>VXAD01011241.1:45330-67985 GCA_013399195.1 Dicrurus megarhynchus | reverse complement strand
CCCGGGCCCGCTCCCGATCCCGGTTCTGCTCCCGATCCCCGTTCCCGGGCCCGCTCCCGGTTCTGCTCCCGATCCCCGTTCCCGTTCCCGGTTCTGCCCCCGGGCCCCGTCCCCGGTCCCAGTTCTGCTCCCGTTCCTGCCCCCGGGCCCCGTTGCCGTCCCGGGGTCCGCGCTCGGCTTCTCCACCGCCCGTAGCGGGCAGCGGGCGGGGTGAAGCCTCTGGGCTCTCCGGAGCTGTGCCCAGTTCTGGGCTCCTCAGGACGGAGGGGACCTGGAGCTCCTGGAGCGGCGGTGAGGATGAAGGGACCGGAGCATCTCTGACGGGGAAAGGCTGAGGGAGCCGCGCTCGTTCAGGCTCGAGAGGCGAGAACGGAGCCGGGGCCTCAGCCAGGGGTACAAACACCGAAAAGGGGGGGCCGGGAGGATGGACAAGAGAGGGCCCGGCCCTGGGACAAGAGGAACGGGGAGGAACCGGCACCCAGGAACTCCAGCCGAACAGGGGGAATAACGCTGCTGTGAGCGCTGGAAGCGGGGCGGGGGCGATGCCTCCCTCCCAGGGCCCGTTCCAGAACCCTCCGGACACAACCCCTGCCCCTGCTCCGGGCTGAGGCTGCTGGAGCAGGGCTGGGATGCGAGGGGAGCCCCGTGCGCCCTCGGGGCTGGAACTGCAGCACCCTGAACCCCCCAGCTCCCGGCAGAGCTGAGAGGCCCCCTTCTCCCCACCACCCTCACTAAAAACATTTCAACCTCCACAGACACAACTAAGAGCTCAGGGAATTGTGTTTTAAGGGTTTTTTTTCTTTTTTTTTTTTTTTTTTTTTTTTTGTTTTGTTTTTGGTGGGTTTTTTTCTCTTTTAAATCAGCTTTATTTTTCTAACTGTTATTTCAATTTCCCATAGCACCTTGGCAATGTCAAAAACAAATACAAATACATGTATTATCATTTGAACACTTAAAGCATGAACCTACTTTACACAAATTTTGTTTTGGACATTTTGACAACAGGAATAAACCAGAACAGACAGTCTAAAAGCCAGATAAGTCGCTTTTTTTCTCCTTTCCTACCACTTTGAAGAGAGATCGTCAATGCCAAGGGGAAGCTGGATTCATCCGGGAGGAACAAGATGTCTGTAGTAACTCGAGCTCAATATATTATCTGAATATTTTGTATTCTATAAAAATTAGAACAAAACCCATTTATGCACAGTCTGTTTACATTTGAAGTTGCATTTTTTTTTTTGGAAACGGTATCCATAACTGAAGTTCCATAAAAATAAACATCTGGTTCTTAAATATAAAATTTTAAAGTTGTTACAGGTTAGTTTGCAGATGGATTTTTTTTTTTTCAGAAATAAGTTGCTTTAACTCCATTTCAAGTCCTCCCAACTGTACATTAAAAACAGACTCAATGAACCTCTTGAAGTGCCTACGCTAAAGGCACTGAAGAGAAGAGCCAACTAAAATACTACAACAACCCAAAATTATGTACCATCCTAAAGGAAGCTCAGACTATATGGAATATATACACGCAAAGAAGAGCATGATAAATCATTCAGATTAATGGCAACAATCTTAACGTTTCAGAAGGAAATATCAAAATTAGAAACAAAAACTCTATTGCATATCTGTAGTAATCAAGGATTTACAAAAAAACTCATCAGAAGCCATTTCCCCCCGAAGTGCATTTCTGTTGCATCGTCTGTAATACAATGGTGCATTTTACAAATTTAAAATATCATCTGTACATACCAGATATCTCAGCCCAGGCAAACTCACCTGGGAACAGTAAAAATCGCAGACAGTTTCAAGACAATTAAGCTGATATTGACAAAGTAGTAAGGCCATAGCTATTTAACTACAGTAAAGCATTGATTAAGTCACTTATTTGCTACTGATCTGCCACAGTATCATCTTTCTCTTCTGGTTAATAGTGGGTTACTTTTTTTTTTGTTTTTTTTGGTTTTTTTTTTTTTTTTTAAACCTACAGCTAAAACTGCACCATCATACTGTGCCAGGCTAATAAAAAAAAAAAACAAACAATAAAACAACAAGAGCAGGAATGTAAGATACTATAAAACTAACTTAATGTTAGAAATCAAAAGAAACAAAACTTTTTGCACTTTTAATTTTACTATCACATGCAAAGAATTTCTTCTTTTCACCCCCCAGCAGAAGCACAGAGAGTGCCCCAATCTTTTCCGCACACAGCAATTTGGAAAAGAGCTGAACTGGGAAGTGCATTTCTGTCCCTAAAGGAACTCAACAACTCCGAAAACAAGTCACAGCTCCTCAAACTGAAAGTCAGGTGTGATTTGCACCTCCTGGTATTTAATATCAGCAGAGCAGGACAATTTGTGTCCTGGGAGGGAACTCCCAGAGGGAAGCAGGGAGAGCTGCTGTCACTTGGGGTGAACAGGGACAGCCCCAGCGCTGCTGACACAGTGATCCAGCTCCAGTGAAATCCAGGAGTGGGTCTGGCTCCAAACCATCCCTCTGTCCCAGTTTCCCCAGTCTGACCAATGGGTAAACTGGTGGGGAGGGACACAAGAGCCTTCCCCAGGCCAGCACAGGGAGGAGAAGGCAAAGCCAGGCCCTGCCAGGTCCCAGTGCCAAGAACTCCCACCCCACTGCAGTTTCACAGCCTCTGTATCCAACTGGGAATTTCCCCGTGCACAGAAAAGAATAGAAAGGAAAAAAAAAAAAAACCAAACCCCAAACCAACCACAGTTAGAAATGGCGGAAGGGAAATGCTCTCGTGAAATCCTTGCATGCAGGTGTGAAATAAATCACTCCAAGTGCCCTAAGCTGAGAGAAGTTTGGATATGCTGGGAAAAGCCAACAGTTACAGCCTGACCTGCATTCACTGCACCGGAGCCACAACCTGCTGCTGGAAACGCTCCCAGGACTCCCAGAGCATCCCTTTGCCATCACCCCACAAGGAAGACGGAGCCACAGTTGGTTGGGTTTTCCTGCATCTGATCAATGACAAAGTTCCATTTCAGCGTTCAGGCCCTCTCAGCACGAGCAAGTCACTGACACTGGATCAGGGAATTCTGAGCAACATCTGCACCAGCCCCTTCCCTCACAATTCCTCCTCGAAACAGCCAACAGCTGTCGGCATCCCAACGCTTCCTCAACGTCCCAGAACACATCTCCCCTCAACACCCGTGACCACCCTACAGGCTTGTTTTGTTCCAGTTTGGCTGCAGGAATTGTTTAGAGCCTTTAAAATGAATTAAACCTTGCATTCATTGCGTTTTAGGACTTTGACACTAAATACTTAAAGTTCTCTATCATTCCAACAAGAGTAGCATTATCAAAATAAACAGAGAAGGGTCTGTAAGAATCCCTAAACTGTGGATGTGATCAACGATTTTTTTTACTAAATTAAAAAAAACCTCCCAAACCCAGTACAGGTAGTTTAAAAGAGAATAGTGATTTTGGGTTTTATATATATATATATATATCTATATATATCCATATATATAAATATATATATACACATACTTCAGGACCCGAGGAAATGGCAGGAAGCTGAGTCGGGGGAGGTTGAGGTGGGAGATCAGGAAAAGATCCTTCCCCAGAGTGGGGTCGGGCACTGAACAGGCCCCCCAGGGAAGGAGTCACAGCTCCAAACCTGTCTGATTTCAAGCAGCATTTAGGAAATGCTCTCAGGCACAGGGTGGGATTGCTGGGGTGTCCTGTGCAGGGCCAGGAGTTGGACTCCACGCTCCTGATGGGTCCCTTCCAACTCAGCCCGTTCTATGATTCTCTGACTCTCTCTCTGTAACATGGGTAGAAATGAACAGTTAACTGCATAAATACATTATACTGTGTCATGAATCAACTCAAAGCGATTGCCAAGCTGAATAATAAGTTAGAGAAATGACAACTCTGGCTTTATATATATATTTATAAAAATAGATATGAGTGTTCTCCAAGCAGTTGATAGAGAATTCCTACTGAGGCCCAAGTCGCCAAGGGTTATCTGGCTAAGAAATCAGAAGATGAAAAATTTCACAGTTATTTTAACTGCCACTTACATTCATTCTATGGCAACACGAGCATATATTACTAAGATGGTTACGGAATATATCACAATTGAGTTTTCCAGTGTTCACAACTTACAACTTTAAATTTGTACACTTGCTATTCACTAAAAAAAAAAGAGGAAAAAATAAAGATGTGATTCTTACTGCTGGAAGCTACTTTTCCCTAATGCTTTATACAGAACTTTGAACCCTGGTATGCTGATTTTGGCAGATTAATGCGCTGAATGTTCCTATTTCGGTCATTAATCACCCTGAAACTTAACCACTTACTGCACAATAGTGTTGCAAATTCAGTCAGCACGCAGCTGGCAAGGAGCCACCTCTCCAGCAGCTTCTCTGAACACGAGGGGATTCTTTAACTCCACACCTTTAGTTCCACTTTAAACAGTTAAAAACGAGCCAGTTGCTATGACATCAGCTGTAAACGACGAGTTCCCAGGAGTATAAACCCTGATTTCTGGCAATACAGCAGCCAACAGCCCATTCCAGAGTCAGCACAGAGAACACCCAGCCACAGCTCTGGTTTGCTGCCAGTCATCCAGAGACGACAGCGAGCGCCCAGAGTTCCCACCTGCAAGGCAGAATTCTGCAGCTGCAGCTGCAATTCCAGGCTCTTTACCTGTGCAGGTAACGCCAGGTGCTGTGCAGCCGCCTGCCCGTCCTACCCTGGGGCTGCCTCAGGAAAACACACCAAGAAAAATGCACTAAAGTCTGTAATAAAGAAATTAGAGAAAGTAACAAGAGAGGAAAAAAAAGCAAACAAACGAAACCCCAAACCTAAGGAGTTGCCCTCAAAAGGAGGCAAGCAAAAAGGGCACATTAAAGACTCGAACGTGCTCCCTTTGCCTCCTCCCACTGCGTCTACGAGACAATTTCTGCTGTCCATGCACTCTCATCTACAATCCAGTATCCTGCAAAAATTATACCTTAAAAAGCTTGCTGAATGAAATATTAGTAAGGTCAAGAGACTACTTCAAGCTGGAAACACGTGGTTTACTACAGTAGTACATTCAGTTTTCATCATCAGTGACCAAGTGATGACAACGGTTCTGGCTGCACTCGCTCCGCTCATGCTGCTGCAGAGGCCTCTGCAATGCCAGGCCATCCATGGCAGACACACCAGCCCACAAAAGCCAAACGTTAAATAGGTTAAAAAAAATTCTAATTTTACAGAAATGCTCATTTTCCAAAAATAATATTCTCTTATCCTTTTCCTCCTACACCGAGGGACAGGTTAATTTGTCAACTCTTATTCTTTCACTTTGTCAAAACGCTACTTTCACAACCCCAAAGCTGATTTCAAGCAGGAAACCCTCTGCAAATTAAAAACAAAAATACAAAAATTATAATCTCTATATTTATAGTGATTGGAATCCTCCAGCATTTGTGAAATCACTTTTAGAGATGAATTTTGGGACCCTCCACAACTTCTCCACGCAAGCCACGCTCCAGTTCAGTATTCCCCTTCCCGAATCCTTCCCTCCTCGGTCTCTCTGCTGCTCATTAGTCCACAGCTCAGGTTAAACAGAGAATCACTGGCTGGCCCAGCGTTACTTTGGTGACCGGGGTGGCACGTACTGCTCCTTGCCGACGCGGCGCGGCGCTCCCTGAGGTGAAGATCTGCGTCCAAACTGGCGCCTCTGTTCCCTGATTTTCCCAGCAGCTCCCCTGGGAGCTCCGCTGCCGCGGAACCCGGAGTAATCCTTCATTCGACCTTCAGCCCTCTCGTGAGGAGCCTTCTCCGGAGCCTTCTCCGACGTGCCATTTTCTTCATTTTTGGCAGGGGGAACGATGTTGGCGCGATGCTCCCTCAGAGGCTGGACAGGGACTGCAGGCGGCTCCTTTGGGGGCTTCTGGCAAACTTCGGCGTAACTGAGCTTGCGAGGCTCCTTTGGGACCAAGGAGAAGAGCGAGGTTTACGCACCACAGCCGCCTCCCAGCCTATCCCAGGCACGGAGACAGCAACGACACGCGCAGCGAGCGGAGGGAAGCTGCCGGCTGCACCATCAGCACATCCCAGAGAAAGCTCCCTGTGTCATTCCCATTCCCTGCTCTGGGCCTTACCTGTGTTGACAGAGCGGGAGCTGCACTTGCTTGAGCAGAAGGTGAGGAGGTGTTTGTCCTCGGAGGCTTTGCAGCGCTGGCGGGACAGACGGATGCCGGCGGGGAAGCCGGGCTGGCCACGTCCTTCGGAGCAGACACTTCTTCTGGTTTGCTCTCTGGCTGAACCGTGCTGATAAACCAACAATTCCAATTAAAACCTACTGACACTCATGTTTCAGAGATTATTTCCTTTCTTTGAAGTCACAAGTTCAGAACAGAACAGCACAGCCATTCCCACCACAATCTGTTCTTTCCATCTGGTGGCCTCTGGAGAAGACACCACCCAACATTACTGCCAGACACTGGAACATGCAAATGAGTCAGCAGCACCTTGGCAACTCAAAGGGTCACCGTATTCTGGGGGCATCAGGTCCAGCACTGCCAGAGGGAATTGTCCCACTGATCTGCACTGGGGTGGCCTCACCTCCAGTCCTGGGGGCAGTTTGGGCACCACAATGTGAAAAACATCTAAAGCTGTTGGAGAGGGTCCAAAGCAGGGACGAGGGGATGGGGGAGGGCTGGAGGAGCAGCTGAGGGCACTGGGTCTGTTCAGCTGGAGAAGAGACTGAGGGGAGACTCACTGGGGGCTGCAGCTTCATCCCGAGGGGCAGCTCCGATCTCTGCTCCCTGGGACAGGGACAGGACACGAGGGAACGGCCGGAGCTGGGCCAGGGGAGGGTCAGGTTGGGTATCAGGGAAAGGTTCTTCCCCCAGAGGGTGCCGGGCACTGCCCAGGCTCCCCAGGGAATGGGCACAGCCTCGAGGCTGCCAGAGCTCCAGGAGCGTTTGGACAGCGCTGCCAGGGATGCCCAGGGTGGGGTTGTTGGGGGGTCTGTGCAGGACCAGGAGCTGCACTGGATGATCCCCGTGGGTCCCTTCCCACTCAGGACACTCCATGATTCCATGGGATGTCCATGCTCTCTGCATACCTCAGCAGCACAGGCTCGGTCTGGCTCGGGGAGCTCACGCTGGGCACGGGCGGTTGGGCAGCGCTGGGCGTTTGTTCGTCCGCAGCAGGAGCCGGGCAGGGGGACAGGGAGTCTTTGCTTTCCTGCACACAGAGCACAAGTTGCAAAACACAGAATGATACCCAAATTTCTCCACAATATGGCACTGTAAGACATCTGAGAAGTGGGGTAGGCCCAAAGGCTGCTCAAGTCCACGTTAGGAATTTTACTTCTTTTGGACCATCACCTCTAAAGCAATACCTCTTTATATGGGCAAAACAAGTAGTGGGTAAAACCAGAACTAAGGCTGGATCACCCAGAATATCAGTGCTTAGTCCCACCAGCTCAAGGAACGAATTCATCTGGAAAGATCCCTTGCCCACGCTCCATCAAACTGTTCCTACTCCAACAGCCAACATTCCTCCTTTGCCTGCTTTATTCCTAAACATCACCGAGTTTACAACAGCATAACTGCATGAGCCCTAGCTGCACTCCCACAAAAAAAAAGGGAAAATGCACTATTTTATAAACAAACCAGTGGAAAGTCTGGGATTAGAGCACTGGAATACACGGCTCTAACAAACCAACCCTTTCACAGGGAAAAGGGAGTCACAGCACCCCGACACTCCCGTGTGTGTACGGAGACAAGACCAGGCACCTTCTCTCTGCAGACTCCTTTGACGATGTCGGACATCCTGCTCTCCAGCACAGGCTCTCCCAGAACTTTTGCGGTGCTGCCAGGCAAAGGTGGGAAATTGGATGCAAGCAAGTCAAACTTTGGTGTCTGAGTCTTTGTTTCTGCTGAAGGCTGAGGTCTCTGTAGAGGGAGAACACCCATTACTAGAGTCGTAACACTGAGCAGTAAAAGCCCTGAGCAAGTGTCAGGGAACGTCCTAGAAAAACTGTAAACCCCCAAGGCAATCTGAGGAGTTAAGGACTCTGCCATTCCTTCAATAATTGGAAAGCCAACACCCTGCACTTTGTGTGATTCCCTGCAAAAAGGGAAGCAGAACTTACTGAAACCCGGTCGTCCTCCCGTCTCCTCCGACCTCGGAACACGTTCCTCCTTTGAAGACAAGAACACCAGTCAGTGCCTCCACCCAGCTGAAGTGGGCACAGCTCTGCATGAGGGGACCCACAGCTGCCTGCTGAGCCTTCCCCACACACGGCTCTGGGATGTTCTCCCTCCTCAGGAGGGGCCAAAGTTCCAGCTTTGGAGGAAGCTGGGACAGAGCCAATATGGGAACAACTTCTCTTTCTCAGCCCCCTGGATGAGCATCTGACCAAGCACAGGGACAATTATTTTACAGTAATAAACTCATTAGTCTGATTTCTCACTGATCTGCCTTCTCAAGTGTCTAAACCCTGAATTAAAAGAAAAAGAGATAAAACCAGTTAATCTTAAAATACTGAGGAGCATCAAATTCCCAACTGAGGATTTACTTATTATTTAAAGCAATACAGATGCCAACTTTATTTCAGCATCTGTTTTAATTTTGGGGACAAATCAGTTACTTTAAATAAAGACACCTCACCGTCTTACTGTCAGCTGTTTGTCAGAGTAACTACTCTGAAGTTGGAGTGAAGTGAAGCTGGAATCACTCCTGCTCCCAGGTCAGCATTTATTGCTCCCGATTTACTTAAGCATCAGTTTTCTCGTGGCTGCTCCTTACAGAAATGTATTTGGTGCTGATTGCTATCTTTGGCTCACACAAGCCAAGTCCCAGCTGCTGTGTGACAGCAAACACGGGACACAGCCCCTCACCTGCCCCTGCCGACGCCGTAATCGCCGTTCTGCTCCAGCTGTGCCGCGGGAGAATCCTTCTGGGAATACTCTTGGTGCCCAGCCAACGAGCTGCTGTGTCGCTCCATGACGAAATTCCTGGAGTTGGTTCTGCTCAGGTCCCCCATGGGCAGGGCCCCGGCGCCGGGCGGCCCCTCCGGGTGCTCCGAGCTGCCGGAGGAGCGGAAATGGGGCTTCACCCTGCGGACACAGAGCGGGAGCTGTGGGATCCCCGTGCTGAGGAACCACGCCAGAACCGCCACCAACTGCAGCTGATTCGCAGCTGACAAGAAAAGCAGGAGGTCAGCAAGCACCAGAATTCGTGTTTCCTGCTGTCAGGAACAAAGACATTTGTCTTCCCAACCTCCATCAATTCCTTCTGTTATGGTTTTCTTGCAACCTCCACTCGAGTGTTCGCAAATGCAGGAAACGCTGAGATCGCTGCCCAAAAGACACGCAGCAGGGGGAAAAAAAACCCCAAAACCTCAAACAACTAAAAAAACCCTCAAAACCAGGGGTCACAAAAGAGTCAGAAGAACCCAAAGAGGAATTTTTCCTTTGTCTGGGCCTGCAGCACTGGCACAGGGCACTGGAAATGGAGCTGGAGAAACAAGCCAAGGCCAGGGAACAGACTGGTCTGGCCACAGGCAAACAAACTGAACCGAGCCACGAGGCCAGGAGTGACTGAACGTGGCAGATCAGGCCAGGGCAGCTGAGCCCTACCATGCACAGCCAGGCTCAGCCTGGCTGCTGCCATTCCCAAACCCCCAGCTGTGACTGTGCAGTTCCCAACCCCCAGACGTTTCACCCCGTTATCGATTATTCAGCGTTAAAGCTGGGCTTCCTTTGAGCACAGACACAGCTCTGCACGTTCAGTGCTGCTGCAAGTTCAGGCTCCGGGTCTTCAATGCAGAATTCCCCAGAAAACCTCAGATCCCGCACAATGTGGAACAGTTTTCTGGAGCAGCATTTGGGTGTCTTCAACTATTTTTCACTTTTGCCCCTCACTGGTTTTCCATGCAGCACTGATCAAAGACAAGAACCCTACATTCTCTCTCCTCTGTCAAACTCTGCACATCTCATAATTTAAGGACAGCAGGAGGATTTTGCACGCTCACTGTTTTTAAATGATCTCATTATAACATTCCAAGAAATCAGAAGAAGCTCTCCTAGTGCCAGCCAAAGTATGACTCCTCCATCTCCCTTTCCCACAAAGATGTTGCAACAAATCAGAGCAAAATAAATACGAGTGGCTTAAACAAATGTTTAGCTACAGAGAAAACTCCAACACTTAACTATTAACTGTCTGTACCACAAAACAAATCAGGTTTAATGGGCCAGGACAGAACCCAAAAGCAGCAGCTGGATGAACTCTCCAAACAAGCTGTTCTGCAGTTCAAGAGGAGATTTGCTCAACAGAGATGAATTCACACTTCCCAGCTTCAAGAAGCATCAAGAACCAGTTTTAAGGGCCCAGTAAAGTTTAAGTTTCCCATCAGCAAAAACCATAGGGAGAAGGTGGAGCAAAGTCAACGAAATGCTTCCATTTTGTCCACGTTGTTCTCAAAATGGCATATTCTCAAGTCACTGTTCAGCCCTCAGATCTCATAATCTTACCCGTCATCGAGAAGGCCACAGTCTTGTCTGGGCAGAAGAGCAAAGCAGAAAAGACAAGGAAAGATAAAGGAGGGGGGAAAAAAAAAGAGCAGAGAGAAGGAGAAATGATGTGAGAGCAGAAGGAAGGAAGAGCAGGAGGAAGGACAAGCAGGGAGCACAGGCTGCCCAGCCCCCAACTGTGACCTGTTCTCTCTTAGCGCGATACTGGATCATCACTGGGCCAGCAGGACCTGCACAGACTGACCCTACAGCTGCAGCTTCAAGCACCCAAACCTTACAAACCGAAGTCTTTACACAACCAGGATTTTAAAAGCTTAGGGTAATGCAGATGTGATGGACAAGGAGGCATTTCGAGGTGTTAGCACTTGGATACACACAGTTCTTGCACAGTTGCAGCAGCTGTACTTCCAAGAGGATCCACACACCCAAGAGCTTTACAGGTCTTAAGGTCGTGCACAATTTAAAGCAAAAAAATAAAAGCCAAATCACCTTTGTCAAGATGTGAGTTGGGAGCTGAGCAGCTGCTCCATCTTCCAGGCAGAGTCACGCTCCCAGCTCCACAGTCTGTGTTAAGACTCTGCTGAGTCACCACAGACCAAATCCTGAAGTTCCCCTTCTGCCAACAGCCACAGACCTGAACTGCACCACAAACCCACTCACAGCCCTGGCAGCTGTCGACTGATTTCTCCAATTCCCGTGATCCCAGCCCTGTGCTGCACACAAACAACTCCCACCCCCACACACAGGTTACTACTCTATTGTATTATTGTATTATTGTATTCACAGAGCAATTGCTCCAGCAATACAAAGTGTTTCCTTCTCCCCAGTGTTTATATCTAAGTCCTTACAGCTCTCAGGAAAGATGGGGATAAAGCAAATAAATTACAGGAACAACCCCAGCATCCAGCAGTTGGACTCAGCAGTCAGGACAAGCAACTCCCACTGCAGGAACCAGCAGCTCCACAAGCCTGATCCCAGCAGGAAAGGCTTATGTTGTGCTGCAGGAGTTTATAATCTGTGTATAACAAACATAATTACAAGTATGGCCTTAGGAGGAAGTTATTTATTTGTCTGCAAAAATTCCTCTGAGGCTTTTTAAGGAGTTACCTTTGCTCTCTCCAGCACTGTGTCCATTATTTTAGGACCTTAAGCTGCCACCTTCTACTTCGTTTTTTTAATTAAGTTGAAAAACATCACACATTTGATAAACCAAAATAAATGATGTGGTCCCATCAGAAAGCACAGCAGGTGACATGCAAAGAACACTTGAGGATCTCAGTATTTTAAGTTTTCCAGGAGCAAACACCTGACAGAATTTTCTTACCGATTCCTATGGAATGGGCGACCTATACTCAGAGAAGCAGCATTTGTTTTATACGATCCTGGGGTATTAAAGCCATTCACAAATCCACCGTTGGGAAAGGGAGCCTGCAACAGACAGAACAGTCTCAGTGGCTGAGCTACAAAGAAAACGTTTGCAGATTAATGACCAGCTTCAGCAGTTACTCATGGCTGTAATTTCACACTGGGCTACAGCATCTACTGTGGTGTGAACTCACTACTCCAGCCAAACCCCCACAGGTTCAAAGTCTGCATCTGCTTTAGCAGAGCTCCCCCATCCCTGGAAAAGCTATGGGCTCTTCCAGCAACACGAGCTGCTGGATAATGGAATTTCACACCAAAATTCCTTGAAATAAGTAAGTGGCAGCCAATGGTGAGACTGGCAGCTCCTCTGACTGTTGCTTTATCAGGGCCCTGGCAGAAGTGTCATAAAACAGAGGGATCTGACCAAGAAACCTGGAAAGCTCGCTCACCCCAGTGCTTATTAACCAAATGATCCCTGATGGGCTGGGCTCCTCCTCCCCTTCTCAGCAGCTGTTACTCACCAGTGGTGTCTCAAAGTAAGGTGCGGGATTCGGAGACCACGTCTGAGGCACGATGCTGTAAATCGAGTACTGCTGAGGGCTATATACAGGCTGCATAAACAGGGGGGAGGCAAACTGGGCTTGGGTCTGCACGGGCTGGGGATACACACTGGAATCCACGACCCGGTAACCATTCTTAGCAAAAAACGTGTTGATGGCTTTTATCCTGGCCTGCAAGACAGCAAATCACGCCACGCGTTAGCTGGGGGAAAAGGAGGACGTGGAGTCTTTCTTGCCTGCTGGAGGGATGTGAAGGTTGATTACTGCTTATGAATAATAACTGATAAAATCAGTCCAGTTCATATTCCCACAGCATGATAAGGGGAAGGACACACGTTGCTTTAGCTGGGTGATCTATAAAACTGCAGATAAACGCTGCTTTCTACAGCAGGAACTGTCCAGACTCAAACCATCACAGTTCCTCTCACAGTCCATGCCCTTTGCTCCAGCCTGCTCTGTGCAGCAGCCAACTCAAGACTTGCAGTGGCAGGAATCCCTCCCCTGAGCTCTGCAAACCCAGATTCTGGGGCAAGTGGAGAAGGGAAGTCAGCACAGGAATGTATTTCACCTCCCCTGGGAAGCAGCGCTCTGAGCAACCAGCAGCCACTGAACTGTAATTTGTCAGAGCTCCCTGTGACCTCGTTCACATTCCCAGCCTCCAGAGCCAGAGCTATGGAATATCTCACTGCTGAGTCCTTGGTTCTACCCCCCACAAATGGTCACCATCATCCAAACAGAAAACAACACAATTCAATTCCAACAGAAAGAGCAACTAAAGCAGCCTCACCATTACTGGCTTGCCCTGAAAGGTTTTCACTTCTTCCCTTAAGTATTTGAACGCCTGCAGATACAAAAAAAAAGATCAACATTAGAATATCTCGATAAAGTTGTACTTCCCAAAGGATGTTCCATGATTTAATACAAATGTGCAGCCATGTGCTTCCCTGTCAGCCCACCTAAACTCATTAACATTTCCAATTCAGGATTCTAGTGCCAGTCATGGCCGGAGAGCGCCGAGACAAGAGCCAGGCAAGGCAATTATAACCCCACAATCTCTCAACTTTAGTCTCATTAACCAGAACCTGCCAGTAATCTCTTAAAACAACAAAAGGGGATCAGTAAATAAATATTTCTTTTAGCTATGGGAAGCACACGTGCACCTCCTCGAGCAGGGGAAGGACTGAAGCCGGGCTGTCAGGGGAAGGCAGCCTTACCTGTTGGGCGTCTGTGTCGGACTGGAATGTAACGTACCAGTTGTTGTTGTGAGCAAACTCACAGCTTATCACCTTGGGGCAGTTCTCATTCTTGAACAGAGCCTTCACCTCCTGGGGAGAGAAGTTCAGAGCCCTTGTACAGTGAACGCTCAAGTGACCCAAGTTTATGCTCCAGCTCCTCAGCTGCCGCTCTCCCGTGACCGGGGATGGCTTTTTATTCCTCTGACCAAATTACCCTCTACCTGCTTCTTAACCCACGAATCCTATTCAGCCTCCTGGGCTCCCCAGATAAAACAGAGCATGCCCAGCTGGTAAGAAAATCAACATCTGTGTAGAGCTGGTGATATTTTCATATGAAACAGGTAGGAAAAGCGTGGCTTTAAATCAGCAGAGTCATGGAGGCAACAATGATTCCATGAAATATTTCTAAGTCAAGGCAACCTGACAGCTTTGCAATAATCAGATTGTAAAGAGAGGGACAAGCAGCTGCTCAGTGTTTGCATTAAAAGAACTCATAAAAAATGCTGGTAGACAAACACCCTGTGTTACAACTTTAAAAAAAAAAAGAACTAAATCATTCTGTTTGCCAAGTATCAGGAGGAATTTTATTATCCTCCCTTCTCGGACATAATGAGCTCAGCTCACGCTGGGGCTCAATGAATGAGAGAAATGTCTAGTAACATTTCTTGCTGCCAAAACAATCGTCTGACTTCAAGTAAAGTTATTGCTGTGACAAAAATTCAGCCTGAATTCCAAGCTATGCCCTGGACTGATTTATTTTTGGATCTGAAAAGAAACCAGTTCAAACTTCCTTCCAGAAAAGCCAAGCTAGCTCAGCTTTGGTGGAAAAAAAGTTTACTTAAGAAGGTTTAAATATAGTAGTAAATAACGGGAAGGGACAATGGCAGTAAGTTTTTGTTTTGACTATTTTGACAACGCACCCAGGTGGAAAAAGTTACTGATGTGGTCTAGAAGAAAAATATCCATGTTTAATCCAATTAAACACCAGCTGACCTTTTCCTGGTGCTGTTTGAACTCCTATTGAAGGCACCTTCCAAAACCAGGAACAGTTATTTATTTCCTTTCTCTTTATTTACCTCTATAGGTGTTGTTTCAGGGATCTCACGGAGAATGATAATACATCGTTTGTGGTTTGGTCTGACTTTCTCCCCCCTTTCATCCACTTGTACCATAGGAGAAGCTGAAATTAAAGTATAAAAAAAAAGTATAAAATTTGGACACAGTGCACATCTCACAGCTCTCATGGAACTTGGAACAAAGAATGAGAATTCAGGAGTTTGGAACAGCCTCCTACTCAGTAAAGTTCCTGTCACCATTTACCAGCACAACAAACTTTAACCAGCTCAGAGACTACAACATCTCTCTGAAGCACGGAAGGATTCTTTGTGCTACTGATACAAAGTCCCAGACTTACATCTCAAAACTTCAAGAATAAGGTCCATATCCGTTGTCAGCTTCTTAATCCCTTCCATGTTGGCAATTGTCCATATTGGAACAAACTGATCACTGTCCATCTGAGACATCAAGTAGAGATCCTTGGAAAGATTCTCTCTAAGAAGACATAAAATTATTATTAAATAAAGATCCTGAACCGGACTTAGAGAAAACTCAAAACAAGAGGATAACTACAGGCTCAAATAAATATTCACCAGTACCACTCACAACCAAAACACCCTCAGGTTTTCTCTCCTGGAACAAATCCCAGCAAATCAACACAAAGCAGAGTAAGGTAATTTAAAAAACTTAATGAAGTTCCAGCGCCCTACACGTCGGTCTGCAGAAAGGATCTGCCAAAAAGACTTCTGGTGCCACGCAGTAAATGGTCTCAATGTCTTATGAGTGTGGAGCACAGAAGTCACACTCATCCAAGGACACGGGTGCACAGACAGGACCGAAACAGCTGGAAGGTGCCACGGGGCTTCTACAGCACATCAGCAAATCCTGTTTTGTGTTTTTATCAAGAGGATGCCACGTATCAAGGCAAGAAGAGGGATATTTGCCAAGGATTTTAGTAAAGGGTTTACAGCAAGCAACTGCACCTACCGTGAGAAGCAGAATTCAAGTTGTTTCCTCAAACATTCTCTGATGTCTTCTGTGGACACAGTGGAGCTGCCGTCACCTGAAAGGGACCACAGCCACCATCAGCTCCCACTTTCAAGGCAAGGACACATCTCATTGCAAAACACAAGAGTGAATCCCTCTGGGTAGGACCAAGAGGAAAAGCTCATCCGAGATGCTTAAAGACCCCCAGACCACACACACTCTCAAAATGACTCTGATCCCACATGCTGAGGCCATGCTCAGAGTTCCAACCTGGTTACACCACACTGACAGCAGCTCCAGGGGGGTTACAGACACTGACAGCAGCATTTGAACTTCAGCACTCACCAGACACTTCATAGATTTGGTATCCCAGATCTTCAGTCGCCAGGACAATTCCGTTTGCTGATGCCTCATCAACTCCTGTGCCATTCCTCGTGGCTTCACAGGACGGGGAATACATCACTTCATACTGCTTGCAACTGTCCTCTGAGATCTCTATGTTACCTGGCAAAGGAGCACACCAGCAGCAGGAAAACTGTCAGCTTCAGCGTATTTCCCATTTGAAAAATTTTGGCTACCAACATTAAAACAAATACTCAAGAAAGCTGTACCTGAGAGTGCCTAACCTCAGCCTGTATTTCTTAGGCTTTGCGTGGGATAGAATTTATACCTCTCCAATTTCAGGAAGATCTGGTTTGCACTAGGCTCTCAG
The DNA here is from genome assembly GCA_013399195.1 of Dicrurus megarhynchus. Classification (NCBI taxonomy): domain Eukaryota; kingdom Metazoa; phylum Chordata; class Aves; order Passeriformes; family Dicruridae; genus Dicrurus; species Dicrurus megarhynchus. Next base: position 51,568 of record VXAD01011241.1, on the reverse strand, counting down.
GGAAAAGTAAATAAAAGTAAATAAAAGATCCTGAAATTGATCCCCAAAGTGGCAGACAATCTAAAAACAAGCCTTTCCACATGAAATTTAAAATATTTAAGCGAGGTTCCTAAAAACAAGGGATGAAAATTGCTTACACTGCCTCAATTGCTTCACTTTGTTATGAAGAGACAAATGAGTTTCTGTCAGGCAAAGCACAAACCCAGCGCTCTCTCCTCACTTCTGCTGACTTACCAGAAACCTTTGACAAGGCCACACAAGCTGAATGCTCCCTTCTTTATCCCTAACTTTTACTAAACCATTTTGCAGAGAATCTTCTGCATCCTCTGCCGTGCTTTGAGTCACCTCAACTACACCCCGGACCAAGTCTGAGCAAAACAAGTGAAACCAGGTGAATCCTTAGTTCTGGACACTGCCCGTGTGGCAAGGATGGGAACGGGACTGCAGAGGAACAGCCAGAAGGGAGAGGAGCTAACCACGGATACCGCACAGGCTCTGCTCCACAACAAACGCTCCCGACAGTTCTCAGCACCACCTCGGTGGCCCAGGATTGCAGGTGGCCCTCAGACCTCATTTTCCCGTTCACAGGGTCCAGTGGGTGCCCAAGTGCAGCAATGTCATGAATCCATTTGCACACATGCAGCACCCTGCTCCCCTCTTAGCGCGTTACTCGGTCATCAGCGGGCCCCTCGAATCCTGTTCCAGCAGAGCTCGGACACCTTCCTGAACCAAAGCCCACTGCTGAGAGCCACCACCCTTATAAACCACCCGCTGCTTTCTCCTGTTCCTTCCATGCACGTTGCTCCATCAGCACTGACAACCTCAAGGACAAGAGCCAGAGGTTGCTCCTCACAGCTGAACTCCCCGAGTGTCCCCCAGGACGGGCCATGTCACGACCCGTGTCCCAATGCCTCACCCTCGGCTGGAGTCCCCTGGGCCGCTGCCGTCTCCTGCCACGTGTGCTCTGTGCCATTGGTGGGGGGCACGGCCTCACCGCTGCCCTGGGGCACTTCTTGCCACACTTTTGCATTGGGGTTCAAGCCAGCACCTTTCGATGTTACCTGCTGAAGAGACCAGAACACTTTGGTTAGTTAGAGCAAGACCAGAGAAGCCTCAGAAGTCAAGCCAGAAAATACAGGTGAATTTAGTGATTGTCTCTAGAGTTCCACATCTCAAGTGTCTACCCAGCTATTAAGCACCTATGTGATTTTTTTATTAATGAAAACAGGAAAATCCTTGGTATTTTCCAAGTATTTCGTTTCTACCTCCATTAGAAGTGTTGCCTTCAACCTCTCTTTATTGACATCCGACAACATCAGCGGAGGCAGCGGCTACTCGGCAAGGACTCTGGGAACTCATAAGCTTTTAAAGACTTGACTGTCATAATGCTGCAGTCCCCTTTCACCAGAAAGGGAAATTTTCCCTCCTCCAGACCCCTTCCTAGAAAGGAAGGTAAAAAAACATATGTCAAGGAGAAGAAACTGTATAACTTAACGGAATTAGTGACATCTGTACTAACCAAGCAACACCTGTGCTGTGCCAGGATTCCTCCTGAACGTACCCGAGTGCTACCCCATTCCCCCAGGAATCTCACACACATCAACAGAAACTAATAATTTCCTTAAACTTGTAACCAAGGAGATTCAAGGTTTTGAATTGCCAACACAAACTTACACACCATCCCAGCCTGCTGGGGAGAGAACAAGATCTTCTCACTTTGGGTCTGGGCAACAAGGACCATAATTAGAGTGAGAGGGTTACAAATGAGACAGTCAAGAAAAACTCCAAGATTCCAGCCTGGCACCTGACACAGAGAAACACTCATTCCCACAGGACAAGATAGAGTCCTTCAAGGCCCCTCTCCCAGAGCTGCTCAAAGGCATTTGGGTGAGGAATCCAACAATCCAGCAGCAGCACGGAGGAAAAACACAGCTTTTGCTCCTTTCCCATAGTGAAATAGTAACTATAGTTATAGGGTAGTGAATAAAACTACCCTTTTGCTAAAATTCTCCCCCAAGATATCCCAACACCCCACAAGCAGCTAAAACAGCTCCTCTGGCCACTGAATGATGCTCCACTTCACTGCTGCAATTTGCTGGACTTTAAAAGGTGAAAGCCATTAATCCAGCTCATATCCACAAATGCACAGATAAGCAAGTTGGACATTTCAGAGGCCGAGCTCCTGGATTCTGAAGTTAAGGAGTGGCTCACTACCAGCCCTCAAACATACAGCACAAGGATAAGGAAGCAGTTGCAATAGCTTTAGAGATAATTCCTCTGCCAAGGTCACACCTCGTGCCAGAGCTGTATGCTGCAAGGACAAGCCCCGGTTCAGTAACAAGAAGCCTCCAAACACTGGAGAGGTTCAAGACAACCATGTGAGAAGCAAAACAAAGACCACGGTTTTTGCAAAGCTCTGAGATTCAAACCCCCCACGCACAACTGATTTAATCCACATAGCAACAGAGTCTTCCCCTCCCATTAATCTTTGCCCAGGAGCAGAGCTGGAAACAGTTCAGGGTGAAAGGACGCACGTGCAGCTCCCTTTGCAGATTTCAGAGTAATTGTTCCCCAACAAAACAACCTGCAAAAAAAAACCCAATAACCTGCTGCACCCACAGGCTCTGTCACTGCAGTTCAGCAGTTCCAAACTAAATTCTGCTCAGCTTCTGGTCACTCCTGGGGCAGCATCACCTGCCCACATGGGCTGCTGCTCAGGGACCCAAAGCCAGCAGGTCCCAGTTCTGTGAATTTACTTTTCAACAAAGCAAAAAGAGACAAGACACATCCATGACATGATTCATTCTTTTCTAAAAATAAACTATGTCTCACTACCTACATCTCTGAGGGTAGCACTGAGCTCAGGCCTAAAGTAATTTGAAGGAATAAATGTGATAAAGTGAAACTGAAACACTTCAGGGTGATTACTGCATTTCTGGAGGTGATTGGGACTAAAAGCAACCCTGATGAAGTGATGAATGGATCACGAACACACCTGGCACAGAGCGTGGGCCACTTCCCCTCGTGCTAGAAACAGTGAGCTGTAACAGCCCAGCAGGACCCAGCCCTGCTCTCACTCATCTCAACAGCAAAACCCCACAGACTGGAGAGGATAAAAAGTCCCTCGTCTACATCAGCTTTTGGGAAATTCACGCTGCTCTCCAGGAGCAAAACTGCTCCATCCTGGCCAGCGGCTCTTCAGAAGAAAAGGCCAAAATATCAATTCTTGCTTATTTAACTGAGGCTACAAACACCGAGCCCGTGGGATTGGCTGCAGCACGATCCTCCCAGCTGCTATCGGGAACTTTCATGACGAGGTTAAAGCTTTACAGAGTGACAAAGGTTGGGAACACTCGCTGGGATCCACAAGCTGACAAAGCTCTCCTCCTCAGCACAGCTTCCCCTCTCGCTCACGCTACCTTCAGCAAATGTGGATCAAAGATTCTCCTCCAGCAGCTCCCAAAAACTGGCTATTGAAGAAAATTCTCATTCTGAAAGATGGCAAAGGATATTTTTCTTATTGTAATCACATCTAAATTACATTTAACTAGATTCAATTAAGCTAACAAAAATGCAGGCACTCAAAGAGTTTTAAAGCATCCAATTTTAATATTAACTCAAATGATTCTGCAACCAAAATCCTAACCCAGAGCTTGTGACAAATTTCCTGGAGTAGACAAACTCTCTGAAACAGAATCAAAGCACAAAATCCAGAAGAGAATTTAACCAAACTTGTGAGGGGAGAAACTAACCCTTTTTCAGAAATGGAAATGTAAGCAGATGGAAAAACCCCAAGGTCAGCAAAGCTACGGGAGGCAGCCAAGAGAAGCCTTGTGCTGGCTGGGGGACAGGCAGGTAGGGACCCGTCCGGGGGGCTCCGACACAGCGGGATCACCTTCTCCGAGGGGAGTCACCTGTCACCTTCCCAGAGCTCACGCGGACTCGGAGGCTGGATAAGGAGAAGTTGGTGCCACACCAACACACAGAACTCCTTCTGGCACCCTTCAGGTAACAGTTCAGTGCTCTCAGCATCCCAGGTAACTCTCAACCTCACGGTAACTTTAGTGGCCACAGGAGCATCGCTCCCACCAGGAGCTGCAGGGGTTTCCATCGGCTGGTACGAGCCCCCCGTGCCCAGAGGAGCCTCCTCCATCCCTTGGAAAAGCCAAGGCACAGCTGTGCTGTCTGAAGGTGGTACCTGTGTCAGAGGAGTGTGGACAGGGGCAGTGTGGGGTCACAGGAAGCCTCACCTGCTCGAGAGGGCCAACAACACTCAGCGCTTCCCACAGTCCTGGGTTTCTAACCGGGAAACATCATGGGCAGCATTTCACTCACCTGAAACACACAGACTCCCATTTCCCCAATAAACTACAAATATATGGAATTAGGAGCACACACCCATCTGAGTAGAGCCCACAGCAGGCCCAGCAGCCATTATCAATTCCATTTCTCTCGATGCACTTATTAATATTCCCCGTGCACCTAATTGTTAATTGTTAACAGCACACAGGTCCTGGCTGCAAGGGAGAAAAAAGGCCCACCCCAAACATAAACGTATGAAACAGCACGAGCCTTATACAGCCCTTACACAGCCATTACTGCAGAGATTTGGAACTAAAGGATGTTGAAGGAAACCCAATTCCCAGACGAACACCTTCACCAAGTGAAGGGCTCAGCACAATCACCACTTTACACCTCAGGTAGGTCTAAAACACTGACAGGTACAGCAACTCAGCCAACCCCCCCAAAAGCCTCAGGACTTCCACTCATCCCGTGCCTTATTTTCCAGGCATCCCCAAAGATCCCCAGATAAAGCTGCTGTCTGCTCCCCAGAATCCAACTGCAGCATTCCAGGACACCTAGCTCTGAACTCCAGTTCTCTGCCCTGGCAGTGAAAAGAAACCTTCAGGAAGTCCAGATGGTCCTCAGGAACTCAGAATTAAATATTATTGAGGTTTCCAGAATGAAGATCATAGAAACTCCCAACACTATCAGAGGAAAATCACACAGAGTTGAGTTCATCCTTTAGGACTCCCTAAAAATCCCAAAGAGCTGATGAGCTCCAGCTCTTATCCACACCACCACCAGCAGCCATGTGCTCCCTGATACGCTCCAGCTCGCATCCACATCCCCATCACCGCATTCCAGAACCTGCCTCGTGCACCCGCCGCTCGCAGGAGCCACCTCCTGCTCCCGGAGGGCCTCTCACCACGCTCAGCCTGGGATGAGGCAGCTGCTCGTGCCTCCCATCAGCCTCAGCAGTTCCTCTTCCAGCAAAACACTGCAACCCCTAATTTCAAGGCCTGTCAGCGTGTTCTTGACAACTTTTATTCCTCTCCGTGAAGCCAAGGAACATTCGGCTCGGAACTGAGCTGATTCACTTCAGAAAGAGATGGTGTTTCCCAAACTGCTTTATTTAGAGGCTCTTAACCACGGAGCACATGTTCGTGTGGGAGCCCACCAGCACCACCTTACCCGTCACCCGAACAAAATCCCTGAGCACGATCCCCCGAGCAGGAGCCCCCCGAGCTGAACCCTCTCGGGCAGACACAGCCCCAGCGCCCGCCCGCCTCCCTCCGTTACTCCCCCCGGCCCCGGCCGCTCTTTGCTCCGCGCACGTTTTGGGACAAAACTCGGCGCAAAGTTTATAGCGGCCACCCGGGTTCGTTCAGCAAAGGCTGAAACCGCTTCACCGAACCCGTGGAACGCCGTGAGCAGGTGAAGCCCCGTCCCGGGCCACAGCGGACACGGCGCCCGCCCTCCTCGGTGACCTCCAGGGCCGGGCCGGGCCGCGCTCCTCGTCCCGCCCGGACCCGGCGCGCCGAGGAACGACAGAACCTCCCCCCTCCCGCGCCATAAACCACCCCCAGTGTTTAATTAACGCAATTAACGAGGCGCCGCGCTCGGGGCCGGCCCTGCGGGGCCGCCCCGCGTGTCGAGGGGCCGGGCCGGGCCCGCTCCCGGGAGGCCTCGGGGAGGCCCCGCGTGTCCCGCGTCACCTTCACGGCCGGGCCGCGGCGGCACCCGAAGGTCACGGCGGCACCTCCCCCGCCCCCTGCCCCGGCGGAACCTTNCGCACCGAGCGCGTCCGGGGCACGGCCGGGACGGACCATTCCCCGCGCGGAGGGGGGGTCGGGCCGCTCCGCCAGGCTCCGCTAGAGGGCGCGGCGGCTGCAGCGCCGTGCGGGGGAAGCGGCGTCCCCCGCGAAGGGAGTGGAAGAGCCGTGGGCCGCGCTGT
>VXAD01011241.1:10604-36537 GCA_013399195.1 Dicrurus megarhynchus | reverse complement strand
GGCGGGGAGACGGCACACAGGTGCGGTGGGATCTGCCGGCTGGGCCGGGACAGGTGCGGTGGGACCTTCCCCCCCCATCCGGTTCGGCCGGGACAAGAGCGCGGGGCTGGGGTCGGGACCGCCGGGACTTCCTCGGACAGCGGAGTTGGACCCGCCGTGGGGGCTCGGCCGGGCCGCGGGTGAGTCCGAGCTGTGCGGGGCCGTGCCCGAGGCGAGCCCGGGCCCCGCTCCGGGTATCCCTGCCGGGGCTCGGCCTTTGCGGTGGGGGTCAGCGGTAAAGGCCCATCCTGCCGCCCCGCTCGGTTTGGGGTCGGTGACCGTCCGGAAGAGCCGGGCCGGGGGCTCGTGGCTCCCGGGGCAGGGCAGAGTGGGAGCCGCGCCCTCCGCTGCCTCCGGCTCTCGGCGGGTTCGTGCCCGGGGTTGGTGCCTGGTGCCCGCGGGTGGCCGGTTCCTGTAGCCACTGGCAAAGAATAAGCCGCTTCCACCTTGGGCAAGTGTAAGTTTTTCTTTCAGGATCTTTCTATACAGAGGGATTTATATTCTGCTGTTAAACTCTTCGATAAAGTTATTGGAGGTAGATTTGATGTGTTGTGGCTCAATCACGGTTCTTCCCTCCCCTAACATCTGGCACGTCTCTGGCATCCCTGTCTCCTCCTCCATCTCCTCTGGACTCTGTGCCACCTTCCACAGAACCTGTCTCCGTTGCAGGAGGCAGAACATTCATAGTCTTGTTTAAATCTTAATGTGTATTTTCTGAAATGACTCTGAATAAACCATTCAGAAGGAGCAGCAAAGAAAGCCCAGAGATACTTGACCATGCCAAAACTCTAAATGAATGAGAAAGTGCTAAGAATGTGGAATGGCATAAAAATGTGGGAGCACAAGTTTCAAGGCATGTCAGAGTTCTGCTTCATGTCATTTCTAGCGACTGAGATTCTAGCTATGCTGCTTCTCTCTCCAGCTGAATGTCCCAGCAGCAGGTACTGCCTTTATAAAGAGATTTTTTGCCTAAACAGGCTAGATTAACTCAATGTACCTGTGGTTTTGATGGAGAATGGCAGGGAAACAGAAAAACTCAATAGGGAGAAGGTGCAGCCCTGAACAGGGCTGGCTGGAGCTGCAGTGGGATGCTCAGGCATCCAGAGCAGGGTTATTTTCTGAACAATTACATTCAGTTTTGTTTCTCGGTGTTTTACTGCACTGTCCTTCCGTGTGTCAATGAGCACCTGTTCCCTGTGCCAGGGGAGCTCTGATGAATGCCCCGCTCCTGTTTCCTGGGCACAGCTGACTCTGCTCTCTGAAAGGCCATTTAAACTGCAGCGGGGCCTCAGGTGAGCTCCCTTTGGCTCAAGATTAGTCATAAAACAAAGTTCAGACTGTGGCATGACATGGCTCATTCAGCATTGGTCTTTAACATGGACAGAATTCTTTTTGTGGGATCTTCCTGCAGTAAATTCTATCTGTAATCTCTCCGTGTGTGTTCTGGGGATTGAGACTGGGGGCTGCATCCTGCAGTCACAGAAATACAGGTTTTATTTGTGTATGAAATACGTCTTTTTAAAAGGCAGAAGATGGAAATGAGATCCTTTGTCTTTGTGGATGATGGTTTGTGCTGTTGTCAAAGGCCAGTCAAATGCAGAGCACCCTCCTCTCAGTGCAGCCTGGATGGAGGTTTACAGGGGACTTGGTGATGCAGAATGTGTTCAAAAAGGCAGGAATTTCAGAAAATAACTCCAGTTTGGGTTTCTCTTGCTGGTTGGAAGGGGCTCTGTGTGCCTTGCTGAGGCTGCAGGTAGCTGCACCTGGAAAGGTAACACTGATAAGTGGTTTCAGTGTGTTTCAACATCCCCACAAAACCAGCGTCACTTGTTGGCAGCGATAGTTCAACCTGCGTGTCTGAAAGCCCCACCAAAATCACTGTTCTGATAAAACATGTGCTGTCACGGTGTGCTGTTCTCTCCAGGACATCAGGGGAATTATGGAATGTGAGAGAGAGGCCCATTCTTCCTGACTGCATCTCCCAGGACAGAGATGTGTTCACCTGCCACCTGTTGTGTCTCCAGGCAGGGAACAGCCCTGGAGAGGCTTCTCTGCTCCCAGGGCTCCCATTCCAGCACTGGGAACTGCCAGACTCTGCCTGTGCCCCTCAATTCTCCTGGAGTGAGGTGTTGCAGGATCCCACATCTCTGTCGTTTCTGAGCAGGTGCATTCTGTACCTGTGAGGATTTCAGAAACGTCGTCTTTCCTCCCTTTGATCGACTGTTTAGGCTGCGTTGTCTGAGGGTGTTTCTGTTTATGTGTGACCAGTTGTCCGGCAGACCTGGACTCAGGCTGGATCCAGAGTTCCGTGACTGTGCAAATCCGTTAAAGGTATTAATGGAAAATACAAGGAAGAGCTCAGCCTGCCTGGAGTTGGAATTGCAGGGTCAGTTCGTGCCCTTGCCACAGGCATTGTGTGACATGGGACTAGGGATAAAAGAAAAGAGGAAAAAAGGAAAGGCGTTGCCCTACAGGCTTTATTTTTGTCTTATCAGAGAACTCCTTAAATTAATCTCCCCTCCTTTCCTCCTCCACAAAAGAAAACTATGTAGAAAATAAATCTGATATAGTTTTGTTGGCTTCTGTGGTGAAAAGCTGGACAAAATCTCTTCCCGTTTCCAGCAGGATGGGGTGGTTGGAGTTGTTCTTTAGGTAATTAATACTATTAACTGATATTATGGTAACTACTGCAACAGGAGGGGCACAGCTGCCTCCATGAACACGAGACTTGTTTGAGCTCACAGAGGAAACGCTGCTGCGCTGAGACCGAACACAAGAGTGAATGAAAAATGTTTGTATAGTAATTACATCCTCTTAGTTTCGTAACTCAAACCCTCTTACATAAATGCCAGCACATTTGGTTTGAAACCAGAACAAGTGAGGGCACTTTGGGGCTTCTGGAGCTCCTGTGTGTGTGTGGGACATAGCAGTGTCACTCTGGCATCCTCCAGTCACAGCTCCCGTGTCCCTCTGCGGGCTCCCGCTGCTCTCACCCCCCCTGCATTGTGCCTGAGGCTTTATCAGGGCACCATCTCAATGGCATCTGCAGAGGAAATCATAACTGTCATCTGCTGCCTTTTTAAAGTCACTTGATGGACGAGATCCTGAGGGGTTAGGATTGGTGGCACTGGGATGCTGGAGCACCTGAATAGGGACGCAGGAGCAAATCGCTTTGTGAAACTTCTTTTCTGCTTGCAATTCCTATTGCTGACACTGTTCCTTCCTCCTGAAGCAGGGATTTGGGGAGATAAGATGGAGCCTTCCCCGTTCAATAGAAGGCAATGGACCTCCCAGTCTTTGAAAATCACTGCAAAAGAGCTTTCCCTGGTCAACAAGAACAAGTCCTCGGCCCTCGCAGAGAGGTTCTCCAAGTAAGTGCTGTGGGGCCGGGGAGCACCAGCTGTGTGTGTAGGTGACAGCTGGTACCTTGGGCAGGGACTGCTGCTCTCACAGCTGCTGTGCCCTGCACAGACACCCCAACAATCCCACCCTGTGCATCCCTGGGAGCAGTGTTCAAATGCTGCTGGAGCTCTGGTAGCCTTGGGAATGTGACCATTCCCTGAGAAGCCTTTTCAGTGCCTGACCAGTCTCTGGGGGAAGGACCTTTTCCTGATGTCCAGCCTAAACCTGTCCTGACTTAGGTAGAAAAGGAATATTAAGCTTCCCTTTTCTCTGAGAGACAGATAAAGGGTTACACTCAAACCATAAATATTGTATACCCTGAGGAAGCTGAGTGGTAGTAACCAATGAGTTTCCTGGAAAAGCTTTTATTTCCTTAAGGAATTATATTGGCTACAGCTGGGGTTTTCAACAGGATTTGGGCAACTGAGTCTCCGAGGCTCTTGCATTAATAGTGTAACAAAGTTTTGGAGTGTTTGGATCTTGAGTGTGGGGCAAACTTTATGGAATCTGTAGGAGAGGAATAGTTACACACCCACAGCTCCAGAGTTCCTCTGTGGATCCCTGGCCCAGGGAGAAGCTGTTCGCTGTCACCACCTTGTTAAGGTAATTTATTCACTCGCTGAAGCTTGATTACAGAACCTGGTCATCTTGCTAAATGTTGATAATCCCTTGAAAAAGGCTTACTGGAAGTAATCCAAACTGCTATTCCTTAATCAAGTAGTGTCCCTCTACATAGGTGGGGTCAGTTCCTCGGAAAAACCAGTCCTGCTCTCTGGCTTTGCCACCCTGATGCCCGCAGGGAAGAGTGTGACTTTTTAAAATGCTGTTGATTAAATATTTGTATGTGAAAACATTTTTCTCCATCCCAGGTAATGAATTTTGTCAGGTCAGAGACACAAAAGGCAACAGCGGAGACTCAAAAAGTGCCCCATGCTGGGCTGACTCACAGAGCGAGGGCTGGGACTCCTCAATCGTTGTCTATTTTCCAGGTGCTACTTGACTTTCATCTGTGTTCCTCTTTGTTTCTTCTTCCAGTATTGATCCCTCTTCCTCCAGCATCACTGTCTCAGCACGTTGTGTTCAAATTTGGACCCTTTATAGTGCAGAGATGTGGGTTAGTGTGTTTGCATGGATTAAAGAGGAGCTTACACTCAGACAGCAGCAACAGCCTGTAACACACTCCCTGTTGTGTCAAAAGCAGAATTCCACGGATAAGGAAAACAGAAACACCCTTTGCCCAAGCAGACGCTGGGTTCCTTCTCTCTGAAAGGCAGAGCTCACCTTAAAATGGCAAAATTTGTCCCTAATTTTCATATTTCAAAGGCCAAGTGCAATCCCCTTGCACAGCGAAGTAACCAGTGAGGGCTGTGCAGGGACTTACACCCAGGCAGTGCAGCTTGCTGGGAGTTTCCTTCAGCTCCTTAAAGGACTTTGATTCATGATCCAGGGTGGCTTATCTCCAGAGGGCTGTGATTACCCGTGATGGTTCAGCTGCCCAGGAGGCAAATGCTGAATGGGGGCAGTTCCCAGCCCACAGAGTAAAATCCACTGGCACTTATGGAGATTTTCGGCGTATGCCAAGCTGGAATTTGTTCTGGTTCAGCAGCTGCTGTATAAAGAGCTGAGTTATTCCTGCAAGGGGGCACAGCAGACAGCTGGGTGGCGGAAACAATGCAGCTATTCCAAGGTAAACTGTCTCTATTTGGGGATCAGAGTGCTTAGGGAATGAAAAATATTAATGGATGTTATTGTTGTAAACTGGATGACTGAAAATGTGTCTGTCACTTGGCTTTGTGTTACTTGCTGCTGTTTGTCCAGCCTCTAGTTTTAGTGGATCTGGGGAGTGCACAGAACCCGTGGTGGGGGAAGAAAAATCTCAGCTGTCTTCAGGAGCACTCAGTATTCTGGTTAAAACTTGGGTTTTGTTTGTTTTTCACTCTCTCGAAGGTATCAGAAAGCTGCTGAAGAAGCCGCTGCTGAGAAGAAGAGAAGTGTAAGTGTTTTGTAGAAGTGTTTGTTTCCTTGGGAATAAGCACAGCCTGCAATCAGGATGGATCACCCGCACCAGTATTGCTGTGACAGTTGATTTTTGGAATATCAGAATTGCTGCTGTGTGTCCTACAGAAAACCTGGCTTAGATATAGGGTTTGCTTTTGCTTCATGCTCCACTCTTTTTCCCAGTGTGGAGGAAAGGAAAGGAAATGAAGTTTCTTGCCCAAAGCTGTGTTGAATCACCAATTCTCTCCTAAGCAAAAGGCAAAATGAGTTAACCACAAGCCAGGAATACCCGCCTCCTGTTCTTAGCTGGAGGCACTTGTGTGGTGCCTCTTCCTTTCTTAACTAAATTTAAAAGTGCTTAAAAGGAGCCTCCAAGCCTCCCTCGAATCCAACATGTGTCTTTGAGAGCTGTAGGATCTTCTCTGAAGTGACTTCCAGGGCTGTAAATGCCCCTGGATGAGGCAGCACCAACCTTTCTGGCTCTGTTACAGCCCCACATTCCTTCCTGTAAACTCCATTGCACTTAAGTGTTCAGGGGTCAGGGAGCCTTGGCTGACATACCAGGCACAAAGGATGCAGGGCTTTGTCCTGGTCCTCGGGGTAATTTGTATTTTTAAAGCACTGCCAATATTTTCAGGATCTATAGGAAAGTTGCTGCCTTGATTTCTTTAGTGCTTGGGGAGCCAGCCACTCTTTACTGCTTGGGATATAGGTGAGATAAAATAAGCATTCTGAAAATTACTTTTCAGTCTTAAATTTTCTTCATTGCTTGTGCTTGTGTCTGTCAATCTTCCTGTGAGCAGGGAACAGGCAAGTCTCAAGCAGGAGGGACTTGTGTTAGGAAGCATGCTGGGATTCCAGACGTGTTCCCACAGAAACGTGCCACACAATTTCCAATATTTCTGTTCCATTACAACGCTTCCCTTACAATTTTATTACTTTCTTTTCAATACAGTCAGCAAACACGCTGATTTTTTTTGAAGTGTAGGTGGATTCAAGTCAATTTGCAAAGCAGCATTCAAAATGTGACCAGAAGAGTAATAGGGTGAGAGACTTAAATCCTAATATAGCCGCTAATCCCAGTTAATTCCTGTAAGCCTGGCAGCCCTGCTCCACTTGCAATGAGTTTGGAGTGGTCTCCGTAAGGGAGAGGCAGGAAACATGCAGTGGTGGCAGGTATTGGATTTGAATGGCTCAGACATGGGCTGGGCTCTTGCTCCGGGGAGAGGGAACTGCTCGGGGCAGAAGCGCTCTGGGAAGCAGCTGGATGGGAGGTGATGCTGCTCCGGGCGTTCCCTTGGGGGTGAGGCAGTGCCAGTGACTCGTGTGCGTGTCCCCATCGGTGCTTCCAACGGGCTGAGTGAAACAGAACAAAAATCCCGGCAAGTTATTGGTGATTTTTAAACTGGAGCAGAAGGATGTTTGTTGTGGGTGCTTGGCTTGAGCTTTGGCTGTGTGGTGCAAAATTCTGGGCAGGTCTCTGGGAGCTGAAGTGTTGCTGTTATCTGAGAGCAGAAACGGGTAACTCCAAGGATTTAGTGGTTTCTGGGAGCTAATTTGTAGCTTTTGGAAGGCCTGATGGCTGTTGTCGTCTGAAGACACTGCAGCATTTGCCACACCAGCCCTCTCCTACGGCCGCTTGTGCTCCTGTTTCCTTGTTCTGGGACTGGAGACCCTCCTCGTGTGGATTTGAGTCCCATTTCCTTCATATGTGGATTCGGGTCTTTTGTGTGGCATTTAACTCCTGGGGTTTGACTCCCTTTTGCCTTATAAGGCCATTCCTGTTTGCTCACTTCCTGCCTTACTCCTGACTTTTCTCCCCCCTCCTTCCTTCCCTATCCTGGATGCTTTCTCCATGTGGCACAGCTGTAACTATTCACAGCTGGCCGGGAGCGGGGATCGGTGCTGAGCTTCCTCCTGCATGGAGAGGAAGTGCTTCGGAGAGCTGGAATTAACTCCTTGTTCCTTGCAGAACACAGAAAACCTGCCCGCTCACTTCACGAGGGGGAATCTGAGCGTGCTGAAGAAGAAGTGGGAGAATCCGGTGCTGGGAGCGGAGTGTGGGAAGGAAACGGTCCGGAGCAGCTGCGCTGAGGTGAGGCACAAGGTCGGCACCAGCCGCGCCCCTTCGCCACCCCCGGGGGCTGGAGCTGCCTCTGGCCAGGCGCAGTGTCCCGCTGCTGACAGCACGGAGCCCCGCATCCACTCCCGGGAGAGCGGCAGCATGGAAAACTGTGTGAGAGAGCCCCGGGAAATGGAAAAGCCCGAAGGCAGCGAGAGGTCGGAGTCTCCGGGGAGGATCGAGAAGTACAACGTGCCCCTGAGCAAGCTGAAGATGATGTTCGAGAAGGGTGAAGCCCCTCAGCCCAAGGTAAGGATCTGTCCCTCCAAATGTCGGAGAAACTAAAGCTGCTGCCTCCGCGGCATCAGGAAAATCCCGGGAGGGAGTGGCTCCAACTATTGACTCTGCAAATATTGTGTTCATTGTTTCAGTGAAAACAGAACATCGTGGTGTTAGTAACTTACTCGAGCCACGCAAGTACGTGCAGGGTGCTCGGAGTTGTGGCAGCCTGTGATTGCTCGTTGGAGTAAAGTGGATTTGCTTTGGTAGGGTTCAGGGGAAGAGGGGAAAATAAGTGTGGGATTTATTAAGTTTTGTAAAGTGAGTTGGGATTGTTTGTGTCTCGTGTGAAGATTACAATGAGTTATGCAAATGTGAATTGCATAAAAATACATACGTAGGTATTTATGTATTTTTTTAATATATGAAAGAATAAGTGACTTTGAAGCGAGCTCAGCAATCAGGACTGTTGCAGTCGAGATGAAGCGCTAAGGAGTGAGAGTTTTTGATATCTGTATCAGTATGAGTCGCACAAGCTCACACATACACATAGTGAAATACTCCCATCCTTTCCTCGCTCTTCCCTCATCTTTGTGTCTTACAAAATATTTCTTATCGGAAAAAAAAAAAAAATTCCTCACTGGGGGAAAACGAAGCCGAGATGGCCAGAGCAGCTCCTGCCCTCGCTAGTTTTGACTTGCAAATGCTCAGGGCTCGCATTTTTCTTCCAACTGCTCATGAAATCTGATCCCGCATGTGGACTGCAGCCGGCGTGTCCCGGGGGGAATTGCTTAACTCCAAAATGAGTTGCATATGCTGGGGACTTGCAACACAGTCCCGAGGCCTCGATGCTGGTGGATTTTCCAGTTTTCTCATAGTTTCCTCTCCTCCTGGCTTTGTTTTACTGCGGGTGGTTTTCTTGAAGTATTGACTAAAACAAACACATTTTGGACGAAAGTGGTTGCAGTATGTAACAATTTAGGGCTCAGAGGAGCAACTCGGTGTTAAAGGGAATTTTGGGTCTGCGTGAAGTCATTTCACAACTTGAATTTTTGGAGTCTTTGTCATGATGAGAGCTGCCCACGGCAGACCTTCCCTGAACTCTTGCTGTAGGATTAATCACTCAGAATTCCCCAGGAATTCTGCAGATGGGCTTCGAGTAACTTTATCTCAGCCTGGGGAATAAATTGTTTTGGAGCTGAGTGAATCTGAAACTGATAGTTTGTCAAGTTTAGCAATTCAAACACTGTTGAAAACCAACTAAACACAGTAAACGCCATCCAGGAGGCACAAAACTGGTCGGGTTCGCTTCAAAATTCCTATTCCAAGTTAATCTGTTACTCTTACTGCAGAAGGGAAAAGGAATGTTCCGAAGTTTAGATGTGTGGGGGAGAGGGGGCGTGTTTGGAATTCGATTCCTCGTTCTAGGAATTGATCCGTGGATGGGAGGATGGTGTCAGTCAGTGCAGCCAAGGGAGCTGGGCGCTGGGGGGATGCAGGTGTGGCTCGGTGAGGTGGGAGCCACGACAGCGCTGCAGCTCTGCAGTTGCCTCTCCCACTTATTTCCTGTGCTTTTTCCTGAGCGAGGCTTCATGGAACCGTTTTGGTGGAAAATTCCTTTCTATCATTGAGTCCAACTGTAAATTCAGCTGAGAGATGGCAGTTTTCCTTGGAATTTACTGAAGACTTGATGTGTTGGTGCTGTCAGAGCTTTGCTGACAAAACCTGTGTGTGAACTAAGCAGCACCACGGCTGGAGGCTCGTGGCAGTGCTGATAAATCAACTTTCATGGTTGCTGGGCAGGTCTGGGGCAGGGATCCAGGTTAGAGCCTGGATTTCCTGATTCCATCCCCCACTCTAAACAAACCTACTCTCATTTTCAGGATCATAGGTAAAATCTCATCATTTATTCATTTATTCACTCAGCTCTTGCTCTGTCTTCTGCAATAGATAGGAGGCAGATCTTCTTTTTTTGCATTTTCATGGAAACAAACTGCCCTAATCCCATTAGGGGCAGGCACGGCAGCTTGGATTGCTCAGCACTAAGCAAAGACTGCAACTGATAAAAGACCTGATGTTCAAAGGATTCTTCCTGTAAGTGATAGTGAAAGCACACCCAAGGGGGAGGAGAATCAGATCTGCAGCATTTCTGAAAAAGTTGTCTCCAGGCTGGTTTGTGTTTTTCCTTTAAGGCAAAACCTGGCTGTGGTGTGTAGGTGACCTCGTGGCAGGGTCATGTCTGCCACAGGTGGTTTGGAATGAAATAGGTGTGACTTTGATTTGGGTTTTTGCCCAGCTCTGTGCCCCAGGCGAAGCTTTACCTGTGCTGACGGTGCTTCTGCACTTGCCCAAGTCTGAGAACTTGGGGCTTTCCATACACGAGGAATATTTTATCTCCTTTCCAAAGCAGCAGAAGCTGTGCCCTGGGAATTGTGGTCCAGCCAAAGAGTGACAAGGCCCTAAGGGGGCTTCCTCCACGTGAGAGGAGTTACCTTCCATGAGCCACGATCCTGCTGATTCCCTGCAGTTGGTCAGCCCATCAGTTGTGATGGGGGAAGTCCCTCATCTTCCCTCTGTTAAACATTTTTTTTTCTTTTACTCTGCTTTTTTTTCCCCCCAAGATAAAACTGTTGATACAAAACCTACACATATTTGTAGATTATTTGTAGGTTTACTGAAATATCCCTGACCTCTAAAGCTTTTGTATTCTGGTGGTTGGGATTTTTACTGTCTGTGTTCTGCAGCTCAGCCACAGAAAGACTCTTCAGGTGAAATTGTGACACCTGCAGATGTGAGGTGGCAAAGGGCAGGAGGAGGAGCTGGCAGGGCTCTGGAGTGGAGCACTTGGAGCTCTCCTTATCTCACTCTTTATCTGCTTCTGCTGATGGAGCTTTTCCTGCTGGACCCTTTGGACCCCGAATTTCTGAGCTGCAAGAACCCCAGACTCGTGGGCTCAGGGTGATGTTAAGGGGGACATTGGCTGAATATAAGGATCATCTAAGAATAGTTTTCACAGAATGAGGAACCTGCAAGTCTTTACAAGTGTGCAGGCACTCCCAGACCTGAGCCTATTGGTCAGTGCAAGACTTGTCAGAGCTAAAGCTCTTTTCCAGTAAGAAAAGTTACCAAAGTCTTAAACCACAGAAATAGAAACTATTTCCCCTGCTAATGGAAAAAGAGGTTTTCCAGCTGCATTTTCCTTTCCTGGTGAAGTTGCTGTTTGTATGGAAAGCAGCCTGATTTTTCACAGTGATTATCTTACACTGCAGTTCTGTGAAAATAAAACTTTGGAATTTCCTTCAGTTTGGTGACCAGCAAATAAGAAAGTTGTTGGAATTGGGGGGGGAATGTGTGGTTGGAGCATCTTGCCAAACCTGCCTTTTTCTGCTACATTAGCCTCAATCTGAATTTCCAACTGTGATTTAACTCTTCCTAGAGAGGGAACAAAGGTCCAGCACCTCCTAGGATTTTATAAGGTTGACTTTCAGCTGTGAATACATCCTACCTTGATGGAGTCCAGTTTAACTCTGTGCTCACCAACTTTTATCAGAGCTCTGGAAATTTCTTTTTGTGCTTTCTTTTATTGAGATTTAGATTCTGGGGAGCTGGTCTCAACAAATAAGAATAAAATCTGATTGAGGCAGCCAGAGCATCTGTGTGGTGCTACAGGACACCCAGTCCAGCTCTGCAGCAGAGAGTGATTATCCTGGAGATCTGAGAATATTTATCTCTAACACTCTCCTGCTTAAGCTTCAGCCTTATCAGACCTAATTAGGGAATTATTTGGTACCAAATGCATGAACTAACCCTAGATAACTTTTATTACAAAACTATTAATTCCTTTTTCCGTGGCTGAAAATGAATGCAGATTTTGAATAAGTGGTTCCTTGCATCCTCATTCAGATTTTAAATTGTCATACTAGATCTAGACATACAAACCTAGACCCAAGTTTTGTATATGCAGTGGGAATGACCTAAAAATCTGATCTTTGTGGTCCTTTTCAACCAAGACAACTGCCAAAGGGCGCCAACTGACCTCTCCAAGAAAGTGTTTTCCAGGTGACAGGGTCAGGTACTCTGTGATCAAACTTTATATTGGTTAAATAAGATGTCACCTGCTAGACTTGTTTATTGCAGTAAAGCAGATTTGCTAGTGACACCTGTGCCTCTTAAGGGATTACCCACAGCAATCCCTGGGTGTCCAGGCAGCTGATGGGAGGGTCTGTCCCCAGCAGGGCCCCCGGGAGCCACGGAGGGCGGCCGCGGGCAGGAGGATTTCAGAGAACAGCCTCTCCTCGGAGGACTGCGATGCTGCCCAAGGAGAGAGGAGCCACAGCACAGCAGGTCAGGGAGCCTCGGGGCTGGGCTTTGGCTGGGTTGGGTTGGTTTTTGTTTATGAGATACATCTACTTTATAAAATACCATAGGAATTTTCCTGGAGGTGGCCAAGGAACGACTGGACGTGGCACTCGGTGCTCTGGTCTGGGTGACAAGGTGGGGGTCGGTCAGAGGTTGGACTCGCTGGCCTTGGAGGGCTTTTCCAGTCTCAGGAATTCTATGGAATAACTTTTGCCTTTCCAAAATGGAGGGAAGTGCAGCCACCTTCCAGCTGCAAAGGCCATCAGCATCCCATTTAATGAGTGAAGCCTTGCTGGGAGTTTTAAACCATTCCGCTCTGAAGCACGGGGAAACCAAGGCACAGGGAATAACCAACAAGTTAAGGAATGCAACTCGTTCTTTCCCTGTGTCTCAATCCTAGAACTACTTTTAATAGTCAAGCTAATTTAGGAAGCAGTGAACAGACAGTTAATGTTCCTTCTTCCTCCTTGCTTCAATCCTCATCCCTCCTACCCTGGCCAGACACAGGGAGCTACCGTGAGCTTTGACTTAAGCAAAATTATGTATTTTTATCTGTTTGGAGACCTTTTTCTAGCAAACCATTTGCAATCTTTTGGGGTTTCAACCAATAGCTGATATTATAAATACTCATAGAACGTCCTAAGTTGGAAAGGACCCACAAGGATCATCCAGCCCAACTCCTGGCCCTGCACAGAACACCCCAACAATCCCACCCTGTGCCTGAGAGCATTGTTCAAATTCTCCTGGAGCTCTGGCAGCCTTGGGGCCGTGACCATTCCTGGGGAGCCTTTTCAGTGCCTGACCCCCCTCAGGGGGAGGAATGTTTTCCTGATATCAACCTAACCCTTCCCTGACACATCTCCAGCCGTTCCCTTGGGTCTCACTCCTTAGTGATACACACTGTGTCCTCACTGGCATGATCCTGGAGAGAATGGCAATGTTTATTCTCCCCAAGAAGGATCTTAGTGAATGCTCTGAGAATTGTCCATTATTCATGTTTGGTTTTTTTTTACCAGGATATCTTGTAGAGACCAGTCCAGGACTGAGCCCAGACAAGGCAGAGAACAGGAAGAACCTGGACATGCCCCGTTTGTCTGAGACATCAATAAAGGACAGGCTGGCCAAGTACCAGGCAGCTGTGTCCAAGCAGGGCAGTTCCTCAGGCATCATTCCCATGGTAAGTCTTGGCTTGTGTGGAAGTGAACTTTTGCCCCAGCCTGAGACTGGAAAGAAGATCTTATGGAAACCAGGCTGCTTGAGGGTAATGCTGTTCTTTTTGGAAAACAACTCTGTGCCCCTAGGAGTAATTTCTGATGAAGAGTTGTCTCTACATACTGCAGGAAGAAATAAGTTTATTTGCATCTTCCTGGAATAATGCTGAAAGTTTTCCAAGGAATTAATTGCTGGCACCCTGACCGAGGTCCTTCTGAAGCATAGTTGACATTCTTTTTCTCTCTGAGTGTCTGTAGCTCTCTGCATGTTTCTTGTTTTTGTTTAAAAAAGAAAACTCAATTCCATGTTGTCCATCAGCTCTAAGCTGTGGGAAACTGAGGCAGGGCAAGATGAAGTGACTTTGTGTCACACAGTGCTCAGAACTTGGATCTCTTGGCCTGCGGCTTTGGGATCTCCAGTGGGTTTTCCTCACTTTGCTTTTCACCTCCCTTCAGGACTTCTCACCACTCTCTGAATCCAATTAGACTCTTGCAGTGAATGAACCTCTGCCTGTTTTGCAAATATTTGATCAGGAACTGAACAATTAATGGAGTGTTGCAGCTGAGGTTTCAGGAATCTCAGCTTTTGTTAAAAACTGCTTAGGTACATTTGCTGGCAGTTTCTGATACTTTTGCTGAATGGTGGGAACTTTTATTGCTCAAGTATTACTTTTATTAACCAGAGTAATAGATTTGAAGAGGAAAGGCCTTTTTAAGTTGAGAAACTTGCCCTGAAAATGAGAGCCCAAAGTGCTGGTTCTCCCTCAGAGGAGTGCCTGCTTCTCAGGAGTCTCTGTGGAGAGCCAAGGGCCTCTTCCCAGCTCAAATGATTCCTGAATTTCATCTGTGCGTGGGCCAGATTGCCCAGCTGTGGGAGGAGGGTCAGTAAAACCTTCCCTGCATGAATGGAAAGTCCTTGCAGCCACTGCAACAAATCTGATTAACCTAATTGCCCACTTCTGCCTCCTGGACTCGTTTCCTGATGCCTTTTCCAGTTTGGGGCTCAGAGCGGTGGCTGAGTCACTACTTTCTGTCCTGATGGCAAGAGATTTGCCATTTCTCCAGAGGCTCCTGTTTGCAGCCCCCAAATGCTCTTGGTTTAGTGTCAGTCCAGCCTGATGCTCTCAGGATGCCCCATTTGGGCACAATCTCTTCCCATTTTGACCTGAGGGCAGCGTAAGATAGAGCAGACAGAGGTTCCTGTTTGCAGTGCCGCTGTTCCAACAGCAGCCCTAACCTTGGGATCTTCTCCTTCCCTGCTGGCAAAGCAACCAGGGCTTTTTTGCTAGGGAAGTGTGGTGTTTGTGCTGCCCTTCTCACATCTGGGCTACAAAGGAAAGCCAGAATCTCTCTTGGGAACAACTGTTTTAGGGCATTGTGGTGTAATAAGGCCTGGGTTAAAACTGATGGATGCTTGGTTCGAGCAGGGGCAAGGAACAATCAGTTCTGTGTGTGGCAAGGGATGTGGGAAGGGGAGGGAAAGGTGCTGGGCAGCAGATACAGAGATCTAAGCACGAAAATTCCAACACTCGGTTACAAACCTCTTGGATGTGGTCGGTTTTGTGGAGACTTGTTTCCAAGAGCAGGAAGATGCGGGTGCTGGCACGTGGCTCTTCCTCTTTCATGTCATAGAGAAGATGCCTTGTGAAAAGCACGAGGCTTCCAATGATCTTGTGTCCTGGAGCAATGAAAGAAACATGAGGTTTCACTGGATTTTGTTGGTTTTAAAGTCTGAAAGATCCTTCTGTGAAAGTCTTAAGTCAGTCTATCAGGAACAGAAATCTCAGGAAAACAGAGTCAAGGTTTTGACTAGAATTGAAGCAAATGTGGGATTTGCTTTTATGTCAAATTGTGTTTAGCAATTACACTGTACTTTAGGCAGTGCTTGTCTGGAAATACTTGTCATTCCAAGTGAAAAGTTACCATTTCTTGAAAAGGAAGATGGGGATTGAGCAGGGAATATTTAGGAGTTGATTTTAAACAGGAATTTGGAAGAAAAGGTTGTTCAGGAAAACGCTGGCATTACCTCCTTAGAGCACAGTAAAATTTACAGCCCAATCCTGTTCCCTCATTAGAATGTCTCTTAACAAGTGTCTATACATTTTTATGGCCCTTCCTTTAATTATCACTCCACATACTTAAAAACAGTTTTAAAAACATTTCAAGAAAAATAGAAAGCAAGTATTTCCTTAGGAGAAAAGAACTTGTCACCTTTCCAGTGCTTTGTCCTATAGAGTGAGATTCAAGCCAGTGAGAGTGAACTCAAGAATTACAAATCTGGGCAGAAGGAGAATGTGGCACCAATTGAGGACTCCAATTCCTGTCAGGATGGGGAGAAGGTAAGATGTCCGTGCTGGTGGAGATCAAGGGCTTCATTTTAAGTGGAACTGGCTGTGGAAGCACAGCTGATACCCTGGTTCCATGTTCCACATGCCATCTGGGAATCGAACGTGAGCAGCTGATGCAGATTAGTTACATGCTGCAAAATTCCTGATTTTTTTTAAATTATTTTTTTAGACTGTCTCTGAATTATAAGGCAGCAAGTGTCTGTGGAAGAGAATGTCTAGAGATAAGTTTTCTGGGAGAGTTTTTCTGTCATGGTAGGTTTGTTTTATGGTGGGTTTTTTATAAACAAAAAAATCCACACCAATTAAAAAAAAACCCTATAAGCACCTTTATATGACCCAAGTAAAAGGAGTTTGTCACTGTTTCTTCTGCATTTAGTGGCTAAATTTTAGAGTCACTGAGAATGGCAGTTTGGGTTTGTTCCTGGTTCTGAGCTTCAGAAACAATAAATTGAGACTCTGTAAACTGGACTTGAGCATTTGTTCCCTTAACTGGGGACAGCAGACGGGATAAAAGTAGCTGAATAATAATTGGGGTACTGTGTATTCCATCCAGGCTGAACACGTGGCAGCTTAATGCCAGGAGGGCTTTTAGAGCTTTTCAGCCTTCCTTGGGCAAGGGGCCAAATCTTTGCTTTCAGCTGTTCCTCAGAGACAGCTGAGCAGCTCCGTGTCTGACTGGTCGAGGCTGCTTCCTGCTCCAAGGTGAGCTAATTAAAAGAGCACCTGTTAAATCAGAATATCTCACTGCTGTGAATGGAAGATTTGAATAAAATTTCTTGTATTCAGCTGTAATTGCAGAGTTACTTGTTGAGGTGTCCAGGTGCAATGAAAACCTGAATAGAGCATTGTTTGGGAGCCAGGATTGTGCTTCGGAAGGGACGTGGTGAACCTGGAAATGAGCCTAATTAAAACTGCTTGTCGTTAGTGTCAGAAATGGGAATCCTCTGGCAAAAAGGAAACAAGAGACACTTCACTCTGTCATTTTTCACACTGCACCCCTGGCACATTCAGTAGCCAGAGGTGTGTGACTTGAGCAGCCTCAGAACGTGTTCATGCTCTGCCCAGGACAGTGGGGTTCACTTCTGTTTTCAGCAGACCAGAGGATGTTAATACATGTAACTTGCCTCCTCATTACCTCATTAATTTACGAATTTCAGTTGCTTGCAACGGACTTCTCAATCATTAAGGTGAATTAGTGATGATTTGCAGTTAATCTTGTTACAGTACTTTAGTTCCTCAGTGTAGCTACTTAAAACTATTTGATTTAATAGCAATAGTGCCAAGTTTAATAAGGAGTTATATGTCAAGAGCTTTATCTGTAGCATGTTTTGTTCATGGTTGCACTTGATGATCTTAAAGGTCTTTTCCAAACTAAACAATGCTGTGATTCTGTCTAGTATTTGAAACTGGTTTAGATCCAGCTCTTCTAGTTTTTAATTTTTTTTTTTAATTACTAATTTGTTTCTGAAGGAGGATGAACAAGGAAGATCCAGCATGTTTGTCCCAACCTCGGAACAGGCTTATGGCTGGACAAAAGTTTTTTTAAAATTCAGCTGTCCTTTTTTATTTTGTTCTTCTTCTCTTTTTTTTTTTTCCAAGAGCACAGTCTCTGCTGAATGTTTAAATGTCAGGGATTGGTCAAATGTTGGAGGGAGCCTTGAGATTTCCAGTAAATGTGCTGCTTGGGGTCAAGGGATCTGTAAGTGAGAAAACCTGGGAGGAACCTCAGCAAATCAACGATTTTAAGGGTTAATAAAGGTGTACAAGGAAACAGAAATTTGATGTCTGTGTGTGTGCACCCTGTGAGGGTGTCTGCCTTATAGCAAGGACTCTCTTGACAGTCAGCTGGAGCCTTTTGTGCCTCAAAAACAACAAGTCCTTTCCTGAGCCCCTCAGGTCTCTCCCTGTCTCGGTGTTCAAACTGCCTGGTGCCTTCCTGGGGCCATGATTGTTCAGCTCTCAGAAGGTCAGAGGTTCTCATTGTCTCATTTTCTCTTGCAGGTTTCTGTAGGTGAGAACAGCTTGTCTTTGCACTCTGGTCTGCTGGAGGATGGCCATGGTGAGCCCTATCAAATGATTAATTAATAAAAACTGTCTTGTACTAAAAATCTGTCCTGTGCCTAACACAGACTTTATAAGAGTTTTTTTCATGTTTAGAAGTTCATTTGCAGCTGTAATTTTAAGACATCTGTAACTCCTGTTGCCCTGATTGAACGCTTTTAAGTGTAGCTCCCTCACTGTTTAACTCAAACTGGTAGTCTGGTGGGTCTTGTGAGCATAAGCTGCCCACAGTTTAAAGACATTGTAATTGCCTTTTCTCCCTCCTCTACTCCCTCAGTTGCACAGTTGGAGAGCGAGGCAGAAGCTCAGAAACCTGTCAGCTCAAAGCAGCAGAACCTTGGTGCTAAAGCAGCTGGGCAGACAGAGGCCTCCCCACCGAAAGCCATGAAGGTAACGCAGCTCTTTAGTCTCAGACACTGGTGAAGGTTAAAACCAACTGATGTCCCTATTTCATAGTGAAAAGCCTAAATGTGCTTAAGCATAAAGGTCTGGCAGTAACTGGATCGATACCTGCTCCATCCTCGTCAGAGTGTGATTGTGAGGGCACTTGAATTCAGGGTGGAAAAGCACCTCAGAATGGGCAGGTTTTCTCCAAAGACTGGGTGGGAGTCGCTTGTTGCTGTTACAGCCCTGTGACAGAGAGGCTGCTTCTCTTCAGTGTGGCACAAGGGCTCGAGCAGGGGATGGCCTCAGGGCTTGTCTGTGCTCCTGGAGATGGGCCCTGAGGTCCTGGTACTGATCTCCAGAGCTTTTATCAGGCTGGGACTTTGCTTTGCTCCTCTTCCAGCTGTTCCCAAGGTAACTGCAACTGGTAGTAACTTTATAGTGAGGGCACTGTGGTGCCTGACTCCATAAAAACCAGGTTTGGCTTTCTGAGTAATGAGTCTTTGTTACGGTTTCTTGAGGGAGTGAAAAAGCAGATGGAGAACTTTGGGACAGGGATGTAGTTGCTAATCTGATTAGATAATAAATGGCAGCGCTGGATGTTGTGGTCAGGCTGTACTTGCTCATCACGTGTGTTGTCTGGGGTTGGGATGCTGATTCCCTAGGCTGCCACACACTTCCTGGCTCGCTCCCGAGGAAACAACTGGGCTTTTGTTGTTTTCCCCATCTTTGGGAGGAACAGCCCTGAGCTCAGAGACTGGGGAGATCTGGCTTCCCAGTGTGCCAGGGAAGAAATGCCAGTATGGGAAATTAGAGCTGCCAGTGAGAGTTGTGTGGTCCCAGTCTGTGACACAAAACCTGCATGTCCTGGTGCTCTCTGCTGTCTCGTGATATTATCAAAGCCATTTTAGCCTTTTGCCCAGTTACTGCTTTAGATGTTGCACTGTGAGATAGAAGCTGCTGTTTATTCATGCAAGGTTCCTATTTGTCTCTTCCAGCTTCTGTCTCCTGTTCTTGGTTCCTAACCTCTCCTCCTGCCTTCTGCTTCCCTCCTAATGTGAGCTCAACTCTCAGCTTTCTCTCAAGTCCTCTTTATACTTATTGGGCCTCATCTTCCTCCTGTAGCTCCTATTTGTAGTATCCTGGAAAAGAATTTCTGTCTCCTCACAGCCCAAAACGCCTCTCCACAGACATAGGGCTCATTGTATGCAAGTAAGTTCCTCTCCTTGGACGGGGATGTGATTGCAGAAGCACGTGCCAGCACCGTTGTGTCACCGTGCAAAAGCAATGCCACCATGCAAAATGGAGCTTTCTGGGAGAAAACGTTTAGATGGGCAAGCAAATTGTTGCTGCCTTGCTCCACGTGGCAAGCATAGGTGATTAGATTTTTGTTTGCATCAGTAAATCTCGTTTTTTTGAGATTTCGTTTAGTGACTCAAGATTCAGAGTTTTGGCAGCACCTAGAAACTTTGGATTCATTTTCAAAAGGAATTCTGAATTTTGTTAGTGAAGCTGTCATCATTGGAACTTTACTGTAACTTCAAGCAATGCCTGGAAACTCTGAAATACATGTTAAAATGGAATTAAATTGGCAGCAAACTTTATGGTGGTGACAAAGTGACTTGAGCTGGCTCCATCTTCAGCAATCTGCCCTTACACACTGGAACTTTCATTCCTAACCATTGTTTCTAGACTGTTATAAATAAATTTCTGTGATTATGTCTTCCTGTGACCTTCCTGTTTTTTCTTTAGCCATCAGATTTTTCCGTAAAGCTTTTTGTAAGTTTGTAGCAGGTAATTCTTTGCCAAGGAAAAGCCACACTGTAAGTATGTCTGTGCAGACTTCAGAGGGGAGCCTGGGCTGCTAAATCATTTGTAATAAACATGCAGCCTCAAAATGCCAGTGTTGCGTTATTTAATTTATCCTGTGAAGTGTCCTCCCTATTGGCCAGTGTTAATAGATTTCAAGAATTAAATGGCATCCAGTGACCTTTTCTCATGGACAATGTTCTTGCTTCCTTGATGCTGTCGGAAAACAAACCCGCGATCGTTGCTGCACAGCACAGCAGTGACACTCGACTCCTCAGTGCTCAAGTTTATCCTTGCACTAAACCCTCAGGAAATTCAGTAAGCACATAAGAATTTTAGCTGTTTAACCTCAAAGCTCTGCTCACTTTGAATCTTGAGCAAGTTTGGGGGGCTGCGAGTCCTGAAACCTGAGTGTGGTTTCTTTGGGATAGAGCTGGAATTGTTTACAAGTGAAGTCAGGAGTGTTTCCTGCTGTTGTATCGGTGCTGAGACTATTTCCTCCTCTCTGAGAGGAAAGATTTAACAAAAATGGATAATTTCAAACCACTGAGCAGCCTGTTTCACCCCTTTCCTCTCCCACCCTGCACCTTTTGAGGCTATTTCAATTCTTCTGGTGGATGGTGTCCCTGACTGTAGCAGGGGATTGGAACTAGATGATCTTCAAGGTCCTTTCCAACCCAAACCATTTCAGGATTCTCTTTGTCTGCGCTATTTTTATTATTTTGGTAAGTCTCACACTGATTGTAATCAACTGGAATGTTTCATCATTCTCCTATCAATAAAAACTGAGGCTGCAGGAAGGAATGAGACAGCTTTGGGGAACTGGCTCAGTTTTAGTGCTCTCACTGTTCTTTCCCAACCATTGCTCAGCATGTGATGCTTCAGCTGTGGGATTCACTGGGGTGAAATCTTGGCTCCCTGTCAAGCCACAGCAATCCCATGGGCCTGTCGTAGCTTCTCGCTGCCCATCAGACCCCGCTGCACCATAATTAGAGAGTGACTCTGCAGTTCTTGAGGGCTCAGGAAGCTGTGCATGAACTCTCGCCAAGTCCCCAGCAGTCGATGTGATTTCCAGTTAACAAACTTTCTCTTCCCCCTGTAGAAATTCCAGTTGCCAATGAAGGAAACCTGTGTTGGGTGTCAGAAGACCGTGTACCCCATGGAAAGGCTCTTTGCCAACCAGCAGGTGTTTCACATCAGCTGCTTCCGCTGTTCCTATTGCAACAGCAAACTCAGGTACGCGCACTGCTCCCTTGGCTGCCCTCTAGGAAGTAAGTGTATGTTCCTCTCACAGCTCAGGAAGGTGCTGCTCAGGCCTAGCTGAGCTGGAAGTCACCATAATCCAGTGATTTGTGCAGGAGTGTAGGATAGGTAATGCAGGCCTAGTTCTGCCAGTGCCTGATGCACTTGATGCCGTTTTTAAACTCTTAATGTAATTTTATGTGGGGAAAAATATAATGTCCAGCTTTATAAAGAATTCCTAGAAAGAGCCATACAAACCCAGAGGGCTGTAAGCTTGTCTTTCTGAACATGTGGAAGACTGAAATTGAATCTCTTCTGTAACACAGCTAAAATAGACACCCGTGTCGGTGGCCCTGAGCCCTAACGTTTGATCTGTGTTTCCTGATCAGCCTCGGGACGTACGCATCTCTGCGTGGGAACATCTACTGCAAGCCTCACTTCAATCAGCTCTTCAAGTCCAAAGGCAATTACGACGAGGGCTTTGGACACAAACAGCATAAGGAATTGTGGGCAGGTAAAACTGAATGTGAAGAATCCCCAGAGAAAACCGTCCACGGTGTAAGTGCACCAGAAACTCCGCAAAGCCCAGGAGTAGAGGATGCCCCGATTGCAAAAGTGGGAGTTCTGGCAGCAAGTATGGAAGCAAAAGCTTCAGCTGTGCCTGAAAGAGAAGAAAGACCAGCAGAAACAAAAAA
Source organism: Dicrurus megarhynchus (assembly GCA_013399195.1). Classification (NCBI taxonomy): domain Eukaryota; kingdom Metazoa; phylum Chordata; class Aves; order Passeriformes; family Dicruridae; genus Dicrurus; species Dicrurus megarhynchus. The sequence goes on along the minus strand of VXAD01011241.1, from coordinate 14,648 downwards.
GCTCAGGATCGCCTGGCCACCTCCGTCTGACCAAAGTATCCAAGGAAGTGCCTTAGATGAGGGCATCAAAGTACTTAAACCCAAGTGGCCTCCAGAAGAAGAGATTTCCAAGCCAGATGTGCAGGAGGATGTGGATCTGGATCTCAAAAAGTTAAGAAGATCTTCCTCGCTGAAGGAGCGAAGTCGCCCCTTTACAGTCGCAGCCTCGTTTAGAACAATATCTGTTAAAGGCCATAAAACAGAGAATTCACTGTCTCCTTCTAAGACAGAGAGAGATACCTTGAAAAGGAGTGAGGAACTGGAGAGAGAGGTTGTCATAGAGAAAAAGGAAAAGAAGGTTGAGCATAGGAACATCCAGAACGCTGGGGAGAAAAATGAGGAGGAAGAACAGGAATTGTCTGGTACCAAAACAGTAGAGCATAATGTTGTAGAGAATGGCCAGGTGAATGCAGACACAGATGAGGAAGAACATGCTACGGAGGAGCCAGAAATTCCAAAGGAAGAGCTCCTTGAACCAAATTCTCCTAAACATTCCAGCTTAGCCAATGTCGTGACTGCTAAGGAATCCTCTCCAAACCAGAATCGCAAATCCCAAGACGTTGGGTTTTGGGAGGGTGAAGACATGGAAGATCTCTCTGTGGAAGAACAGATCAAAAGGAATCGCTACTATGAAGATGATGATGAAGAATAAATTGGCCTTTTACTAGAAAACTTGCTGCAAGGTGCTGGGCCTTTTGAAATGGGTATTTTTAGCTTTAACGAACAGCTCTCCTGGATGAAGCGATGCTGCACTGCACATCGGCATTAAGGGAACCTATGTACAAATTATCTCAGCTAGAAAACTCTGGAAGCCTGCAAATTCTTTAGGTGCATGGAACAAGTGTCTGCCTGTGGGACGGCTTCAGCAGGTAGTGTCTGTCCCCAGCACGAGAACAGAGCTGTTCTCTGCTGTCTTACCCCTTTGAGCTTCAATAGGTATTTGACTAACAATTGATGGAATTCCACTGTACTTGCCATGGTGGTGTGGGACAGGGCCTTTGGAACACACCACCCGTACCACTCCAAATGCTACTGCAGTGCTTAGGGACCAACTTCAAAGGGACTTTCTGGCCTGCTTTAAAATGGTCACTTAATGCACTTTAATACATGGAAAGGGCACAACTGGGCTTTTTTTTTTAATAATAAAAACATTTCTGTGTGTAGCGTCCAACAACTAAAGCATCCTAAACCGAGTGCAATGTGAATTTCTGTCTCAAACCTGCCTGTGATCAGTTGAGGAGTCCCTGCACAACTGGAATGGTGCCCGTTGCTGGACCACGTGTATTTCAGTGCTTTCCCAGGAGCTGTGCTGGCTGCCAGGTCTCTGCAAAAGACAAGTGAACACTTTGGAGCGGCCCACAGGGCATTACTTCTGCATTTCACACGCATTTGAAGTGGAGTTTTTTGTTTGTTTTTTTGTTGTTGTCATTTCTTTTTTTACTTGGAGTTCTTCATCATCATTTTAAACTGCAGATAAAATTCTTAAGGCCTTTTGACAACTCTGAAATCCTACTTGTATCAGGCTGCCATAAATCTTTTCCTTACAGCTGTGAATTTGTGCTGCATTGCAAAAATCTCTGGAATCAGTGACACTTTCCGATTGCCAGTGTTGAAGATTAGAACATTTTTTAACTTGACTTCATTTATTTTACAAATAATAAAATCTTGAATGGGGGGAGGAGGCCCCCTTTTTTTTTTTTAATTAGCTTTTATTTGTACTGTATTCTCAAGAGAATTAGATCTTAACGATTCTTGAGTTGTAAAATATTCTGCTTTCTTAACAGTTCTGCTAATGACAAAACCTTCAATAAAGTTTGGTCATTTCCCCTATAATTGAAGTCTGGATTCATCTTGTTTCACAAAGAGGCAGTGTTGAAAGAGTCATAGGATGGAATCATGGGGTGGTTTGGATTGAGGGGGATCTTAAACCTCATCCTGTTCCACCCTCTGCCATGGCAAGGACACTTCCCACTAGGCCTGGTTGCTCCAAGCCCTGTCCAGCCTGGCCTTGGACAGTTCCAGGGGTGAGGCATCCTCTGGGACATCTATTCCAATTACCTACCACCCTCACAGGGAGGAATTCCTTCCCAATATCCCCTCTAACCCTGCCCTCTGGCAGTTTGAAGCCATTGCCCCTTGTCCTGGCACTCCAGGCCCGTGTAAAAGGTCTCTCTCCATCTTTCCTGCAGCTCCTGGGTGGCCAGAATTAGATCCCCCAAAGCTTCTCTTCTCCAGCCTGGGGGCAGCTCTGCAGGTGGGGTCTCACCTGAGCAGGGCAGAGGGGCAGACCCCCCCTCCCCTGCTGCCCACACTGGGGGCTCAGCCCAGCCTCGGGGGGTTCCTGGGGCACGTCTAGCTCTGCCCCAGCAGCACCTCAAACCCTTCTGCCCAGGGCTGCTCTCCATCTATAAACACGAAGGGAGAAGATGAGTGAATTGCCGGTGCTTCCACGGGAAGGCAGCCCGGGCTGGCTCTGGTGCCCCACTAGGTGCCACTGTGTGGCCGTGGTTTCCCGGTTGACTCGAACGAGCGGTTTCTACTCTCAGACCGAAGAGCCGCGTGGAAGAGGGATTAGAACAGGACTGGCAAAAGGAATAGGGACAGGCAGGGATTTTTCACTTCCATTTCTGGCTCCAGGTGGCTCTCGAGGGCAGCTGAGGACAACTGAGGGGTTTTTTTCCCTCTTCCTATCAGCTGCTTTTTATTTAAGTTATTGTCACTTGAGCCTGAGATGGGTTTGGTTGGGATAGAGGGGTATGAGAGCCAAAAGCAATGCAGTGAAAGTTCTGCAGCAGCGTGAAGAAATAATCACGCACATGACATGGATATTGGGAAGGAGAAGGGAAAAGCCTGCTGCCTCCTTGGAAGGTGTTAGCAGTTCCACAACCTAATGCTCATTTTCCTTTCTTTCAGTAAGACTTGCTTTGTTCAGACAGAGAAAAAGCTAAAAAAGCTGATGTGCAAATCCAAGCTGCTTTTTGTCACCTCTGTTCCTCACAAAATCCATTTAGTATCAGATTTCCTCAAATTGCTAAGCAACCACAGATCTCTCTGACTGGAAATTGTGCTATTTGAAGAGGGAGGGAAGACTATTTGTCATGGACTTGGATTTATGGAATATGCCAACTGCTTGTTTCTTAGGAAACGCAATTGAATTTTACAGTGTCTTCCCGGTTACGTGATACTGAAGCAATATTGGCTGCACTTACCAGAAACTGTAATCAGAAAATCATTAATTCTAGTTAAATCTGAGGCATCTGTGAGTCTCTGACATACAGGGAACCACACCTGGTCACTGAGACCAGCTGAACATCTTCAAGGAGAAATTAGCACACTTCTAAATAAAGTCATTGATTAAAAAAAAAAACCCAGGTGAACAGATCGTAAATTACTCTATCCTTGAATCTATTAGTTATCATAGTATTTGACTGCTTAATGGGCCATTTAATCTGTTCTCCACTGGACAGGTGCCAAAAGAGACATTACACTAACGATGGATCGTTTGCTGCCCTGTCTTGCTGCCTTGAGGACTTTTAGCAGTTTAGAAGTCGTCTCTGCTTGTGGAAACCCCGAGGGCTCAGCAGTGCGTGAAGCATCAACGTTACGGCCGTGTCACGGTGGGATTGTTGGGGTGTCCGGTGCAGGGCCAGGAGTCGGACTTTGATGATCCTTGCGAGTCCCTTCCAACTCAGGATATTCTGTGACTCGGTGTTTCTGTGACTCTGTCTTCGTGTTTTCTGTGACTCTTTTCTGTCACTCTCGTCCTGTCCCCTCAGGGAGCGCTGAGGCGGTGGCGGCACCGTGCGCGCGCTTCTCCCTCACGAGCCCGCGCGCGCCCGGCACGGGCGGGAACGCAGGAGCGCCGCACTGCGCGTGCTCCAAACTAACGGGCCGCGCGAGGGGCCCGGCGGAACCCCCGAGAGCATCGGCCCCGCCCCCGCCAGCGACGGCCGCAGTGAGGGGCGGGAGCTCGGGTTGGGCTCGGTTGGTGGCTGTGGGGACCGG
>VXAD01011241.1:0-10348 GCA_013399195.1 Dicrurus megarhynchus | reverse complement strand
GCTCCCCCGCGCCCTTCGGGGCCTCCGCGAGGCCCTTCGTGCGTGGAAAGGGGACATTGGGTAATCGGGAATCTGTCGCGGGAGTCGCGTCTGTCGCGACATGCATTAGCCCGTGGGGCTCCGCTGCCCTGGGTCTGGATAACGAGAGGCCCCTCCAGTCTGGCGGTGCTGAGGTAGTGCAAGAAAAATGCCATGTTTTATATAGGAATTCACTTTTATTCCTGCTCCTGCCCAGGGGAACCTCGCTGGGGTGACGGACGGAGCTGGCGGCTGCTGTTGCTCCGCGCTTGGCTTCCGTGTGTGCTTTATTGTACTTTCCCTGAGTTCCTGGATGAGGAAATAGGGCTCGTTCACATGGCCCGATGTTTTATTAAATACTTTAGGGCTCTCCCTCGTCTTAGACACGATGGATGGGAGTGCGGATCGTCATCTCTGCCCATAAACAGGTGTAATACGGGGTTCCTCACTTACCTGGGCATCCATAAACATGCGAACTTAGCCCTGGGGCAGAGGTAGATCCGCGTGCGGTGTGGATCTCTCAGCCACACGCGGTGTGTGGGTGGCAGAGATATTAATTAGTAAAGCGGCTTACTTAGGAAACCCTTAGGTGAAACGGACCGAGATACTCTGTATTGCTGTTCAGGTGGTTCATTAAACATTGATTTAATCTTAAATTTCTGCCTTGAAAGGGCAGAAGTTGGCCGGGTTGGATGGGCTTGGAGCAACCTGGATTAGTGGAAAGGGTCTGGGCAGGGGTGGGACTGGATAAGCTTTAAGGTTCTTTCCAACCCAAACCATTCCATGATTACATAGGTATTTCTAAGCATGAAAAGGGCTGCAGGATTAAAGTGAGTGGGAATTGAGTTGGGTTTTTTCTGTGGGTTTTCTTTAAGAAGTGTGAATTTTCCTGAGCTTTCAGAAATTAAGAAGGGGTGGTTGGGATGAAGTAAAAAGATGGCAAATATGGAGGAAAATGAAGCAGGTCAGCAGAGAGGAAAGAAACTTGAGAGGCTCTTTTTTCTCCATCTTATCTTTCTGCCCTTAGGGAAAAAAAAGGCTTCAGAAAACCAGTGCAGAGGACCCAGGAACACACGTGACACTGCTAAAATCCCATGTCAGCTTGGTGTGCTGCTGGTCCTGGCCAAACCTTGGTACTTGCCAGGACATAAGGAAAGGAGGTTGTGAGACACAGTGATACCCCTGAAAAGGATGTTGTAGGGAGGTCCCTAGTCCAGGTGTCAGTCTGGGGAAGAGGTGCAGAATATTCTCTTTTCCTGGAGTTGTTGGGGGAGATGCAGTGCATCTTACTACACCTGATGGCACAGTCCTCCAGGCAGCATTTACTTTGTCCTGATAATGTCTCCCTGGTTTATGAAATCTCTTTTGTGGTGTTAATTTAGGGTGGAGTCAGATGATGATTTAACTCCTGAGCCTGCAGAGCAAAACTCAGAGGCCGAGGTCTGGTTCCTGAGGGGGTTGTTCCTGATCTCAGCTGTGTCTCGGTGGTATCCCAAAGTGAAAGCAGATTGTAACAGCACATCCCAGGCAGTTTCTAGTGTGTTTATTTTAAAAGTACATATCTTTGAATAAACTCCTTTCTGTTTCCTCCAGCCACTTTGAACATGTCGTAAAAGTTCAGCTTTGTCTCAGTAAACTCCTGTGGTGCATCTATCCCAATTCAGGCTTTGATTTTTGTGTCAAATGTCTTTCTTGACACACATTTGGCAGTTGGACTTGGTGACTCAGAATTTGAATTAAAGACTCATGCAGCTCTTTTCGTTCAGCTGCTGCTATTCTCTCTCCTTTTGTAGCTCCTCAGTGTGAGGAAGTGCTTTGTGCTACAACACTTGTAACACTGACACATTTCTGTTAGTTAGAATTCCGCTGAAAATTACCTTTTGCATCATGACATTGACAAAATAATCATTGGTTTGTCTGTCTGTGGGCAGTTTATGACTGTAAGGATGAGGCAGGACTTGTACAGGAAGGTAAAGACAGTGGCAGGACGAAATTTTTTGTCCAGTCAGCAAAAAGAAAGACTTCTGCCCATAAATTTGGGTTTATGTTTTTTATCCTTGATTATCCTTTTCAGTATTTCTCCTTGCACCTCTTGTCTCACTGCTGGCACAAAAAAAAAAAAAAATCCCAGGTATCTGCAAAAACCTGGATGTGATGTGTTTCTAGCTGCACTGGAACACTCTTTGGAACCAGGTGTGGGTGTTACTGGACAGGTCTGAGGAAGGATCTGCAGCTTGTGCTCCAGCTGAGGAGGGGGAGAAAAAGGTGATTTGAGATGTTACTTCATGAGGTCTATTGTGGAATGAGGTGGTTAAACCTTAACACAGCGAAATTGAGAGATTATGGAAATACAAACTCCAAAGAGTGCCTATTTAATAAATCTCACTTTGGAGATTGTTCTTCCTTTCAGCGCTGTAATAGCGAGTCACCAGCCAAACTGGAATGTTCCATAAAGAAAGATTCTGCCTTTTTGTGAAGCACAACATGCCTGTGAACTATTTGTTATAACATATGAGTCTGTGGACTTGAAAATTAGTGTTGGTTTTAAAATCAGTCTGCATTAACGATTAGTGTGAGAAAGGTGGCTGGGTAGGCTCAGGTGTGAGCCTATCCCTGTTGCAAAGGTTTAATAGAAGTGTTTATGTGATGGTAATTTCTTGCTGGAAGGTGTGGCAGTAAGTTGACCTCGCGTCGAGTTTGTTGCCGTTAAGATTTCTGTGAAATCATAAAATGATTTAGATTAAAAGGGACCGTCCAAGGCCACCTCATCCAATCCTCTCCTCAAAGCAAGGCCAATGTTCAGGCAACTCAGGTCGCCTGTGGTCTTCTGCTGTTCAGTTTGAATATCCCCAAGAATGGAAATTCTCTTGTCTGGGCAGTATTTTTTCCTATTTTGGGGGTTGTGCAGAACTTTGTCACTGTGAGATTCAGTACAAAACACGTCAGGAAACCTGCTGTGGGACCAAAAATTTGAAGTGCCACAGCAGTTTAAGTGTGAGTTTACCTCGGTGAGTTTACCTAAATAGCCAGGTCAGCTTGGGATTTTCCTGACTGAGCACGGGCTTGACCATTCACTTCACATTCCACATCCAAGCAGTTGCACTGTGGCTGTGGAGTGGACTTGGAGAATCTCTCTTCTCCAGGTGAAGCCCCCTTTCCCAGGTGAATCCCCTCTGGTCGGGATCCCCATGGAAGGCCAGGTGTCACCTGCCTGGAGCTTGAGGAGTTCCAGAAGCTCCCTTACCACTGGGTCAGACTTCCTTAAAAGTGAGGAAATCCATGCCATCCTTTTTCCTTCCCATTTTTGTGACCGGGACCACCTCCCGCTTCCAGTGTCTGTGTGTTGGTGTCTGGCAGTTTCAGTGCCCCTGCAAATGGGTTTTGGGTTGTTCTTTCTCACCAGGTCCATAGCCTGTGCTTTCCTCTTGATTTTTATTTCCCCCCCTCTCCCGATTTCTGGAAACACCCTCTTTATCCTGAAGCCTCTCAGTGAAGGAGGCCTAGTGCTGAGGACCAGTTTCCTGTAAAGTTTTGAGTTTTGTTTGCCTTATTTCTTTTGTTTTCCTGGGCAGAATCTGTTTCTTCTTTCCTTGATGCTTCAGGTTTTGCCTTCTGCAATAATGCCCAGACTTTGTATGGATCACTGTGAGCTTTCCTAACCATTCCTTGTCCTCTTTACTTGTTTATAAACCAAAAGAAGCCCCTAATGAATAATAAATTAATTAAATTAATCTGCTCTAGGTGACCCAGTCTTGTCAGAGGGTTGGAGTAGATGATTTCCAGAGGTGCCTTCCAACCCCAGCTATTCCATGGGATTCTGTGAATGTGCAGAGTTTTAGATTTTTTTAGGTTTCCTCTCTGAGTTGAGGTAACCATCCAAACTGAGTATCTTCAGGCCAGGTTTGGTGGGTTTTTTTTGTTTGTAGAGCTGTTAAGCACCGTGTCCCAGAAAATGAAATAAAACTCTTTGTAATCCTATAATTGCAAATGTGAACTTTTGTTCTGTAGGAAAGCAGAGTATAAAGATGTTTAATACTTTATATATATTTTTTAATACTTTACATTTTTGTGGGGGTCTTGCCAAATGTTTCATAACATCAGGACACGATTTCTGGCTGGTGGTCTGGATTATGGCGGAAGCCGTGAGCCTTTGGAGCCAAGCTCAAAGGAAATCACTCCTTCCTTTTTTATTTTTTAATTATTTTTTTTTAAAGCTGTGGGTGTTGAAATGTAGTTTAGCAGAGACGGGAGCAGAGCTGGGAAGGGTCTGGAGCACAAGGAGAGGCTGAGGGATCTGGGGGGGCTCAGCCTGGAGAAAAGGAGGCTCGGGGGGGACCCTGTGGCTCTGCACAACTCCCTGACAGGAGGTTCGGGTTGGGCATCAGGAGGAATTTTTCAGCCTCGGGATCCTGGGTAGAGACATGAAGAACTGGAGCAGCCAGGGAAGCCTGGGCCCGCAGTGTCTATCGTGTGTTTGGTGTTTTCTGAGAGCTGAGTGTTCCTTTGGGATCAGTCACAAGCTGGTCTGTAATTCCTCAAGGGAAAACCCCGCAACCTGGGACTGTTCTTAAACACAGCCACAGATATTTGTTCCTGAAGCACTAAGTGAGTATTCCTGAGAATAATTACTATTGGAGCATTTAGAGCCACGATTCTCCTGAATTTTAATCTTTCCTTTTAAACACAAGGAGAAATCGTAACGATTGTGGTTGGAAAAAGCAGCATTTTCTGCTTGATGGCACTGGGAGGCTCCTAAATATGTGTAATTTCGGCTTAGCTCTCTCTGAAACAATCTCTCTTTGAAAGCAAAATGGCCTTAATGGTACAAATGTTGTGTCCTTTTCAAAATTGGTTTGAGAAACAGGTTCTTTCTCAAAATAACTGATTAAAAAATACTAAATATTGCTCCTTCAACCCCCACTTTTGCCCACCAACAGGAGAGGAACAATTCACGTGTCAGGTAATGCAGACATTTCCCTTGGAACCCTGAGCCCGTTCTGACACAAATGTGCAGCAAAACCTGGTAATTTTGAACTTGTTTAAATTCGTTTTAGTTGCAAACCCAGGCTTGTTTCCAGAGTCTGTGCTATAAAATCCAGGAAGAGTTAAATCAGTTTGGAATACACAGAGCACGTGGGATGGATGAGATCCTGAGATCAGAGATCTTTCAGATTGGGGGACTTGCATCTCCCTCTCTGTCCTGAAGGAAACAAGCCACTTTATTTTTCCGAAAGACAAAAAAAATTTAAAAAAAAAAGTTTCTTTTGGGAGCTGTGTCACTTGAACTTCCTTTTTTTCTGAGCTATGTGACACCAAGGCCTATTTTGGAAACAAGATACTTTGTTTTAGGGCTTCATCTCCAGCATTTCTGTTCAGAGCAGACTGCTATCAGTCCATTGTTTTATTGCTGAGGAATGAGAATCCCCCTGGGGAGCACATTCGGATCCTTATAAGCCAAGGGCATTAAGATTTAATTTTTTCATTCTGGTGTGCACAGTATGTGCTGTCTGCAGTTACCATATGGACTAATAAAAGAAATTTCTTCACCTGGGAATTGGTGGAGTGGAGATTTCAAAAACTTTTTCACCAGGTTTTGCAGTTGGTGACAAATCCAGGTCCTTGTGATTCAGGCAAAGGAGGGAAATCAATATCTTGTTTTAATCCAGCTTTTTCTGGGGAATTCTTGCAGGTTTATTGCCAAGCCATGTGCCATAAACCTTGGCATTCAGGACAGTGGACCTCACAGAGCCCAGCCCAATGCAATTTTAGAGAAAGTGTTTACATCCATCACTAAGGTGAGTCACGCTTCAAATTCCTCCTCCATTCCAAAGGGAATGGAGACCTGGAAGTGTCGCAGGGGGGGCTTTTTGCTTCCACTCTTCTGGTTTGGGATGCACATTTCACACTGTGCATCCGTGAGTGGGCTCATTCTGGTTTTACTTTGCCTCTGGCATGTCCTTCTGGTAGCAAAGTAAATTCCCTGTATGGCTGAGCCATGTGTGTTTCCATCTTCTTTGGAATACAAATGTTTCCCTTATAGACAGGTCTGAGCTTCTTCCTTTAGTTCCCTGCCTTTGGTCCACGTTGTACAGTGGGGATTCTTGGTTTAACAAGGGATTTCCCAGCATCTACCACTTTTACTGGGGAAGTGTTCCTCTTTTTCTTGAGCTCAGTTCCTTTTCTGATTTTTTTGGTTTTGTTGTGAATGTCTTCCTCTCCTTTTTGCCATTTGCTGTGAACCTGGACAGCAGGAAGTGGGTTATTCAGGGAAGTGTTCAGTCAGTGAAGCATGTCCTGATGCAGGGCAGGACATTTAATGGTGGCAGGAGGTGTTTCTTTGGGTTGTTTCCTGGCCTTTCCTTCCCTTAAGCTCACGGGCCTACACCGCTAAAGAATTACAGAATCCCACTGTATTTTATTCAAGATGGAATAAGTGCAATAGATTTTCATTAAAGATAACAAAATGGAAGGTTTTCTGTTGAGATTTGGTGATGCTGAACCTCATCTACTAGAGCAGATAAAGAGAAATTCTGTAAAAACCTCAAAAAACTTGCCTTGTGAGAACATTAAAGTTTTGAGGCGTTTGGAATGACGTGTGAACTGAAAAATCCCCAGAATCTGATGTCCTTTGTTGGGAGAACTTTAGTGTAGGGGATGTCCTTGAAATTAATGTTTAGAAAACCCAGGAGGTCACAGGCTGTGCAGAGTTTGTCTGGTTTATGAAACCTTTCACTGTCCCAGTGTGCTGTGGCTGCTGTTGGCTTTGGAGAGTCAGGCTGGGGGTGGCCCTGGTGCAGGGGAAGGATTTCACTGCTGCTCTGAGCTGGGAGCTCTGAATTCCCCTTGGAGGCAGGTGCTTTCCCAGGAAGGTGCTAAGAGATGTGGTGTGGTAGAGTGACAGGGCAGTCGTGGTCTCAATGCTGAAAATCAAATTACTCTGATTTTGCTTTTCAGCTGGACAGACTGATGATTTTGTATTAAATCAGCATTCTGCATAGCTTTCGTGGTTTGTATGTAACTCAAATAGTAAAATGTGTTTATCACATTTACATGTTATTCAGTGGTAGAGCTCCCTGGCAGAGCTGCTCTGAATTATCTCACTCCTGGGCCATTGTAGAGGGAGTTACCAGGTTTGGTTCACTTTGATAAAGCCATTTGTGTTCATTCAGACAAAATCCCAGTAGAGTTCCCAGGTGGAGAACAGGGATATATTATATCTATACTTGTCATGGAAGTATTTCAGTCTTCAAATATATTTTCATTTATAAACTTTGATAACAGAAATACCACAATTTCTACAATGCCCTTTTGGAATATACAAATATCTACTCTTACTTTAAAGTTTCCCTGTCCTTGCTGTGAGTAACAACCCTTAAACATCTTCAGCTTTGCTCCTCCTGAGTTCTGGGCTGCTTGAATTGATGTGCAGCTTTAACAGGTAGGACAGGAGACTTCACAGCTCCTCCCCCCAAATTAACACACAGAACAGTCACATTCTTTGTCTTGACGTGCTGTCAGCTGATGAAATAGGTGAGGAAATGTTCAACCAAAACCATTCTGAGTAATTAAGTAATTAGTGGCTTATGAAGGTTAAACCTGAGTGACCATTTGTGGCAATGGGTTCTTGCTTCCAGACTCTCTATGGTCCCTTCCTGGTGTGTTTTTTGTTATCTGTGCATTATTTCTGTCATAGTGCAGGACTGAAAGTAGGTTGAGTAGTGGGAGAAATGACATTTGTTTCGTTTTCCTTCAGTCTCCAGATGGAAAAAGGTTAGAAGGCTTGTCCAAGCAGCTGGACTGGGATGTCCGAAAGATCCAGCGCTGGTTTCGGCATCGGAGGAACCAGGACAAACCCACCACCCTCACTAAATTTTGTGAGAGCATGTATGTTTGTGCAGAGGGGCTTCATCTTAGAGCTCTAGCTGTGTGTTCTCCTCTAGCTGGGCCTGGGGGCAGCTGCTCTGCCAGACCAGGGCCGAAATTCCTGTACTAGCAAACGGGGGCAGTTAGAGGAGGTTTTAAAATTCTGAAATATTTTGTGGGCGTGCCTGAGACACCAGAACGGGGTACAGGAGTCAGTGCTGAGCAGCTTGAGACGCTGGGCCAGGTCCTTCATGGCACTTGAGAGTGTGTGTGTGTGTGTGTGTGTCCATGTCTGTGTGCACACGTGTGTGTGTGTTTGTGTGTCCGTGTGTGTGTGCACGTGTGTGTCCATGTCCCTGTGTGTGTCCATGTCCCTGTGTGTGTCCGTGTCTGTGTGCACGTGTGTGTGTGTCCGTGTCCCTGTGTGTGTCCATGTGTGTCTGTGCACATGTGTGTCCATGTCTGTGTGCACACGTGTGTCCATGTCCCTGTGTGTGTCCATGTCCATGTGTGTGTGCACACGTGTGTCCATGTCCATGTGTGTGTCCATGTCCGTGTGTGTGTCCATGTCTGTGTCCATGTCCCTGTGTGTGTGCACACGTGTGTCCATGTCTGTGTCCATGTCCATGTGTGTGTGCACACGTGTGTCCATGTCTGTGTCCATGTCCATGTGTGTGTGCACACGTGTGTCCATGTCCATGTCTGTGTCCATGTCCATGTGTGTGTCCATGTCTGTGTCCATGTCCCTGTGTGTGTGCACACGTGTGTCCATGTCTGTGTCCATGTCCATGTGTGTGTGCACACGTGTGTCCATGTCTGTGTCCATGTCCATGTGTGTGTGCACACGTGTGTCCATGTCCATGTCTGTGTCCATGTCCATGTGTGTGTCCATGTCTGTGTCCATGTCCCTGTGTGTGNTGTCCATGTCCCTGTGTGTGCACATGTGTGTGTGTTTGTGTGTCCATGTCCCTGTGTGTGTCCATGTCCATGTGTGTGTCCATGTCCATGTCTGTGTGCACACTTGTGTGTCCATGTCCCTGTGTGTGTCCATGTCCCTGTGTGTGTCCATGTCCATGTGTGTGTCCATGTCCATGTGTGTGTCCATGTCTGTGTCCATGTCCCTGTGTGTCCATGTCCATGTCCCTGTGTGTGTCCATGTCCCTGTGTGTGTCCATGTCCATGTGTGTGTCCATGTCTGTGTCCATGTCCCTGTGTGTCCATGTCCATGTCCGTGTGTGTGCACACGTGTGTGTGTTTGTGTGTCCCTGTGTGTGTGCACGTGCCCACAGCGGGTGGAAATCCCTGGAACGCTCCTGCATGGCCCCATTCCCACCCAGAGCTCGTTCCTGTTCCCTCAGGAGCGACCTTCTGCCTTTCCCAGTTACAGACACTCCTTGGCTTCCTTTTCCTCTCTGTTCAGTCCATTCTTTGTTCCCTGTTCCCCCCAAGCTCCTGCAGTTTTCTCTGTAGTGCAGTAGAACCTCAGTATTTTTTCCTGACTTATTTCTCCTCTGCTGGTTTCTTTCCTTTCCAGTAGCTTTCAATTCTTCCCCCAGTATGGTTTTGTCTACTTAAAGCCACAAGGTAAGAGGGACAAATACATACATTAGGATACCTCTGGATAACAACTTCGCTTGTTGTTATCTTGTTGTCTCTTTAAGCATATGAATGATGCATGTTCACCCTGAATTTCAAACTTGGCTGTTGGTGCAAACTCATGGGTGGTGTGAAAACTCTTCAATAGGTTTATCTTACCTGAAATGTTTCAAAATGAAGGTGGGTGAAAGCTTTACAGGTGTCAGATTTGGGGATTTTCCCAATTATTGCAATTAATTTGACAAATGTTAACCAGAAGCTGCCTCTATGTCCTAAGTTTATTTTTTACTTCTTTTTCCAGGTGGAGATTTACATTTTATTTAAGTATATTTTTTTATGGAATCAGGTTTCTCTGGACGGTGAGTTGCTCTGTTACCCCTGTTGTTGTTCTGTGTGGTTGCAGTTGAATGATCCCTGATTTGGGATCCTGGGGGTTCTGTTAAAGACCTTCTGCACACTATAGGGAAGCTTCTACACAGATCTGTCATTTTGGAAAGAATAGAACATTATTTGTTGTGTTACCCCAGAAGGTTGGAAAAAACAAGGTGGGGTTTGGGTTTTTTTGCTATGGAGAGCTGCTGCTTTTTTTTTCTCCTCTCCCTCTTGAAGGGACACAAGTTCATCTCCTTGGGTCTTTGTTATTATTAGAGCTGTATGATTATTCTAGAAATTTCCACTGCAGCAGAACTCACATTGACACAATTAGATTTGAAATCACGAGGGTTTTTTACAGTAAGTGTAGTTGGAATGACAGAATGAAGGTAAAATTTCAGTGAAGCAGTGCTGTAGTGTCAGGTGCCTTTAGGTGCTGGGGAGGAAAACACTCAGTACAAACTGGGGTTTCTTATTTATATATAATATATATAATATT
>VXAD01011240.1:437897-450070 GCA_013399195.1 Dicrurus megarhynchus | reverse complement strand
CCAACCCAAACCATTCCATGGGTTATGTACGCTCCCTCCCGCTGGCACCGTGTGTGCTCCCAGCACATCCCTGCACACACGTGTGGACACACGGGTACGGACACACACACGCAGAACACGCGCACACACAGGTACACACATGGACACACATGTTCACACACATATGGACACACAGAGCACACGTACACACATCACACACATGCACGTTCTCACACACACACACTCACACACACACACAGTGTCACACACACAGTGTCACACACACTCACACAGTGTCACACACACTCACACAGTGTCACACACACTCACACAGTGTCACACACACTCACACAGTGTCACACACACTCACACAGTGTCACACACACTCACACAGTGTCACACACACTCACACAGTGTCACACACACTCACACAGTGTCACACACACTCACACAGTGTCACACACACTCACACAGTGTCACACACACTCACACAGTGTCACACACACTCACACAGTGTCACACACACTCACACAGTGTCACACACACTCACACAGTGTCACACACACTCACACAGTGTCACACACACTCACACAGTGTCACACACACTCACACAGTGTCACACACACTCACACAGTGTCACACACACTCACACAGTGTCACACACACTCACACAGTGTCACACACACTCACACAGTGTCACACACACTCACACAGTGTCACACACACTCACACAGTGTCACACACACTCACACAGTGTCACACACACTCACACAGTGTCACACACACTCACACAGTGTCACACACACTCACACAGTGTCACACACACTCACACAGTGTCACACACACTCACACAGTGTCACACACACTCACACAGTGTCACACACACTCACACAGTGTCACACACACTCACACAGTGTCACACACACTCACACAGTGTCACACACACTCACACAGTGTCACACACACTCACACAGTGTCACACACACTCACACAGTGTCACACACACTCACACAGTGTCACACACACTCACACAGTGTCACACACACTCACACAGTGTCACACACACTCACACAGTGTCACACACACTCACACAGTGTCACACACACTCACACAGTGTCACACACACTCACACAGTGTCACACACACTCACACAGTGTCACACACACTCACACAGTGTCACACACACTCACACAGTGTCACACACACTCACACAGTGTCACACACACTCACACAGTGTCACACACACTCACACAGTGTCACACACACTCACACAGTGTCACACACACTCACACAGTGTCACACACACTCACACAGTGTCACACACACTCACACAGTGTCACACACACTCACACAGTGTCACACACACTCACACAGTGTCACACACACTCACACAGTGTCACACACACTCACACAGTGTCACACACACTCACACAGTGTCACACACACTCACACAGTGTCACACACACTCACACAGTGTCACACACACTCACACAGTGTCACACACACTCACACAGTGTCACACACACTCACACAGTGTCACACACACTCACACAGTGTCACACACACTCACACAGTGTCACACACACTCACACAGTGTCACACACACTCACACAGTGTCACACACACTCACACAGTGTCACACACACTCACACAGTGTCACACACACTCACACAGTGTCACACACACTCACACAGTGTCACACACACTCACACAGTGTCACACACACTCACACAGTGTCACACACACTCACACAGTGTCACACACACTCACACAGTGTCACACACACTCACACAGTGTCACACACACTCACACAGTGTCACACACACTCACACAGTGTCACACACACTCACACACTCACACACACACACACTCTCACACACACACACACAGACACACACACTCACACACACACATACACACACACATACACACACTCACACACACGTTCACACACACACTTTCACAGGCCCCGCCCCCGCCGCGCAAGAGCCGCTCCCATTGGCTGCTCTGCCCCGGGAGGCGGGGCAGCCGCACACGGACCAATCATTTGTCTCCACCGCTGCTCCGCGGCCGCCATTTTGTGTGCGGGCGCCGCCATGGTTGTGGAGGGCGGCCATCTTTGCCCCCCGCCCCTCAGGACGCGCCTCTCCGAGAGGCCGGGCGGGAGCAGCGCTGGGCACCCCCGGAGCCGCCTTGCGCGCCCCAAACCTGCTCCAGCCCCCGCTGTGGCGTCCCGCACCCCAGAGCGGAGCCCACCCCAATCCCAGGGCCATCAGCGCTGCGGTTGGTTTTTTCCTCTCATTTTTCTCCTCCTTTATAAAGTGCCGTTTGTATGTATTTACAAAAGCAGGTTAAAACCTCGGGCCGGGCACACACCTCTGCTGGGGCTGCCCCAGCCCGGCCCGGGCCCTTCTAGTGTTCATTGTGCAGGTGAGAGGTGACAGGTGACCCTGCACCGGTGACACCGCACCAGGGACAGCCTTCATGGTCCCGGTGGGGTCTGGGACACGAGAGTCCAGGATGGGGACATGAGTCCAGTGCAAGGAGACAGGGTGGGGGTCACCCCCCTCCCCAGAGCCCAGGGGCCCCCAGTGCAGGGGACCCTCCAGACTCAGAGTGTGGCACCACAGTGGCCAAGGACACGGTGGCTGAGGACACGGTGGTCAAGGACATGGCCCCGCTCAGTTGATAGTGCTGCTCCGGCTCTCTCCCTCAGCGCTCCTGGTGCTGCTCTCAGGGGTCCTGGCGCTGCTCAGCCCCTGCAGGCCAACAGAACCTGCTGCTGTTGGAGGAAAAGGAGGAAGGGACAGATCACGAGAGATGGCAGCGTGGGGTGACCCACACGTGGCGGCCTGGCCCTCCTGGGGCTCTTCTGCTAGCACCAGGGGCCTGACCCAGCAGGGCCCCATGCAGCACCAGGGATCCGTCCTGTTCCCCCACCCCAGAGTGAGGCACTGGCACCCAGAGAGGCAGAACAGGCACTGAGCACGGACGTTGGCTCCCCAGCCTGGCAAAGGTCACCCCACCGTCCCCCTCATTTGCTGCCAGCACATGGAGCTGCCCCCGACACCCCTTGGAGCCCCAGGGCCAGTGTGGCCATGACTGGGCCTGGAGGGTGTTGCACAGGCACAGCAAGCAGACAAAGCCCCTCTCTGGGGACAGCAGCAGAAGCAGGACAATGGCCCTGCCCCATGTCCTACCCTGTGAGCGTGGCCGCAGCTAGCCCAGTGACGACCGGGCTCCCACCGCTGCCCCACTGGGGGCATCTGCAAAGACACTGCGGCTTTAGCCCAGGCTGGCACTGGCCATGGGGCTCCCAGTGCCCCCAGCCCCACGCTGGGCTGCCTCCAAACCCTCAGCCCCACTTACAGCGGATCCGGATGGGCCACACCATGATGCAGCAGAGCGTGGCAACAGCGGCAACGGCGATGCCGCCAGTGACCAGCACCATCACCCAGCGGTAGAAGCTGACACAGGCAGGGCAGCACAGCTCAGTCCTGTGGGGACAGGCAGGGATGTGGTTGGAAGCTGGGACTGGAGCCCTGGGCTATGGACAGTGGTCCCATGTCCTCAGAGTCAGGACTGGTTCTCGCTGGGATGCGAGGGAAAGGCCCAGGGCAAGGAGATCCCCAGGGCATGGCTCAGGCCCTCGTCCAAGGCCAGGAGAGAAGGTGAAGAAGGGTTTAAGACAAATCAGAGCTGGAGAAGAGAAGGCTCCAGGGAGACCTTAGAGCTCCTTGCAGAGCCTAAAGGGGCTCCAGGAGAGCTGGAGAGGGACTGGGGACAAGGCATGGAGGGACAGGACACAGGGAATGGCTTCCCACTGCCAGAGGGCAGGGATGGATGGGATACTGGGAAGGAATTGTTCCCTGGGAGGGTGGGGAGGCCCTGGCACAGGGTGCCCAGAGCAGCTGTGGCTGCCCCTGGATCCCTGGAAGTCTTCCAGTCCACAGCTTGGAGCAACTTGGAGCAATTTGGGCTAGTGGAAGGTGTCCCTGCCCATGGCAGGGGGTGGAATGGGATGGGCTTTAAGGTCCCTTCCAGTGCAAACCATTCTGGGATTCTATAAATACAAGCTGGTTCCCACCCGTGCCTCTAGCTCCAACCCTGGAATATTTCCTTGTGGCCCCCCAGCA
This sequence comes from Dicrurus megarhynchus, assembly GCA_013399195.1. Classification (NCBI taxonomy): domain Eukaryota; kingdom Metazoa; phylum Chordata; class Aves; order Passeriformes; family Dicruridae; genus Dicrurus; species Dicrurus megarhynchus. The sequence continues at coordinate 445,955 of VXAD01011240.1, read as the reverse complement.
ATGGGGAGTTCCAGCTCTGCAGAGACGCTTACGGGCAGGGGTGCAGGTTCTGGATCGCCATCACAGCCAGGCCATTGGCCATCTTGTCCGTGAAGCTCATGGCACCGTAGACAAACGCGCTGCTGTGCTGCGGGAGGAGATGGAACCACGCTGTGCCATGCTGGGCCAAGCAGCGCTGTGTGCCCTCTCATGGGCAGAGCCCTCACTGCAGCAGAGCAGCAGAGCCCGGGGCACAGCACTCACAGGGCACAGCACTCACAGGGCACAGCACACGGGGGTTTCCCAGCAGAGCCCCCTCCCAGCGTCTCCATCCCCCAACTCTAACCAGTGCCCACCCCAGCCTGTGGGTTCTGAACCTGCCATGACCCCCCACTCCATCGCACCAGGAGCAGCGGCCGTACCGTGTTGGTGCCGATGAGATCTGCAGTCATGGACAGGGAGGTGACCAGGATGGTGGCTGAGCCGGCCCCGAGCAACACGGCCAGCCCGTAGATCTCATCTCCCATCGGCCTGGCCAGGGCCACCCAGGAGGCGAAGGCCAGGACCACCAGGATGCCCACAAAATAAGTCAGCTGGGATAGGGATGGGCAGAGGGAGAAGGGGGAGTTCAGACATCAGCTGGCACTTGGTGAAGGAGGAGCAAGCAGGGGGACTAGCATTGCCCAGGACCCATGAGGGACAGCCCTGGCTCTGTCCCAGGTGCATTTAAACAAGGAGACCCCAAAAGCAGGTCCTTGCTGTGCTCCAGGCTATTCTGCAGCCCAAGGGTTGAGCCCTGGGCAGAGTTGTGGGAGAGTGTGAGGGCAGGGGACACTCCACTGGCACCCAGCAGCATGGAGGGGACACACTGCAGGGGCAGGTCCCTCCTGCTGGCACTGCAGACTTTGTGCCCACCCAGGCCAGTGTAGCCAGACCCCCTTCTGCCCCTGATGGGCACCACAGGGCTGCAGCCCAGTCAGGCCTGCAAGGGACATGGTAACTCTGGGCCAGCATTGCCTTCCCCAGCCCCCGCCCCCATCCCTGCCCACCACTCCCAGTCCCAGCGGGACCCATGCTGAAGTGGGTGATTGCTGGCAGAGAGTCCATGAGGGGTCCCTGCTCTCCAGCTCAGGTGTGCCAGGAGCTCTGCTCACAGCCACCCTGGGCCTCTTCTGGGGTCAAACTCCACCCTGGACTCACATTCCGACCGATCCATTTGTTCACAGGCTTCATGAGGAATGAGGAGAGGAACCCACTGACGTACATCACTAGGGGAATGGTGGCAATGTACTTCTGCAAGGGACAAGGACAGGGAGAAGATGAGCCCCAGGCCATATCAGGACACCTTCCCACGCGTCCCTGCCCTGCACCCACCTTGGAGAGCAGCAGCGAGTTGGTCAGGTACATGGCGATGTAGGTCTGGGACAGGTTGACGATGAGGCGGGTGGCCATGTAGAGCACCGCGACCTGGGAGGGGACAGGGCCAGGGCATCGCCACTCAGCCCGTGGGAAGGACTTTCCCTGCCCAGCTGTCACGGCACAGGTGCCCACCAGGAAGGGGATGGCCCCTCTGAGGTGGTGGATGGGTGCCCAGAACAGCCCCTCCCTCCATCCCCACCCACATCTGGGCAAGTCCCTCGGCTGCAGGACACCTAGGGTGTCCAGGCAGGGCAGCAGCCTGGGCCAGGGGAGTCCTGCCCAGCTGTACCTGGTAGAAGGAGGGCTCCAGCAGCCAGTCCTTCCAGAGCAGCAGGGGGCCCGGGGGCTCCTTGTGCAGCAGCGGGGTGCTCTCCTCTGGCTCGAGCAGCACACCTGGTGGGTACGGCTTCTCCTTGGTGCCCAGGTGGAAGATGAGGGAGAACACGGCCCCCAGCCCCACCACGATGAGGGCCAAGTTCTGGTGAGGCAGTGGGGGTGAGCACAGCAGTGGGGGCAGCCCATCATCAGCCCCCCAGCAGTCTAGAGGGTAAGGAGGGGTTCCCAAACTCCAGGGAGGACTTCAGCGTGGCTCTTGCCCAGTTGGTGAGGTTTTAGGGCACTGCCCCCTGACTCCTCCAGTACCTCCCCAGCTGAGCCATGGGAAGAGGGAACCCCAGGGACTGTGCCCTGCCACTCACCCGAAACACAGGGATGTCCTGGGGGCCCAGGTGCTCCATGTGGTCGGGCTGGTCTGTCTGGAATTTCAGCAGGAGCCAGGTCAGGCCATACACAGTGATGTTGGCCATGACGGTGAAGGCATACCTGAGGGGAAGGAAACCTCAGGGCAGTGCAGAGGGACAAGCACAGGGACAGCCCAGCAGGACACCTCGGCCCACAGCTACCCTCCAAGCCAAATGTGCTACAGCCTCTGCACCCCAGTGCCATGGCTGAGGCAACACCTCTGCAGGCACGAGGCACCTGGCCAGGCATCAGCCTTACTGGTGCAACTCCCAATGTGCCCAGTCCAAGCCTCGGGGCATGACTGGGAGGAAACCAAGATCCCTACAGGTCAGTCTGTTCCCCCTCCAGCCGCAGCTCACCTCTGCTTCAAGGATGCCATGAGCTGACTGACCCGCTGCCCCCAGAGTGGGACCACTCGGCCCCACGGTTACCCCACATCCTCCCTGCTCACCCTGCTCCATGGGATAAACACCCCATCCCACATCCTGATCCTGACAGAGATGAGCCAAGTGCACTGCCTGCCTGGCCCTGGGGACATCTCACCTCCAGGACAGTCCCCACAGCCATGTCCAGCTCTCCCCAAGGGCATCTGGGAGGAACAGTCCCTTTGCTGAATGCCACCCCCCGCTCCCAAAGGAGAAGTGTCCCCAGCTCAGGGAAGTGTCCCACAGGCTGCCTCACTGACACCCCTGGCATCAAGACATTCCCTCCTGGCACCAAAGGCTTTGGGCCACCAACCCAGGACCAGTGTCCTTTGGCACATCCCACAGGACACCCGAGGTCTCTGGTGTGCCACAGCACCCAGGGACCTCCTGTCACACAGCAATGGGACCCAGCATGGGCAGGGCAGCTCCCCCAGACCCAGGGGACCCCCAAGTGTGGCTGTGCTCACCTGAAAGCTGTGAGCTCCACCTTCCCATGGTCACTGCTCACCAGCTCAGGGATGAGGGCCAGGTGGGACACCTGCGTGGCCGCCCAGCCAAACTGGAAGATGACGATGAAGGGGAGGTAGTAGATGAAGGCTGCCCACTGCGGAGTGCTCTCCCTGCAGGCCAGGCAGGGGCTAAAGACAAAGGGAAAGGACACAAGGACACAGGTGGTGCCTGGGGAGAGAGTGGAGCAGTGAGAAGCTGCACACCTGGCTGGGACTCCAATGTGACACAGACAGCCCTCTCCAGGACGGGTTCTACCCCAGAGCTGGGGAGGGAGGTTGGCCCCTTCCCCAGCCAGCTGAGACATGTGGAGCTCCAGACTGCCCCTCAGCCCGTCCTGCACAGGGAATGTCCTTCCCTCTGGCACCCAGCACAGACAGACACCCCCCAGTCAAGGTCCTTCCCCAGCACAGCACTGGCACTGCTCTGTCCCCTCAAGACATCGTGACAGACCCTCACTGTCACACCCACAGCCACCAAGAGGTTCTCGCTGTCCCCAGGTGCAGATAACCAGTCAGATAACCCCTCCCTGCTGCCTGCCCATGGTGATATGGCACTTCTAGGCTGGGAGGGCTCTGGGTGTCCCACGGGCACTGGCAACCCGTCTGTCTCCACGTCTCCTCTCCCGTGGGGCTGGCAGAGTGGGGCTGGCAGAGAGAGCCATGCTTCCGCCACGCTCACAGACATCACCCGGAGCATGACAGGGTGACACAGAGCCATGGGGAGCTCCGGGAAGGCCCTGCTGAGTCAGGGATACCAGAGCCAGGCTCCTCCCTCTGCTGCAGCGTGACAGCAGGGGGACGCAGCCTGGGGACGCTGCGGGTAGGGACCCTGCGTGGGGCAGACAGGCCAGCCTGGCCTCTCCCTCCCCTTTCCCAAAGTTACAGTCTATCTGCCAAGCAGCTCCACAGGCCCCCAGGCCCCGATGCAGAGCCTGGTGTCCTGTCCCACATGTCCCCCTGTACTGTCCCACATGTCCCCAGCTTCACTGCATGCTGATGAAGAGCTGTTCCTACAGCTGAGGGGAACCTGCTTTGCCAGGTCCCCAAGGTATCCTCTCCACTTTGCAAGAACCTCTCTTCCTCATGAGTGATTCCTCTTCCTCCCACCCATGAAGGGCAATTCCTCCTCCTCCTTGCTCCCACACAGCACAGCCATGCAGGGCCAGGGCAAAACCAAGGGCAGCAGTGACAATCCCAGCCCAGCTCCATCCATCCCAGCAAGGGGTGCTGGGTCCCCACATTGGCTCACAGTCGGCTTTGCTGCTCCAGGAGCTCCGAAGGACAGGGGACTCGGGCACACACGGTGCCTCTGCCCCAGACAAACCACAGGCACAGGAAGGTCCATGAAGGTTCAAACCAGCCCAGATCCTCTCTATTCCCTGGGTTTTAACTGGGCCCAGATGAGGGGTGAGGGTCCCAGGGCCCCACAGGGTCAGGCTCTGCAGCCCCCTGAGGGCTGTGAGGTCTCCCAGGGGAGCACTGGGGCAGGGGCTGTGGGACTCGGCTGCTGCAGCCTCCAGGGCTGCTCTTGTGCCCACCCATGAGCCATCGCCACCAGCACAACCACAAGAGTGTCACCTCCTCCTCGTGGCCCCCCGGGACAGGCAGTGCCCACCACCAGGGTCACCCCACTGGCCACCCCACGGAGCTGTGCCCCTCTGGCACAGGGCTGCACCCCAACACCCATGTACCCCAAGTGCCCAGGAGTGGCTGCACTGAGTCAGAGGGGTCCTGGGGATCTCCTGCTCTCCCAAGCGGGGCCATGGGACCCCCCCAAGACCATCCTGCCCACCCCTGCAGCACCCCAGGGCAGGCAGAGGCCCAGGTTCTCATCACTGGCCCCGCAGGGCACGGGAATGCCAGGCTGCTCCCCCCAGGCGCCTGGGGCAGGGATTTTGGGAGAGCACAGGCTCAGACAGGCATCAAAGAGACGCTCACCCTTCCTCCCCACTGTGGCAGGAAGCTGGACCCCAAAAAAGAGCTGGCGATCAGGCCGGGACGGCCGGGACCGCCTGTGGGAACACCCGGGACCGCGGGCGCGGCGGGGAGATGTCACCGATAGCAACTCGTGGTGTCTCCCCCGCCCCGAGGCTGCGGTTTCACAACGTTTCCTCTGATCGGAGCACGGGTTTGCCACCGGACGAGACACCCCGCTCCCACACAACACCCCTCGCTGCAGCGTGATCGAGGGAGCCGAGCGGCCCCGGCACAGCCGGCTCCGGTGGGTTTGCCGCCGCCACTGTGGTCACTCTGTGGTCAGCCAGGGTGGGCGCCGGGGAAGCCCCCGCCTTGGGAATAACCCACGCTCCAGCCTGGGGAAACAGCCTGCGTCCCTGCTCCAGCCCGTCCCTCTCCAGTCGCCACCCCTGCTCCAGCCTGCCCTGGGCCGTGCTCTGCTCCTGCAGCCCCCGTGCAAGGCCTGAGTTAGGACTTCCCCTCTGTGCTCGCGGGCCAGCACCCGGCTGGAGCAGGGGGAACAGCTCCGGCCACTTCCCTAAATCTAGGGCACCGATGCAGCTGACACTGGGCCAGGGGTGAAGCTGCCCCCTCAGCACTCTCCCTGACTCACCAAGCCAAGCTCCAAGGGGAGGTCAGACGCCTTATCAGGCTGCTTGTTGGGTTGCACAAAGCAGTTGGTCGAGATAAATTTGGGATCAAGATAAGAGCACCCACACCGCAACCGTCCTCCCTCCGCGGGTCTGCTCTGCTGAGGCAGCGCCCGGTTGTTATCGAGGGTTGTTATCAATGGCTATTTCTTCCATCAACTGCCCCATCCCCAGTGCCAGCTAAGCAGGATATGCAGGTTCCTGCACCAGTCACAGCACCAAGGACCCCTCTTCAGGCCATGCTGTCCCCTCAGAGAGGGACCAAGGACCCCTCTCCTACCCACACTGCTCTCCATGTCACACTGTCCCCTCAGAAAGGGACCCCAATAGATGGGTCCCCACCAGTCCCTGCACTCCGTTGCATTTTTTGACCCAGGGCACAATGCAAGACGAACCTGTCAATAATTCCCGTGAGCCAGAGCCTCCTGTGCATCCCATGGCCACACCCCACCGCTGGCCCCCGGAGTGCCCAGCCCCAGCACAGCCAAGGGCCCCATGCTGCAGGGTCCTCCCTGGGGACACCAAGAGCTGCTCAGGAAGCACCTGGGCTTTTGGGAGCCCAGATTTTACTTCTGGTGTTGGTTTTGCTACCGCTTCAAGGTCTGAGCACATGGCTCTAACCCCAACTCAGTGCCACCCACACGCGCAAAGCCCAAGGGGCAGCGGGGAGCCCTCGGGGTGGGATGGTGCTCAGGCAGGACAGAGACACCATCGTGCCCCTTCCCCATCCAGCGTCAGCATCCCGCTGTCCCCTACACATGGAACACCTCCGTCCCCACCTCGCTGCCGCAGGGGATCCCAGAAGGGCACCTCCCAGGCTATGCCCTCCTCACAGAGCAGCCCAGGCCCATCTCCTGTCACCCAGGGCACTGCCAACGCACCAGAGCCCCTTCACCCTCCACGGGGCACCCCAAAAGCCCCCAGGGCAGCCCCCCCTTCCATGGAGGGGCTGCTCCCTTCCACCCCAGGGCACATAATTCTGCTCACCCCTGGGGCTGTCCCTCTCCAGCTGAGGGGACCCTGTCCCCACCTCACTGCCACATGACGGTCCCCCTCCCCAGAAAGGCTCCCACATCTTCAGGGAGACCTCCACGCCACAAGGCACCCCAGTTCCTCCCCGCTCCAGGGAATCCCCACGGCTGATCCCCCCAACCCAGAAAGGCACCCTTGGTCTCATTCCCCCTCTTCCAGGGCACCCCAGAAAGGTACCCTGGGGCTGATCCTGTACCCCAGAGAGGTTCCTCCAGGGCNACCCTAGAAAGGTTCCCCCAAGGTCATCCCTCTCTTCTTAGGGCATCCCAGAAAGGTTCCCCTGGGTAGCCCCCACTCAGGGCACCTCAGAAAGGCTCCTTGGAGCCACCCTTCTCCCTTCTGGGCACCCCAGCAGGGTGTCTCCCACCCCGGGCCTCCCAAAAAAGCTCCCCCAGGGTCACCCATTTTCACACTAGGATAGGCAACCTCGGTCCATTCCCTCAGGGCACCCCAGAAAGGCCCCCCCAGAGCCATCCTCTCCACTTAGAGCATCCCAGAAAGGCTCACCCAGGTGACCTCGAACCCAGAGCACCCCAAAAAGTCTCCCTCACAGCCACACTCCTCCCCTCCCCCAACCAAAGCCCCTCGGGGTTACCCATCTCTTATCTTTGGCACCCCAGCAGTGTGTCCCACCCATGGCACTCCAGAAAGGCTCCCTTGTGTGTCCCCCAACCCAGGCACCCCAAAAAGGTTCCCCACGGCCATTCATCTCCATCCAGGCCATCCCAGAAAGGCTACCCTGGGGCCACCCATTTTCACCGGACACCTTGGATAGGTACCCTTGGGCCACCCCTTTCTGGGCGCCCCAGAAAGGCTCCCCCGCGTGTCCTTCAACACAGAACAACACAGTAGGGTCCCGCGGGGCTGTCCCTCTCCACTTAGAGCATCCTAGAAGGGCTCTACTGGATGTCCCCCAACACAGACACCCCAGAAAGTCTCCTCCACCCATCTCCACCCACGGCACCCCAGAAAGGCTCTCCTGGATGTCCCCCAACACAGCCACACAGAAAAGCTCCCCCGAGGTCACCCCTCTCTACTTTACAGCATCCCAGCAAAGTTGGTCGCCCTCAGATGTCGCCCACTCAGGACACCCCAGAAAGGCTCCCCTGGGGCCATCCCTCTTCACTTAGAGCATCTCAGAAAGGCTCCCCCGGGTGTCCCCCACCCAAAGCACCCCAGCAAAGCCCCACACGGTTGCCGCCCTCCACCCCGGGCACCCCAGAAAGGCTCTCCCGGGGTCACCCCTCTCCACCCAGCTCCCCCCCATCAAAGCTCCCGGTCCCCCGCACCCCCCGTCCAGGTGTCCCCGGTCCCTCCGGTGCCCCGCACCCACCGGCCAGGTGCCAG
>VXAD01011240.1:410241-435569 GCA_013399195.1 Dicrurus megarhynchus | reverse complement strand
GCTGCGATGGCACCCCCAGGGATGGGGGGGTCAGTGGGAGTGGGCTGGAGCTCGTGCCGGGGCCCTGGGGGTTGTGGGGAGTGGAGAGGCCAGTGAGGGACTGGTTGGGGAGGAGATGCCATTCGGGGAGGGATCTTGGGATTTCCCCACGAGGGAGACACCTCCGAGGGGGGCTTCGGCAGGGGGACGGCGGTGGGCACCACCAGCCCGATGGCGGTGCCAGCTGGGCTCTGTCCGCAGGGTGCTGACCGAGACCCCCGCCCATGGCCCACAGCACCAAGCAGCCGCCCGCCGCCCTGCTGTAAGTGACACCACCTGCCACAACGTCCTCCGGCCACCCTGTCCTGTGTCAGTGCCCCTGGGGAAAGAGCGGCAGAAACTCCCCCCGCTTCCAAGCCTTGGGGGTGGTCTGTGTGTGTTGGGAAGGGGATTGTCCCGCTCTGCACAGGGGCAGCCTCACCTCCAGTGCTGGGGGCACTTTGGGCACCACAAGATCAGAAGGATCCAAAGCTGCTGGAGAGTGTCCAAAGGAGGGACACGGAGCTGGGGAAGGGTCTGAGGAGCGGCTGAGGGCACTTGGCTCGTTCAGCTGGAGCAGAGGAGACGGAGGGGAGGCTCCTCGGGGGCTGCAGCTCCTCCCGAGGGGAGGCGGAGGGGCAGGGGCTGAGCTCTGCTCTGGGACAGGGACAGGAGCCCAGGGAACGGCTGGAGCTGTGTCAGGGCTCGGGATGGATCTCAGGGAAAGGTTCTTCCCCCCGAGGCTGCTGGGCACTGCCCAGGCTCCCCAGGGAATGGTCCCGGCCCCGAGGCTGCCAGAGCTCCAGGAGCGTTTGGACAGCGCTCTCAGGGATGCCCAGGGTGGGATTGTTGGGGTGTCTGTGCGGGGCCAGGGGCTGGACTGATGATCCCTGTGGGTCCCTTCCAGCTCAGGATATTTCAGGATTCTCTGATTCTAAGCATCTTGGGAGATCAGAATCAGTGAGGGCTGAATTCCTGTGGGATTTGTGGTGTCCTGAGCTGGCCTTGGCCCTCCTGGCANGAAGTGCCTCAGAGGGGGAGGGAGGTGGATGCCAGAGTGAACTGGCTGAGGAGGAATCTTGCCTGAGATAACTTTATTTTTTAAAGCATCCTTAGGCATGCGAGGAATCTGAATCACAAGGGGGGAGGGTGATCCATCTGATGCTGGAGGGTGTTGGTGTGTTCCTGGTGAACATGATGTGAACATCACTGCTCTTGGAGCTGATAAAGCCAAAGGCTGGCCATGACCCTGCACAGCCTTGGAGAGTTCTTTTCCTCCAGGAGCTGGAAGAAGAGGTGGTCTCACACCTTCCTGTAGGGTTTTTTGTGAGTGTGGCCACTGGTTGGTCTCTGATTCCAGTGGAGGGACTCGTTCCACCTTGTCTGCAAGGGCCGGTGCAGTGGCAGGCTCTGTGCTGGGGGCTCATGGAAGGGGCCCCCTGAATTAACTGCAAGGATAGCTTGTCTGGGTGCTAAATGGATGGCAATAGCTTGGGGTCTCTGCAGGGATTGGGGTTTGCTCCAGTTACATGATGTGGCAAACACAAGGGAAATTCTGAGGTGCATCCTGAGCAGGTTGGGATCGCTGTGGCTTTTGGCACATGTCTGTGCTGGGGCTTGTGTTTGGCCCTGGGCTGGTTCCCAAGTCTGGGGACCTGGTTGGAACCCAAGCGAGCATCATTTGGTGATACTCTGGAGCCCTTTGTGGCTCCCCTGATGTGGTGAGGACATTTCCAGCAGAGCAGGAGCAGCCTTGAGCACCCAGGAGTGTGAATGGGACAGGGCTGGCAGATGGAGCTGACTGGAGGAGGTGCCACGGGGGCTTGGGGAGCCCCTGGGTGATGCTGTGGTGGAACAGGGAAGCTCTACCCACCCAGTGTGGGACCTGTGGGTGCCTGGTGGGGCAGAGAGGCTCTGCCTGAGGCAGCTGCTGATGTGTAAAGCCCTGGCAGTGACCTGGGGAGCGGGGCTGGGCCCTGTGGTGCGGCCGCTCGAGGTGTTGAGGAGGTGTCACAGACAGCATGTACCTGCCGGGGCAGTTGTGGCCAGAGTGGGTCGAGCTGGCGTCCTGCCCTCACCCTCTGCCTCCAGCGTTCCTTGGGTGTGGGTGATGCTTCCAGGGGGTGCCTCTGGAGCCAGGATCCAAACCCCTGCGGCTCCTCCTCCCTTGCAGAGTCCCTTGGGACTCCCCACGGAGGTGTGTCCCGAGCCCAGGTGACAGGCAGGGATGTGACTGTTGATGTTACCTGACCCCAAGAGCCAACCCCCTTCCAAATGTCCCTGACTGGTCCCAGTGCTGCCACCAGACCTCAGGGCGGCTTTCGTGTGCAGGGCTGCCCTGCTCACACAGTGCTGGGCTCTGCTCCAGTGCCATCGCTCTGTTGTAGCCTTCCCTCATGGGAACAGGGGTTTCGTGGCCGGTGCCAGGTTTGGGGCTGTTTGAGTCAGGGGGTTTGGGGGATCCGGTGAGCGCGAGGTCACTCTGCTGGGGGATGTGTCACTGTTGGTCCCCATGGTGTCTTAGCCCTCTCTGACGGTGCTCTCTGGCTGCAGACATGCCACGGGCAAGGCTCAGCATGGGAACTTCCTGGTGGCCATCAAACAGGAGAAGGGAGAGTCGGCGCGAGTGGGCAGCGAGAAGCCAGAGGAGGAGGTGAGTCCTGGAGCCCTTGTCCCTTCTCACACGATTCCTGGGAGTGGGGCCCAAGGTGCCCGGCCTGGGGCTGTCCCTGTCCCTCCGCTTGCCCTGCAGGAGCCCAGGTGAGTCTGTGGCTGTGGCCATGGGCCAAGGAAGGGCTCAGACTTTCCCTTGAGGGCTGTGTGGCCCAGGTGGGTCTGGGGGCTGCTCCCGTGTCCCACTGATGCGATGGCTCTGATCCCTGATGGGCTGTCCCTTCCCCATGGGTGCCAGCCGGTGAAGAAGAGGGGCTGGCCCAAGGGCAAGAAGAGGAAGAAGATTCTTCCCAACGGCCCCAAAGCCCCCGTGACGGGCTACGTGCGTTTCCTGAACGAGCGGCGCGAGCAGATCCGTACGCAGCATCCCGACCTGCCCTTCCCGGAGATCACGAAGATGTTGGGAGCAGAGTGGAGCAAACTGCAGCTCTCGGAGAAGCAGGTACTGGCTCCCAGGAGAGACCCCCCAGGCTGGGCAGCTCCAGAGCCTGCTCCCCGAACCCCTGAGCTTGCTCCAGGAGAGCTGTTGGGCCCAGTGCTTGGGAGCGAGAGCTGGGCAGGGAGGGGTCAGCAGCTCCTCGGAGCCTGGGTTGGGCCAGGCTGAGGCCCCTCTGTGCCCTGCCACAGCGGTACCTGGATGAAGCGGAGCGGGAGAAGCAGCAGTACATGAAGGAGCTGCGGGAATACCAGCAGTCAGAGGCCTACAAAATGTGCACGGAGAAGATCCAGGAGAAAAAGATCAAAAAAGGTGGGTTGTGGGAGCAATGGCTGCCAGGATCCAGCCAGATGCTGTCAGAGCCTTTTGGGGACAAGAGGCTGGCCCCTGGGGTGACCTCCTTCCTCCCCTGCAGAGGACGTGGGCACGGTGGCCGTGAACACCCTACTCAACGGGCACCCGCACAAGGTAAGGCCCTGTCAGGTCTGCCTGTGTGTGGGGAAACTGAGGCACGTGGCACTGCTGGGCTGGCTGCAGGTGTGGGTGGGCAGAGGGAGTTCCAGGTCTGTGAGTCCCAGGTTCCTGGAGGGGTGGGAGGCAGAGCATAGCTCCCCACTTGCCAGCAGGGCCAGCCCTCACCCTGTCCTGGTGCCCTCATCAGCCCGGCCCCAAGGTGTTGGGATCCCCTGTGGTGGGCTCAGCCCTGCCCAACCCCTCTCTCTTGTCCCTCAGGCTGGTGAGTGCAGCGACACCTTCTCCACCTTCGATGTTCCCATCTTCACTGAGGAGTTCTTGGACCAAAACAAAGGTAGGGACTGTGGAAGGTCCCTGGGGAGCCCAGATGGAGGGAGCAGGTCCTGGCTGGAGCCTGGGCGTTGGTGACACAGAGGTTCTTGGAAGAGCCGTGGCTGGTACGGGGTTTGGGTTTGGAAGAGGGGGTCGGGGTCTGTCCTTGTGGACACGGTGCTGTCCCGGCAGCCCGGGAGGCCGAGCTGCGGCGCCTGCGCAAGATGAACACGGAGTTCGAGGAGCAGAACGCCATCCTGCAGAAGCACACGGAGAGCATGAACTGCGCCAAGGAGAAGCTGGAGCAGGAGTTGGCGCAGGAGGAGCGGCAGACCCTGGCCCTGCAGCAGCAGCTCCAGTCTGTGCGGCAGGCCCTCACTGCCAGCTTCGCCTCCCTCCCCATCCCTGGTGAGTTGGGGGCAGCCGTGGGGCCCCCCGGCTGCTGGGACCCTTGCCTGGGCAGAGGGGCACTGAGGGCTCCCCTCATCCCATGCAGGGGAGCACTGTGGGGCACTGGGGTGATGTTAAGTACCCATCTGCTGCTGGGGTGGGATCCTGCAGCACTTGGGAGGCTTTCTGGGAAGCCCAGGGATGTGACAGCCAGCTGGCTTCCCTGTCCTGGGGCAGGGCAGGCGGGGATCCTCTTTCTCTGGAGCCACACTCACAGCTGCACCCCAGATTAGCCCAAATCCATGTGTTCCTGGGCTTGTGCCAGTGCAGGAGATGGCACCTGGTGCTGGGGTCCCTTCTGCAGTCCCCAGTGCATGGGCAGGGTTGGGTGGTGAGTGCTGTCACCTCGCAGGCACTGGGGAGACCCCCACGCTGAGCACCCTGGACTTCTACATGGCCAAACTGCACAGTGCCATCGAGAGCAACCCCCTGCAGCACGAGCCGCTGGTGCTGCGTGTCAAGGAGATCCTGTCCCGGATCGCCAGGTGAGCTCAGGGCTGGGACCATGGCACACGTGTCCCCATGGGACTGCAGGGTTGACCTTGAGCCAGTGGTGATGGGAGCTGAGCAGGGAAGGTGTGGACAAAGATGGACTTGGAGCTGCTCCAGGGAGCTGTGAGAGAGGGAAGCCCAGTCCCTGAATTCAGGAGGTGTCCCCATGTCCAAAGATGCTGATCTGCTGGAGCCAGTCCAGAGGAGGCCACGGAGCTGCTCCAGGGCTGGAGCCCCTCTGCTCTGGAGCCAGGCTGGGAGAGCTGGGACTGCTCACCTGGAGAGGAGAAGGCTCCAGGGAGAGCTCAGAGCCCCTTGCAGGGCCTGAAGGGGCTCCAGGGGAGCTGGAGAGGGACTGGGGACAAGGCATGGAGGGACAGGACACAGGGAATGGCTTCCCACTGCCAGAGGGCAGGGCTGGATGGGATATTGGGAAGGGATTGTTCCCTGGGAGGGTGGGCAGGCCCTGGCACAGGGTTCCCAGAGCAGCTGTGGCTGCCCCTGGATCCCTGGCAGTGTCCAAGGCCAGGCTGGACGGGGCTTGGAGCAGCCTGGGACAGTGGAAGGCTGGATGGCAGGGGGTGGCACTGGATGGTGGCACCTTTAAGATCCCTTCCAGTGCTAACCATTGTGGGATTCTGTGACTCAGCCGCGCTTTTCTCCCTCCTCAGTGAACACTTGTGAGAGGACCAGTCCTTCCAGACCCCGGGGCTGGCTGGACCCCGGGCCTGTCCCTTGGAGCTCACTCGAGGGACAGTCTCTGCAGGGGGTCTGGCTGCTCCCCCTGCCCCTTGCACCTTCCTGCAGCTGGGACCCCCCAGCCTGGAGCGCTCAACCCACGGCCACACCAGCTCCAGGGACCTCGAGCTTCGGGGGACAAGCGGTGACAGGGCTGAGAGCCCAGCTGGGGCAGCACTGGGAGAGGGTCAGCGTTGGCATGAGCACCCCCTGCTCTCCCCTGAGCCCCCCAGCCCTGCCTTGCCAACCAGGGGCTCCCTGAAGCCTGACTGTGGCAAGGGAGGTGCTGGTGGGGTTGGGCCTGGAGTGAACACACCCCTTCAGGGTGAGCCGGGGCTGTGGGGATGGGGGACACTGGGGAACAACTGGGACCCCCTTGGTCCTGCTGCTGCCTCCTGTCCCCTGGCCAGCTTGGGAGCCCCGTGGTCTCATCCCAGCGAGGGCATGGGGGCAGCTCCTTCCCACTGCCTGCCTCTGCTTTTAACGGGTGCCTTCAGCCCCTGCCCCTGTCACCCTGCTTGGCTCCCCTCCTTCCCCTTCATATCTGGGACCAGGCAGCGAGCTCCTGAAAGCAATAAAACTCTTCAGGCCAGAGGGGAGCTGGAACTGACCCCCTCCTGGGGCAGGGAGAAGGGGAGAGCTGGGACTGAACCCCTCCCATGGTGGGGACCCCTGGAAGAGGGGAGCTGGGACCCACCTTGTCCTGGGGTAGGGACCTCTCTAGCAGGGGAGCTGTGACCGACCCCTTCCTGCTTTCAGGGACACCGGGTGTGCTGCACTGGCTTTTGCCTCCTGCCCCTTTTGCCTGAGCCCCCCTGCTCTCGTGGGACCACTGTGCTGGCAACCGGGGTCAGGGTCGGTGTCCCCGGGGCTGCCTGTCATTTATCTCAGACTGTAATTAGAGAGTGTCTTATTTTCTTACTTAGCACTACGTGGGCCTGGGCCTGGCCCTGGCCCTGGGCCGGGGTGTTCCTGCCCCTCCCTCCTGTGCCAGGCCTGCGCTGTGTAGCTGCATCTGCCGTTGGCCATCTCCTGGTGCCCCTGGGCTTGGGATGGAGATGGGAGCAAATAAATGTGGGAGAAAACCACTCTGGTCCCTGTGTATTTGTGCTCAGAGGGAGCTCTGGAGCCGATCCTGGGGCTGTTGGGGTGGATCAGTGGCCGACAGCCCTGNCCACACGCAGCTGGCTCACGGCAGCCCCACGGGGCGCATCGAGGGCTTCACCAACGTCAAGGAGCTCTACGCCAAAATCGCCGAGGTCTTCGACATCTCGCCCACCGAGGTGAGGGGCTGTGGCATGGGGAGGGGTCTTTGTGCCCCAGGCAGGGACACCCACCCTGTGGCACTGTCTGTGGCCTGTNCTGCACTGGCTTTTGCCTCCTGCCCCTTTTGCCTGAGCCCCCCTGCTCTCGTGGGACCACTGTGCTGGCAACCGGGGTCAGGGTCGGTGTCCCCGGGGCTGCCTGTCATTTATCTCAGACTGTAATTAGAGAGTGTCTTATTTTCTTACTTAGCACTACGTGGGCCTGGGCCTGGCCCTGGCCCTGGGCCGGGGTGTTCCTGCCCCTCCCTCCTGTGCCAGGCCTGCGCTGTGTAGCTGCATCTGCCGTTGGCCATCTCCTGGTGCCCCTGGGCTTGGGATGGAGATGGGAGCAAATAAATGTGGGAGAAAACCACTCTGGTCCCTGTGTATTTGTGCTCAGAGGGAGCTCTGGAGCCGATCCTGGGGCTGTTGGGGTGGATCAGTGGCCGACAGCCCTGAGCCCATCACTGCAGCCCCCAGCCCTAGCTGGGGAGGATGTGATGATGCTGGCTCTGGGCCGGCTGCTCTCCCACCTCCAGCCTGGCCGGGGCTCTTCCTACGTGGCAGAGCTCACCCGATCCCCGCGGCTGACCTGCGCCACGGGCTCAGGTTCCCAGGCGTGGGGATCGCCTTACGGCCGGCGGGGAGCCAGCCCCATCCATAATTCAGCAGCGCCGCAGGGATGCAGCGGGCGGGCAGGCGCGGCCGGCAGCCCCCCGAGGGCGGCCCCATGGAGAACGGCGTGGGGCAGGNGGCAGGGACACCCACCCTGTGGCACTGTCTGTGGCCTGTGCTTCCACAAGTCCCCAGCTGCTTGCAAATGTAGTCCCCGAAATTTTCTGGAAGGGTGTTTTGGCCTCAGGGCTGTTGTATCAGCTCCTCCTCTCTCTGGGGAGAGCTTGGGGGCTCTATGCCTCAGTTTCTCCCCTGTATGTGGGCAGGGAGCCAGGGCTGCCAGTTCCGTGGCTGATTCCAGCTGCCTGGAGCTGTGGGAAGGTGAACAGGGGTGGGGCAGTGCAGGGTCCCCAGGCAGGCTGGGGGTCCCTGGGCCCCTCTGTTCTAGCAGTGCCCAGATCTGACCGAATCCCCCCAAACTGGCTGTGGCTCCCCTGACACCTCTTGCCCTACTGGGGCATCCCCAGTCCCTGCTGACGGGGTTCCCCGGGGCAGATCCTCTTCTGCACGCTCAACACGCACAAAGTGGACATGCAGAAGCTGCTGGGGGGACAGATTGGCCTGGAGGATTTCATTTTTGCCCACGTCCGGGGCGAGACCAAGGAGGTGGAGGTGACCAAGACAGAGGATGCGCTCGGCCTCACCATCACAGACAACGGGGCCGGCTACGCCTTCATCAAGGTGAGGCCCCACGGACCCCTCTGGGGCTGGGGCAACCCTGGGGACTGTGGCCCTGCAGGTGACGTCCCCTGTGCATCCCCTCCCTGGGACCAGGCTCCTCCCTGACTCCCCACATCAATCCTTCCCTGGGTCCACCCTGGCCCTGGGGGTCTCCCCTGCCCGACCTGGCTACCAAAGGGTGTGGGACCACTGAGGTTGGCTGTGTGTGGGTTGGGATGGGGGCTGTGTCTGACCGTCCCATTGTGCCATGTGGTCGCTGTGTCCCTGTCCCACCATGGTCCCCAGAGGATCAAGGAGGGGAGCATCATCAACCGGCTGCAGACAGTGTGTGTGGGGGACAGCATCGAGGCCATCAACGACCACACCATCGTGGGCTGCCGGCACTATGAGGTGGCTCGGATGCTGCGGGAGCTGCCGCGGGCTCAGCCCTTCACCCTCCGCCTGGTCCAGCCCAAAAAGGCCTTTGGTGAGTTGGGAGGGTCCCCCTGCTCTTGCCCTGGGGACCCTGGGATCATCCCCAGCCCCCTGTGGCCCTGCAGCCCCTCCCCAGTGACCGAGTGCCTCCCAGGGTTCACTACCCCCTGTGTGTACCCCTCTGCACCCCCACTGTGCGTGTGTGTACCCCACAGCCCTGGGGCACCCACAGGGGTGTCCCCACACCTGCTCGTGCCCCCCGTGGGCACCTCCCTTGCTCTATGTGCGTTGTCCTGAGCACCCATGAGCACCCCATAACCACGAGCATCCCCACCCTGCACCCCTGGGTGTCCCTGACACACCACCCCTGTCCCTGCACGGCTCACCCTGCACTGCCCCCGGGGGCTGGGGGATGGCCAGGCAGTGGGCAGCGAGGGGCTGGGGATGCCAGCTCCTGCCTGTGCCCTTACCCCCCCGCACCCTGGGGCACAGACATGATTGGGCAGCGGACACGGACAAACAAATCCCCAGGCGAAGGCAGAGTGGCCAGCGGGAAGGAAACGCTGCGGCTGCGGACACAGGGCCCGGCCGTGCTGGAGGAGGGGGTAAGGCCCATCCCAAGCCCCCCACCCTGAGCCTATGGCTTCTCACACTGTGGTAGGGTAGGGATAAGCATCCCTGTGCCCTTGGGTGCCCCTGTGCTACCTGGCACTCACCCCCCGGGCCCCTTGCCCCCAGCCCAACCCCTCGGAGGAAGAAGCTGCCCGGCAGGTGGACGATCTGCTGGAGAGTTACATGGGCATCCGCGACAGCGAGCTGGGTGAGCGGGGGGCCTGGGCCCTGACCTGGACCTGCCCCCTGCCCCTGTCCTTGTCCTGACCCTCATCCCCACCCCAACCCTGCCCTAGCCCCTGCCCCTTCCCTAGCCCCTGTTCTGACCCAGCTCCTGCCTCTTCTCCTGCCCCTGGTCCTCTGCCCCAGATCCTGACTCAGCCCCTGCTCCTGTCCCGGCCCCTCACACTGGCCCTGACCTCCCCCTTCTTCCCAACAGCCTCGACAATGGTGGAGGCAGCCAAGGGCAGCCCCAGCGTGGCCCAGCTTGCCCAAGGGCTGGACTCGGTGCTGGGCGAGTTCGCCTTCCCCCAGGAGTTCGTGGCCGAGGTGTGGGCGGCTGTCTGCCACTCCAAGGGGGATAAGGAGTAGCTGGGGGCAGATGTTACCCCTCACTTTTGTCCTCTCCCCACATCCCCACCTCATCCCCACCCCATCTGGGGCTGAGGTGCTGGTGGGGGTCCCCATCCTGTCCCCCACACTCTCCTGAGCAGCACCCAGGTCTGTCCCTTGGGTTGGGGGAAGAGGGCACCCAGCCCACCCGCCTTCCTGAGGCTCCCCCTTGCACACCCCCCAAATGTGGTGGGCAGTAGCTGTGGCTCATTAAAGGAGAGATGCAGGAGAAGGGCTGTTGCTCTGGTTGTCAGCAGGGTGGGATTGGGTGGTCCAAGAGCTGCACGAGCTGTGCTTTATTGGGGACGGGGAGGGGGAAGCAGCCCTGTGGCCCCTGACAGCCCCTTGGTATATGGGGGGCAGGGAAAGCGGCTGGATGCAGATGATGAGGATCCACGGTGGGGGTGGGACGGGGGGATGGCCGTGCCCCCCTGCTCAGTGCCTGTCCCCAGGGCTGCTACTGCAGGACAGAGCCAGCAGTGAGCTTGCGGGGCAGGGAGGGGGTGAGGGAGACGATGGAGGGCCGGGGGTGCAGTCGGGGGTACACGCGCTGCAGCACGGCCCGGCGGAACAGGATGTAGACCCAGGGGTCCAGGATCTGGTTCCAGGTGACCATGCGGATGTAGATCAGCAGCATCTCCTGTGTGTCCGTGGGCAGCACTCGTGCCTGGCCAGGCAGGTGCTGCAGGACCACCTGGACTATGAAGATCTGGGGGGAAAAGGGGACAAAGTGTCAGTGGAGGATCCATAAGCTGCGCCAGGGTGGGGAAGTGATGAAGGTTGAGGTGCTAAGCCCCTTGAAGGATTCCTGGGCTGGTTTGGGGCTCTGGGGAGCACCTGCTCTGCCTGTCACCAGGGGCCAACTCAGGGTGTAGAGAGGTGGCAGGGGGACACCGCCAGGGGAGGTATTACCAAGAGGACACCCCCAGACCTGGGACATCACCAGCAGGGGCATGGAGGGGACACACTGAAAGCTGGGACCTCACCCTGAAGGGTGGGGGACACCAAGCCCCAGGAGGGACATGGAAGGAGGGTGAGGGGAACACACCAAGACTGAGGCCCCTCAAGGAGGAACAGGGGGGACACGAAGACCCAGGATGGACACGGAGGGGTGGTGATGTGGCACACCAGGACAGAGGCCTCACCAGGAGGGGCATCCAGCAGATGGTGGCGATAATCATGATGCCCACAAGCTGCACCATCATCTCCACCTCGCTGTCGCGGCGCCGCTGCACCGACTCACGGTCGTGGTAGACACGGCAGAGCGTGACCACGCTGACGGTGTTGAGGACGAAGGAGAGCAGCACAGAGAGGATGCCCAGCAGCGCGAAGAGCAGGCAGAAGATGATGTCACCGGTGTCAGGCAGGAGGGTGAGGAAGCACCAGGAACCGGGAAACTGCAGCGTGTACCGGCCCAGCCCCAACACTGGCAGCAGTCCCAGCGAGCAGGAGAAGCCCCACACCAGCCCCACGATGGCCCAGGCGCGGCGCTTGGAGAGGCTGGTGGAGCGGGAGAAGGGGCGGTTGATCCCGAAGAACCGCTCCCCAGCCATGGTGGCCCCCAGCAGCAGCGGGCATTGCCCGAAGAAGACCATGGAGAAGCCGAGGAAGTTGCAGAGGTGGCAGCCAGGGTCCACCTCGGCCCAGGAGAACTTGGTGAAGTGGTAGGGGATGATGACCGAGGCCGTCACCAGCAGCCCCATGAAGTCTGTGACCACGAGCCCACAGAGGAAGATGAGGAAGGAGGAGCGGGCCTGGCTGGAGAGCTTGCGGGAGGAGCTGACCAGGACGCAGAGGGCAAAGAGGTTGGAACAGAGGCCGATGAGGCCGAAGGCCGTGGAGAACCAGGGCGAGGCGATGCTGTTCTGTGCACTGGCGCGGCCATTGCTGGCATTGAACACCCCAAAGCACGAGTCTGCCTGCCCGGCCGTGCTGCTGTTGGGGGGCTCCATGTCCCGCACCCCCTCCTGCTCCTTCCAGCGGCCTCAGGCACCCTCCTGGCTCTGCTCCATGGCCAGAGTCCCCCGCTGCTGCCGGCACCAATCCCGCCTTGCCCTGCAGGAGGAACAGAGGGAATTTACGGCTGTTCCCCATGGCCAAGCCCACCCATCATCCACCCCGAGCCTGCAGATATGGGGTCCTCCAGGGGCTGTGGAGGGGGACACCAGGTTGGAACCCCAGCCCATGGAGAGGGACACCAGGGCGGGACCTGGCTCGTGCCGGCTCCAGGCGCAGCTGCAGTGGGGGCCAAGGGCTGCAGCCCTGCAGCTGCCGGGATTAACTGTCCCCGGCCACGAGCCACGTGGGGCTGCAGCCACGAGGCTGAATCCCGCCCAGCGGGTGCAGGGGGAAACTCAGCATTGACAGCCGGGCTCCCTCCTGCCCCGGGGGCACACAGCCAGAGACCCCTGGGCCATCACCCTCCATCACGGTGAGGGACACACTCTGAAGGAGGCAGGCACAGGGAGGCTGCACCAGGGCATGATCCTGACACTCTGCCTCTCCCTGAGTGTAACCCCTGGCTCAACGTGGAGATGCCCCATTCCTCAAGTGTGCTGGGGAAACCTGAGGTACAGGTTTGAGGCTGTGCTTCAACCCTGGCACCACTGCCAAACCACAGCCACTCTGCCCTCCTGGCATCCCCTGCAGTAGGAGCTGTGCGTTTGTCACCAGGACAGCGGCTGTGACAGTGTGACAGGGTGCAACAGGGATGGCTGTGGCAGTGGACAGCCTGCTCAGTGCCACTCTGCCTCGCTTGGGCCAGGAAGCATCTGGGAATCATGGAATCATGGGATATCCTGTGGGAATGGACCCACAAGGTTCGTCAAGTCCAACTCCCGGTCCTACATGGCCCTCCATTGCTAATTAGTCCAGGCTGCAAATGGGATGATGTGGGACAGGACAGAGGCATGGCAACAGTGGGGACTGGACAACCTGGGGACACAGACCCCTGCAGGGACCAGACCCCTCCTGGAGTCCATTTCTCCAGGCTGTGGATGTTCTTTCCACACCACCTGCCCCAGCCCACCCTCCTGACTGACACAGTCCTCAGCCCAGTGGCCCCAGTAGAATGCCCAGTGGGATGCCCAGCTCTACCCCAATCCGCCACCCTGCAAAGCCCCCACTGTGGTGCCCCTCCCTTGTGCAGCGTGGCACTGCCACCTGTCCTCTGTCCCCAAGTTAAACCTCAGGCCAGCCCTGATCATTGCCAATCCTGGCCGTTGGTCCATCACTGGCCTGGCTCTGGGTCCCCATGACCCAAGCAAGCCCCGTGCCGTGTCCCTCACCCAGACACCCCTCAGCCGCCAACCCCTGTCCGGCCCCTGGTGCGAGGGCGGCCGCAGGGCTGGGAGCCACCGCGCACACCCGAGGCACGCGCCGATCCCACAGCCCGGCCGGGCTGGGATGGGGCCAGGCATTGCGACATCGTCTGGGGCCTCACCGCGGCCGCACGTGGGGCTGAGGGTGCCGGCACCCACCCAGCGCGGCAGCGCCCTGCCCGTGCCGCATCACCGGCTGCGTCACGGGACCTGCAGCCCTGGGGAGCGGGGAAGGGGCCAGGGATGGTGGTGGTGGCTCGTCCCCATCTCTCTCCTGTCCTGGTGTGGGGGGCTGGCGGAACGTGGTGGTGAATCACTGCGAGGGTGGGCCCGGCTTTTTCCATGAGCCAAGAGTGAAAACTTGCTGCTGTTTGTTCTCATTGCTCCCCGAGGGACTGCGTCAGCCCCAGAGGCTCGGCCCCGCAGACACGTGGTGAGGCCTCAGCATGACTTTCTAAGACCCTGAGGAGTCTTTCCCACGTCCTCTGGGAGGTGACAAAGTCACCCCTGCCCCACAGCGATGTCACCCCTGCCCCACAGCGATGCCACGTGCATACCCGGTGTGCCAGTCCCACTCCAGCTGTCCCTTGCCGTGTACCTGCCCACACTGTCAGGGTGCTGTTCCCAGACATGTTCCCCTTGTCCCAGGGTGCTCCCTCTGCTCACTGGGGTTCAAGAGCCCATGGGGCGATGCTGCCCTGCTGTCCCTGTTACCTGGGGACTTAGCCACAGGGTCCAGTGGGGGTGGGGTCTCCCTGTGGTGGTACCATGGCCAGGCAAGGAGGCACCAGCCCCAGAAGCTCCAAATCCCACCACTACCTACATCCCCTCCCTGTCCTCCCTTCACCTCCTGCCCCGACACAACCACAACCTGGACCCTCATCCACTGCCCACTGTGGCCTGGACAGGGACCCCGGAGGCTCGGAGGACTCTGAGCTGGGCTCAGGGGCTGAGCAGCTGGGCCCCGCCTGTGCAGAGCTGCCTCGGCTGGGCACAGCACTTAGAGGGAATCAAATATTTACGAGGGGCCACTTAGCAGCTGCAGGGCTGGGAGCGAGGGAACCTCTGCTGTGCCAGAACACACCAGTGGTGCCTCCGGGAAGGGGCTCGTGGGGGTCGGGGTCCCCTCTCGCCATTTTCCCCCCATCAGGGGCAGCCACTGCAGGAGGATGCACGTGGGGACAGCAGGTCCTGCAGAAGAGAAATCCTGAGCCCAGGGACTGTCCCCACCAACCCCTTGCGCTCGGGTTTGTGGTTGTGGACCCAGAAAAATGAAGATCCCATGCGAGCAAGGGTTTGGCAAGGGGTGCTGGCGTAAAATCCCGGAGGAGAGGAGCTAGCTCTGAAATGTTCTGCTGGAGGTTGTGAGGCACTGGCAGTGGGGTGTGGGGGGCTGGTGCAGGCACTAATGGGGCTCCTGGCAGCGCCTGAGCCTGTGGGTTTGGGTCCTGCTGCAAATGCACCGAGGCTGCCCTGCCTCTGCTGGGCACTGCTTCCTGCCCTGGCCACATCCGAGGGCAGCAAGGGAAAGGCAGATGGGGCGTGCGGGAGGCTGCTCCTTATCAGCTTCTGCCCCAGCCTGTTGCTTCCCCAGGCTTCCCCGGGCAGGACTGGGCATGGGGCCTGTACAGCACTTGCAAGGTCAGGCCAGGGTGGGAGCTGGAAGGGGAGAGGGCACCACACACCTGCAAAGAGACCCCAAAACCAGACAGCAGTGACTCCCCCCACATCCCATGTGCACCCTTGACCCAGGCTCTGCCACTGGACATGGTGTTTAGCCACAGGGCAGCTGTGCAGACAATGCTGCAGGGTGTTTGCACTTATCCCTCGCATGGCCAGTCTCTGTTCCCTGGACCTCTCCAGGACAGTGACTTTCCCTGCATGATCCCTTCTGTCTCTGCAGCCTGATGCCCCTGCTGCAGGTGGTCCCATGGGACGCTGTGTCACCTGTCAGGGATGGATGTGGTTCCACTGCCACCCCCCTCCAGGTTGGGGCCCTGGGGCATCAAATCAGGTCGAGGTCATCAGCTGGGACAGGAAAGGCCATGGGGATGAGGACTTGTCAGGGCATCAGTGTTCCTCCCTGGCCCCACAACCATCACAAGGACCTGCTGCTGAAGAAGTTGGCCTGGCCTGGAGCAGGGACATCCCTAGGACACCCAGGACAGAGGACATCCCAGGAAAGCAGTGACACACAGGATGGTCCCTGCCAGGCATGTCCTCGCCTGTCCCTGCTGTGGCCCAGGGCTGACTGGGAGACAAATGGCACCATCCCCATTCCAATCTCCAGGGCCCCGGAGCCGGGCAGGCGGTGGCTGGAGGATCAGCCCGGGTGCCCTGGAGTGCAGAAGCCAGGGCTCGGCAGCCCAGGGGCATCAGGGCCCCCCGCCCCGCGGCTGCCCCCGCCCGCAGCGTCGCGGCATCTCGAGGGCTCCAAGGCTGCTGGGCCGCCCACTCCGACAACCCGAAATAGATCCTTCCTTTCCCGGCCCTTTCCTGAGCCTTTCCCGATCCTTCTCCGGCTCTTTCCAGAAGAGCCAGCGGCACATGGAGGCGGGCGGCGGCGGGCGGGGCGGAACCGTCCCGGCGGGGGAGCCTCGAAAGCAAATCCTGGTTCCGATGGGAAGCGGAAGATATGCCCGTCGCGGACCCTCGGTCCCGGGGACAGACAGACAGCGGGGGGAGCGGGGACACCACGTGTCCGTCCCCCACCATGGGGTCCCCGCTTCCCCTCCCCCGAAACGCACCCGATCCTCGCGGTTGTGTGCGAACCCGGCGGCTGAGCCGGCCGCGAGCGCCCCGAGAGCCCCGACCGTCCTACACAGCCCCAAGAGCCCCGCACAGCCCCTCCGTTCGTCCCAACCCTGCGGTCTGTCCGCCCATCCCAGTCTCTGTCCGCCCATCCCAGTCTCTGTCCGTCCATCCCAGCCTTCTGGGCTCTTTGTCCTTCACAGCCCCCTTGGCCGAGTATCTCTCGCCCCCCTCCAACGCCTCCCTCCCCGCGCAGACCCCAGCCCTGCCTCGTTGCCAGCGGGACCCACTCGGCTCGGCTCGGCTCGGCTCGGCTCAGCCCGGCCCGGCTCAGCCCGGCTCGGCTCAGCCCGGCTCGGCTCAGCCCCGCGGCGGGGCGGGGGAAGGGCCGGGCTCGCCGCGCCCCCCGGAACCGGCCCCGTCCCTCTCCGCTCCCTCCCCGCTCGGGACGGGGCTCCAGGCAGGGGTCGCCCCCCGGTCCCATCGCCCCCGGCCCGGGCAGCGCCCCGGTGACCCGACAGCGTCCGTCCGGCGCAGCCCCCCGGTGCCAGCGCCCAAAGCCCCCCCCGGCGGCGGCACCCGCGGCTCGGGCCGGCTCGGGGCTGGNGCGGCGGCGGGCGGGGCGGAACCGTCCCGGCGGGGGAGCCTCGAAAGCAAATCCTGGTTCCGATGGGAAGCGGAAGATATGCCCGTCGCGGACCCTCGGTCCCGGGGACAGACAGACAGCGGGGGGAGCGGGGACACCACGTGTCCGTCCCCCACCATGGGGTCCCCGCTTCCCCTCCCCCGAAACGCACCCGATCCTCGCGGTTGTGTGCGAACCCGGCGGCTGAGCCGGCCGCGAGCGCCCCGAGAGCCCCGACCGTCCTACACAGCCCCAAGAGCCCCGCACAGCCCCTCCGTTCGTCCCAACCCTGCGGTCTGTCCGCCCATCCCAGTCTCTGTCCGCCCATCCCAGTCTCTGTCCGTCCATCCCAGCCTTCTGGGCTCTTTGTCCTTCACAGCCCCCTTGGCCGAGTATCTCTCGCCCCCCTCCAACGCCTCCCTCCCCGCGCAGACCCCAGCCCTACCTCGTTGCCAGCGGGACCCACTCGGCTCGGCTCGGCTCGGCTCGGCTCAGCCCGGCCCGGCTCAGCCCGGCTCGGCTCAGCCCGGCTCGGCTCAGCCCCGCGGCGGGGCGGGGGAAGGGCCGGGCTCGCCGCGCCCCCCGGAACCGGCCCCGTCCCTCTCCGCTCCCTCCCCGCTCGGGACGGGGCTCCAGGCAGGGGTCGCCCCCCGGTCCCATCGCCCCCGGCCCGGGCAGCGCCCCGGTGACCCGACAGCGTCCGTCCGGCGCAGCCCCCCGGTGCCAGCGCCCAAAGCCCCCCCCGGCGGCGGCACCCGCGGCTGGGTCCGTCTCGGGGCTGGACTCCCGCCCCGTCACTCACTCGTTTACCCGAGCGAGTCCCTGCCCGGGCGGGCTTGAGGCGGGGGGGTCCGGCCGTGCCGCCCCTCCAGCGGGACCCGGGCCGGCGCCGCGGTGGGGTCTTCCAGAGGAGGCGTCCCTGCCGAGCCCCGCAGTGACCCCGGGACCCGAGAAGGGAGAGGCAGCTGCGGCTCCGGGCACTGGGGTGGCCGAGGGTTAGGGTCCCTGAGTGCTCCCGCACTCCCGGCCGTCCCTGCCCCGGGGGGATTCGCCTCCCGGGGGTTTTCCCAGCCCGGCAGCTCCGAGCTGTCGCTGCGCTGTCCAAACCCGAGCCCAGCTTGGGCGGCACGTCCCCAGGCAGTGTTCCCTCGCACGGTCTCAGGACGCGACAGCCTCCGTTGCTGCTCCTCGTGCTCCGCCGAGGAGGGCAGAGCTCGGCTCTGGCCGCGGCGTCTCCATCAGCTCCGAAGAGCTGGGAGCGCCTGAGCCCACGGGGGACGCGGGGACATCCCGAGCACCCAGCATCCCGTCAAGGCAAGCAAGGGGCACAGTGGCTCGGCGCTCAGGTGGATGCCCAGGCAGGTTTTCCTGGCACTGGCTCGGCAGTGCGGGGCTGCAGAGCCCATCATCCCGCTATCCCTTGGTTTGGAGCAAAGATTGTCACAGCGAAAGCCCGGGAGGAAGGCAGGGCCAGCCCGCAGAGCTGGATGGCGGCTGGCCCTGTGTGCCGGGGGCAGGAGTGGCCCCACCGCCAGCGAAACGCGCGGGGCTCGGCAGCCGCTGCTGTCCCGGGTGGGGCGGGGTGTGCCCGGGAGCAGCTGCGCTCACAGAGGATGGGGCACGAGGCAGCTCCACCGACTGCCCCGCCCGGACATGAACCGGCCGAGCCGCTGTGTCCCCCTGCCCAGCTCAGGGCTGCGCCGTGGCAGCTTCCCCCGAAACGTAGGGGAGACGTGGACAGGAGCACTGAGAGCAGTCAGGTCAGGGAAAAGCCGTCACGGGCTTCAGCCGGATCCAGTCCCCGATCCGGCCCTGGCCCATGCCCAGAGGCTGCAGCAGCTCTCGGGGGCTCAGGCTCCTGTGCCTGCTCAGGGCCCGGAGTGCAGGGAAATGCAGTGCCTGGAAGAGGACACGGACCCTGTTCAGGCTGGAGAGACACTGGGACGTTTCTGGGGGAGTTTCCCCACCTCTGTGTGTGCTCGGGAGGGAAAGGGACGGGATGTGGGCAGGAAGGGCACCAACCACCAGCTTTGGGGTTTGGGTTTTTTTCCCGTTTCCTCCTCCCTTCACTCACTTCCTGCGCTGAGCCCTGAAACCCCTCTGCACAGGCAGCAGCTGGAAATAACTCACAGGAAGGAGAGGCCAGGGAATGCGTCCGGTGCAGCTGCTGGCCCTGGGGATGTCTGGCAGGATGGGGAGGGAGCATCCCCAGCAGGGCCAAGGCAGTTGGGGTCCCCCACCCCCATCTGCAAGCAGGCCAAGCCCCACAAGTGGGGCTGGCCAGGGCAGGCATGGACCCTCCTGAGCACCAGCTCCCACAGTGGCTATGGGGCTGGATCCTGCCAGCAGAGCCAGCGGAGCCAGGAGCAGGACAAGGCAACTTTCCTGAGCCATGGGGCAGCCCCCAAGGCCTGGAAGGGTCACACAGCAGGTCTGGCTCTGCCCTAGTGCTGGGGGACCTGGGCAGCCCCCTAAATCTCTGCACCATGGGACTGTACTGGGGAGAGGGCAGATGCAGGTAGAAAATGGCCTCTTGGTGAAGCCAGGACAGAGGTTTCCTGCACCCCTGGGCACTACTCACCAGCATCCCATCCTGCCTGCCTGAGTGGGGATACTCCGGGGTTTGGGGGCTTGTGGGGATGGAGCCATGTGGGGTGATCCCAGAGGAGTGTGGCTGTGCCCATGGTCATCATCTGCTCAACCCTGAAGTGCCCCTCAGGTGCCCAAAACCCATCTGAACATCACTAGAGGCCCTCGGGAACCCCCACTTCATCAACAGGGTACTGGGGAGTGCAGCCGATTCTTGTCCAGGGCAGGGAGAGCCTCACAGGCATGGTGTGGGAGGGACTGCAGGCTCTGGAATTCGGATTTTCCCCTGTAAGGAAATATCACAACCAACATCCCTCTCCTCCGCTCCGCTCCGCCAGAGCCGGCGCCTGGCAGCCACTAAAGCTTCCCATGCCACAGCCAGGACTGAGGGATGTGGCGGCACTCCCAGGTTGGGGAAGCCAGATCCCAGGGGAGGACGTGCCAGGAATGGGGCCCGGGAGAGGGTGAGGGGCCCCTCTATGAAGCAGGACACAGGGCAGTGCTGGACTGGTGAAGCCAAGGGCCCTATGACTCCAGCTGGGGAGCAGCAGCTGGACTGGTCTGCCACTGCTAAGGGGAGGTGTTGGGATTGGGAAGGGGCTGGAGTGGGGCAAGGGAGTGCATGGGGCTGACTCTGTGGCGATGGGACAACAGACCCTGGAGACACAGGGGTGAGGACACCCCACCCCAAGCACTACCCAGTCCCCAGGGGAGTTCCCAGTGCTGGCCCAGGGTGTTACTGGCTGGTGATGTCATGCAGGAGTGGTGGGGGTGCCCATGCTCAGGATCTCATGGCTAAAACAACCCTTATTTTATTTATACCAAAGTCTCGAGGTCCTTCATGATAAATGCAAGGACAGGGAAAAGTCTCAAGAACATGCCCAGTGCTGGGCCAGGCCTTGGGGACGTCCATGGAACAGCGTCTGTGCTGTGGGATGAGACCCCAGCCACCCCTGGCAGGTGTCCGAGGGTGCCGAGCAGCCCCTCACCGGCGGTAACGGTAACGCTTGAAGTGGAACCAGAGCTGGAAGATGCCGTTGGCAAACTGGCAGCGGAACCCGTGGCGGTGGGAATACTCCCACTCCCTGTTGACAATCTTGAAGGCTATGTCCTCGTAGGGTGGCCCGGCATGGAAGCGCAGGATGGCAAAGTCCTTGTTGTCCTGGCAGGCCTCTAGGAAGTACTCGGGCGTTGAGCGCTTGTCAATGAGGTCGGGGTAGAAGATGTTGAACTTGTAGCCCTGCACGATCTTGGGGGGGGGGTTGTCAAAGTCGTAGTGGGTCTGGTTGTACTTGTTCCACTCGAAGCCTGTGTGCACACGGTTGAAGAAGCGGGGCTTGCGCGGCCGGTACTTGTCAGCCCACAGATAGGCCTTGCCCGTGAGCGGCATCTCCACGCTGAACTGCGCCTCGTCCGCGCCCATGCCCTCCTTGGCCTTACGGAAGAAGATGTCGTCGGTGCTCTCAGAAGCATCACCTGTAGGGGGGAGAGGTGACATCAGGTTCTGCAGAGCCAGCCAGGCCCGGGACATGCAACACTGCTCCAGGCACGCAGAGAGAAGGAGCTGCTGGGCAGAGGATGCAGAACTGGACACAGGAATGCGTGTCCTGCCCTGAGGGCTCTGAGTGGGCACTGGGCTGAGCTGTGCTGGAAAACTCACCAAAACACCCCTCGTGCCTGTCTGCACCCAAACACTTTGGTGGTACTGAGGCAGGTCCCCTAGGGAACACCAGCAGCATGAGCACCATCTCCCTGCTCCTGCCCAGGCCACGGTGCCCTTTGCTCCAGGGGCACCCCTCTGCCAGCTCAGCTCTAGGTGCCTGCTGCAGATCCAGCTCTTGCCCTTTCCTGAGGGCAGTCAGTGTCCCCGCCAGCCCTGCACCCCGAATCACTGCACGCTCTCCATCCCGAGCAGGCTGCACTCACCTGTCACCTGGAGCTGCTGGCGCAGGAGCAGCAGCCGGTGCATGTCTTCCTCAGCCTCCAGCACGTGGGCATCGAAGGGCAGCTCGTTGGGGCCCAGCAGCCGGGGGCTGTACTTGCCCGCATCGTAGTCATCTAGGCTCTGCTGGATCAGATCCTCCTCCATCAGCACGGCCTCCCCCTCTCCCTCTCCCTTGGCCTCCGTGTCCTGCTCTGCCTCTGGCTCTGAGGATGGCCCTGGCTGTGCCTCAAGGCTCTCCTCGGGATCCAGCCTGCATGGAAGGGAGAAGAGAGGACTGGGACGGGGATGGTACCCTCGTTCTCTGCTCACCTGAGCTCTGCCTCGGGAAGGGTAGGAGCACAAGGCTGCCTTTCTGCCCGGGGTGCCTCGGAGACAGGCCTAGGTGGCTGCTCACCTGTCACTGGGGGAGGCCGGCTCCCGCTTGATGATGGGGAAGAGTGGCTCACTCTCCACACCCTGCTCCTGCTTCAGCTTGTACAGCTTCTGACGCAGCACGTCCTGGTGCCGCTCCCGCAACCTGAGAGAGGAGAGGAGCCGTTGGGTCCCACCCAGCAGAACCACCTCACTCCCGCTGCCCAAAGCTGTGACACCCACCTCCATGGGCAGAAACCTGATGGGCTTGGATGGTTTTGGGCTGAATAAGCCCCAGTTCAGTTCTCTCTTGGAGACCTCACTAAACATCACCACTGCAGAAGGGACTGGGTGTCCAGCCCTGCTCCCCTCTTGGCAATCAGCCATCTCACAAAAAGTAGAACACCTTCTCCCCCATTCCCTCCACCAACTGGGTTTGTGCCTCCCCAGCTCTGCCCATGGCAGGGTCCGCGCTGCCCCCACTCTCTGCTCTCACCTGGCCCGAGCCATGTAAGCCTTCAGCTGCTGCAGGAGGCTCTCCCAGTACCCGATGTCCAGGTTGGGCCCTCCCGCCCGGATCTTGCTCTCGATGCCCTGATACAGAGCTTGCAGCTGGTTGTACGTCTTCCCCTTGAACACGGACTGCACATCTGAGCTGACCGAGGCGTTGACGCCGTCCCGACGCTCCCCTGGACAGGTGAGGGCAGCTGGTCAGTCTCCAGGCACTCGGCTGCACTCATCCCGGTTCTCCTGACAGCAGGAGGCCGGACCCCAGCCAGGGACAGCTGCTGGACCCACAACCTCCATCCAGCAGGTCCAAGAGAGCCTCTCTGAGCCTGAGCACACATGGCAGACCCTGTGCCCCACATGACCCACCACTCACGGTCCCCGACACCCACACCAGCCTCTGCTCTCCCGCTCACCTGGTCCTCCTTTCCCAGAGGCCTCTAGCTTGCGGAGCTTGGCTATCTCATCCTCTGTGATGATGGTCATGTCCCTCCAGAAGTCCACATTCTTCCCTTGCTCCAGCTCCATGTACACCTGCAGGCAGGAGACAAACCTGACATCAAGCACCTGCTCCACACCATGGGGAGGAAAGCAGAGCTGGTAGAGAAGCCCTGAGCCCAGGCAGAGGGGCAGCAGAGCAGGCACCTGGATGTCCTCCACTAGGTCCTCCATATCGGAGACGGTCAAGCCGTTCAGGAAAGTGTAGGGCTCGTGCATCTCCACGGCCAGGTCATCGTCCTCTGCACTGATGTACTTGGCCAGAAGATCAATGGGTTTCGCCCTCCCATCCCGAATCCGGATCTTTGACCTGGTGAAAGGAGAGGAACACAGGAACAAGTGGGGGATACAGAGGAGTGCCATCCTCTGCTGCCTGCCAGGCCTAGCTCAGAGCAGCCGCACACTTACCGCAGCTTGGCCTGCTGCAGGTGGAAGTTGTCCTCCTGCTCCTCCCAGGTTTTGAAGTGCTCTGCCTCCTTCTCCCGCTGCAGCATCTCCAGCTCCTGCTCCCGCATGGCTTTTTCCCGCTCCCGCTCTAGGCGCAGCTGCTTCACCTGCCCAGGGTGACAGAGCTGTCAGGCCACTGGGGATGGGCCACTGTGCAGACACCACAGACAGCTGGCTGAGGACACAGCCATGACCTGTCTCTGAGTTGCCTTGGCTCCTGCCATCAGCCCGAGCTCCTGGAGAGCTGAGAACCAGCGGGGCCAGGATGCCTGGGCTCACTGCCAGCCCTGTGGGGGACAGGGGACACAGGCACAACTGAGTGCCTCAGTGTCGTGACCTGGCATCGTCCTCCTCAGCACCTCCTGAGCTCAACCCCAAGGGAAGAGGTTTCTCATCCTGGAATAGCAGAAGCCAGGGTTCTGTGGCCCCCACAATCCTACAGACCGGA
Organism: Dicrurus megarhynchus; assembly: GCA_013399195.1. Classification (NCBI taxonomy): domain Eukaryota; kingdom Metazoa; phylum Chordata; class Aves; order Passeriformes; family Dicruridae; genus Dicrurus; species Dicrurus megarhynchus. Next base: position 412,197 of record VXAD01011240.1, on the reverse strand, counting down.
CACGCCCAGGAAAAGAAAATGGGGACTTCCCAGTGAGGGATGGAGAGAACCAGGCTGTAGACAGGGCTCTCAGTCAGACAGTGACATGGAGAGGACCTCTTATCCCACCTTCTGCAGCTCCAGGCGATTGTCCTCCTGGATTCGCTTGTTCCTCTCTTTCAGGTCCTTCTCGTCCAGATGGCTGATCCCTTTTTTTTCCAGTGCCTTAAACAGAACAGCCAAGGGAAGCTGTGGAACCCAAGGACCTCCACAGCCCTTCACTGGCCAGCAAATGCTACTACATTCACCCGTTTCTGCTGCTCCAGTGAGCTCTGATCCTGTTGAAGGTCCCTAAATCACTCAAACCTGCTCCTGAAGCCCCTCAGCAAACCCAAACTCAGCCCGCATAGCCCACCTGGCCTGGTGAGGCAAGTGCCAGCGCAACAGTATCATGGAATCATAGAATGGTTTGGATTAGAAAGGACCTCAAAGATCATCTTGTTCTACCTCCTGCCATGGCAGGGACACCTTCCACTATCCCAGGTTGCTCCAAGCCCCGTCCAACCTGGCCTGGAACACTTCCAGGGATCCAGGGGCAGCCACAGCTGCTCTGGGCACCCTGTGCCAGGGCCTCCCCACCCTCACAGGCAAGAATTCCTTTCTCATCTAACCCTGCCATCTGGCAGTGGGAAGCCGTTCTCCTTGTCCTGTCCCTCTGGGTCCTTGTCAAGTCCCTTTCCAGCTCTCCTGGAGCCTTTGTAGCTACCGGAAGGAGCTCTAAGATCTCCCCAGAGCCTCCTCTTCTCCAGAGAACCTTCTATTCTCCCTAACCCTAACCCTGAACACCCCCAGCTCTCTGTCATTCCTACAGCAGAAGTGCTGCATTCCTGTTGCCATCTCCATGTCCCTGACCCAGTAAATGCTGCCCAGCACTCAGCCTGCAGCTCCCAGTAGCTCCAAGTCCCTCTCCTGCCCTCGATCCATCTCCTTCCCCCCCCCCCGCGGCTACAGACCCCACCTCAGGCACAGATCCCCCCGACTCCCCCTGCCTGTTCCATTTGGCTGCAGGGACACGGCAGAGCTCACCTTGCTCCAGATAAATGTGCCCAGCAGGTTGTTGTCCCCGAAGGGGTTGTCGGTGTTGGTGTAGCCCATGTACTCCTCACCCCAGCCCATCTTCTCCCGCTTCTTCCTCTCCTTGGCCTCCTTCTTTGCCAGCCTCCGTGCGCGCTTCTCCTCGGGCGTCTCCAAGGCCTTCAGCAGAGCCGCCTGTTTCTTCTTCTCTTCCCTCAGCCTCAGCCGCTCCTGCAAGCTCAGCTGCTGCCCCGGCTCCTCCCGGCCCCGGGGCCGTGGCGGGGAGGGGGAGCTGACGGAGGACACGGTGGACTTGGACCCATCCCTCCTGCGGCGCCGCTCCCGGCTCCGCGCTGCCCTGTCCCGCCCGCGCTCCGGGCTGGAGCCAGAGGAGCGGCCCCGGGACCGTGAGCGCTGTTTCCTCCGGTCCTTACGGTGCCGGTCGCGGCTGCTGCTCCTTTTCTTCTTTTTCCATTTCTGTCTCTCATCGCCAGAGTCCGAGCTGGGGGGGGCACAGCCGGGCTTCAGCGGGAGAAGGCCATGGCCGTGCCGGGCACGGAGCGTCTCCCCGCCGCAGGTGAGGCCGGCCCGGGCCCGGCGTCACCGGCAGCGCCGAGACAGCGAGGGGTTCCCGCGCCCCCCACCCCTGATCGCCCCGGGCCGGTGTCGCGAGCAGCGCTTGGGACCGACCGCCCGGCCCCACCCCCCGCCACCCGGCCCTGCCCGAGCCCGGTGGGACCGAGCACCCCTTCCCGTCCCCCACCGGGCCCGGGGGTGGGGACAGCGGCCGGTTCGGGCCGCGCAGGCCCCGGCACACCAGGCCCCGCTTCCCCACAGACATGGTGCGGCCGCTCCGGGCCAGGGGCCCACTCACCCCGAGCTCGGCTCCCCGCGCCGGCCCCG
>VXAD01011240.1:351248-409107 GCA_013399195.1 Dicrurus megarhynchus | reverse complement strand
CCGTCCCGCTGCGAGCCCCTCTTCCCCAAGGCGGGCCGTGCCCCGCGCGGCGCTCACAGAGGAGGCGGAGAGCCCGGAGAGCACAGCACAGACTGCAGAACGCTTTATCAGAGCGGGGTACAGATCTCTGGAAAAGGGGCTCCCCGGAGAAGGAGGGGAAAAACCCTCAAAACAACCGAGGAAAAAAAAAAAAAAGCGCCCAGGCCTCGAGCCCCCGGAACAGAGACGGGATAACACCCCAACATCGGCGTCCCCACATCGGCGTCCCCGTCCGGCCGCAGCGTCCGCGCCCCCTCCGCCGTGCACTCGGCACACGGTGCACGCGCAGCGCGGACAGGGACGCGTGCGGGAACAGCGACATCCACGGGGACATCCACCGGGACACGCGTGGGGACAGGGACAGCCACCAGGACAGACATGGGTGGGAACCGGGACAGCCACCAGGACAGACGTAGCGCGTGTAGACATGGACAGAAAAAAGCCCTCAGACGTGCCTTAAGACGCCTAAGCCCTGGCTTTCTCCTTGTCCATTCGGGAAGCGCTGGAGCAGTGGCTGGGAATGGGGGGGGCGATGGAGCTCTGCAAACGCCTCTGCCTTGGACCAAGTCCTGTGAGTGCTCTGCCTTCTAAAAAACTCCAAGTGCAATTCCAGCACACGTGGCCGGAGAGGCAGCGGCAGCCAAAAGCTCTGTTGAGTCTCTCTCTACGAGCTCCTGGGGTTGCCCCAGAGCCTTTACAGGAGCCTGACTGCAAACTCAAAGACAGAGATGCCCATTTTCTCCTGCCAGCCCCTTACCTCGCAGGGAGAGCTCACCTGCAGCCCCAGCACCAGGCAATGGTCAGGGCATGTCCCACAGAGCCTGAGATCCTGGCTGGGACGACGGGGATGGACAGCAGTGGCACACAGACCTATGTGGGAAGGGGCTGTCGTGCGGGGTCAAATCTCAGAGTACAAGACCCGTGGTGCCTCCTTTAATGCCTGGACAGCACCTGCTGAGTCACTCAAGAGAGCCCAGCAGAACAGCAACTCAAGTCCAGACTGAGCTGAAGTGCAGCTGGAGGAACATTCAGACCAAGGATGCTCTTTCCCATGGGCAAGTGCTGTTCCTGCCCAGGCAGCACTGGCAGTGCCTGTGACGTGCTCCAGAGCTTCCGCTGTTCCCCTGCAGTGCTGTACAGAGGGGAGCCAAGAATCAGCTCTGAAATCCAAGGTCCTCTCACCCTCTGTGGGAAGCAGAGGCTGAACAGCTCCCCAGCACTGAGCTGCTGGGACAGGAGGTGCCACGGCAGGGACTGTGCCAGCCTGAACAGGGGCAGTTTGCATTTCAGATCACCATCTCCCTACAGGAAGGTTTCTCCTTGTCCCCTTGACAAAGCTGTTCTAAGCCTTTGCCTGTCCTCTTACAGGACCACCCCCACCCATTCCAGACCTGCTCCAAAGGGTCCAGCATTACAGAACTGCACAAGGATCATCTCAAAAAGGGAAGACAATTCTTTGAATTTGCAGGAGCTCTGGGTTCACCCCCTCTCTCAGGACCCAAGCACAGCTCCAGCTCACAAAGCTCATTCTCTGGGCCACTCCCTGCACAGAGGCCAAGCAGCTTTAGAGACCCGCAGAAATGAGGGGAAGGAATAAAATCTCCATCAGCAATGCTTAAACCATCTCAAAAAAGATGCTTGATTTCAGGTGGCTGGAAAGTCCTGATGAGGCCAAACACTCCAGCCTCTGACTGAGGTGGTCCCAGGGCAGGGGCCTAGGTCAGAACAGCTCGAGCCCACCCTGGTTCCCCCCCCAGAGCCCCCTCCTCCAGCACAGCACCCAACAGCACTTGCAGCAGGGATGTGGCTCCCTCTGGCTGTTCTATGCACACTGCTGGAGGAAAAACAGGTTGCATTTTTAGCTTTTTGAAGCCCCTTGCCTTGAGCCCAAAGGCAGGTGAGGCTGTAGGTATTGCACAGCTCCCATTCCCCTCCACCAAGCTCTGAGCCGCGCTCAGCCTGCAGAGCCCCCCAGGTGACACAGGCAGGTGGGATGGGGCAGGAGCTGCAGCTGGGAGAACGAGCTGCCAAGCAGCGACGGAAAGGGGGGAGTTTCTTGAGAGACTTTTGATAGACTATTTGGTAAATACATGGATACATGAACAGCAGCAACTTGCACAATCCCCAGACTGTGCTCTCAAGAAGCACAACTCGCAGCCTTCTGCATCCACAGGCAGGGAAGGGAAGTCCAGGTCCTGCATTCCAGGCAAGAAAAAACCATCAATTCCTGAAGATTCTCACTAAGTTCAGCACAGTACAGAAGGAAGAGCTTCCCATCAGCCCAGCTACCTCCTGGGACCCAACATAACTGCTATTGAGTGCTGCTGTGAAGACAGATTGTGGGGACTGAGGCCTGAGAGCAGGGTCCCGCTTCCCCACCCCTCTACAGGGAATCCCAAGGATAGTTAAGATTGTAAAGGGAATAAAGAGATTTCAACCCTCTTTCTCAAGCGAGGTTCATAAAGCACACGAACAAGACCTGTCTCCCTCTGGTCTAAAGGATTTCCTGTTTTCTCTCTGGGAGATGAGGATGGGTTTGCTGGATTCCAGACAATGCTATGATATGTGTCCTGCTGATGGATGAGCCTGAACACTACCCCATGACACCGAATTCTCTCACCTATAGCCTGCAGCCCTCGCAAAGCAAACCCTCTCAGACACCCGCAGCAGGGATTTGCACCAGCAGACGTGACCCCCAAGCAACACCCCAGTCACCCAGCTGTCCAAGAGTCCATGAGCACAGCGGTGCTGGCACAATTCCATGGCAGAGCCAGGCTTCTGTTCCTGCCTCCAGCGTGTGGACGTGCCCCAGTCTCCCTGCCTGCCCTGAGGGGCGGAGGGGACATGTGAACCCAGTGTCCGTGACGCCAGGGTACACCCACGAGCATGTGAGGGGCTGAGTGGCTCCAGGAGGATGCAGGGTCTGACAAGCCCCACGTGAGCCGGGCAGAGTGGGGAACTCGCCCTCCAACACGGCCGGGCTTGGGAGGTGCCCAGTTCCCATCTGTCCACACCCGTGGGTCCGGAGCAGGCGGCGGCCGGTCGGACGAAGCGTGGACTCCAAGCACAGAGGGAGGGGTGGCGCAGCAGTGCAGCACAGGGTGGAGGTGGAGCCCATCACGACTTCGGGGAGAGCCGAGGAGTCCATGTCACTGTCGCCAGGAACTGTGTGCTGCCCCACAGTGGTACAGACAGGAGAAGTCACTAGAGAGTTTGGATCCAAGTGAATTGGCATGGCTACTTTGGACTACGGTAGCATGGGAGCAATTCTATTCCATGGCCTTTAATACATTTCATTTTCATAGCACCTTTCATCCCAGGGTTTAAGTGCTGTAACAGAAGTGGGTACTGTGCACCCATTAGCACAGGGGAAACCGAGGCACAGAATGGTTTAGTGACTTGCCTTGGGCCACTCGGAAAAACTGTGGCAGAGTCTGGACAGCCTTAAACCTCCTGAGTCCCTCAGTTGGTCAGACCACACTGCTGCCTCACATGAAGCCACTCCGGTCCCTGCCCTCCCCAGCAACGTGCTCCTACCCATTCTTCGGTGAGGTCTCATGCTCCTTTCTGATGCACAAATATATGACCCAAAAAAAAAGAAAAAAAAAAGAAAAAAAAAAGAAAAAAAAAGTGCAGTAAACTAAATGTTTAAAAAAGCACATTTGTGCTGTCTCTGTGCAAAGATAAAAGAAATAAATACATGATTACAAAATTAAAAAGGTTCACAGTATCACACATGGATAGGTAGCTACGGTAGTGCACGTCTGGAAAACACTGTGTTACTACCCAGGATTCTCTACATCCAGCTGGAATTCTCTGCTGGGAGCTGCGGGTGAGCGGGTGGTTTCTTTGCTGCCCACGTCTGGGGTAAGTAGAAATACATGGTTATAGTTTTGCTCCATTCTGAAACGCAGTGCCCGGGATCCTGCAGTGCAGCAATACTGGTGTCAGCAAGCTCTTCCCCATCCCACTGGAATGGCTGCATCAACGAAAAGGGAACACATCGACCTGCAGAGGGAATCGCTGCTCTCTGGGACTTCTGTGTCTGCATAGAGATTACTGCAAGAGGCAGAGAGAAGAGAGTCACAGAATCACGGAATCATTAAGGCTGGAAAAGACCTCCAAGATTACCAAGTCCAACCATCAGCCCAGCACCACCACCATGTTCACCACTAACCCGTGTCCCCAGGTCTCAGCCACACGTTGTTTGAACACTTCCAGGGCCAGTGACTCCACCCCTGCCCTGGGCAGCCTGTTCCAATACCTGACAATCCCCTTTCAGCGAAGAAATTTTCCCAAATATCCAACCTAAACCTCCCCTAGCACAGCTTGAGGCTGTTTCCTCTTGTCCTGTCCCTTGTTCCCTGGGAGCAGACCCCTACCCCCACCTGGCTGCAACCTCCTGTCAGGGAGTTGTGAAGATTGGTAAGATCGCCCTGAACCTCCTTTTCTCCAGGCTGAGCCCCGCCAGCTGCTCCTCATCACACTTGTGTTCCAGCCCCTTCCCCAGCTCCATTCCCTTCTCTGGACACGCTCCAGCCCCTCAATGTCTTTCTGGTCATGAGGGGAAAGAGAACCAACCCCTGAGCACCAGTGCCCACGTCAGTCAGGTCTGTGTCCCGCCAACTTCCCAGCACAACCAGAGAGGCTGTTCTACATCCTCCAGCAATGGCAACATGTCTGGAAAACCTGAGGTTCCCAAAGCTTTCCCTGCACCAAACAACTGGGAATAAGCCACAGCCCTCGCTAAGCAGGCCGGGGCTCTGCCAGCACAGAGCTGACCTGAGAGGCAGCCGGGCTCTGCTGCAGCCATGCAGGAGCCCCAGCCTGCCAGAGGCCAAGGTGACCTTGCAGAGGGAGCACAAACTCCGACCTCGACCCACCGGGCACCCGGCACACGGCTGTTGGACACTTACTGTATCGCTCTCCTCATCGGAGACAGAGTGGAGCTGAGCGCTATAGTGGAGCGGGGAGTAAACCCAACTCCTCTCGTCTGTCGGCTGCCAGAGTGGCCAGAGACGGCAGGGAGAATGCAGGGAGAGCAGCAGCAGAGCAGGGAGCAAAGGAGAGAAGAGGAAAAAATAAAAGGAGAAAATAAAAAGAGTAGGAAACAATACAGTAAGAACAGCTGTCCACCTGGAGGGAGAGCACTGAGCCCAGAACCAGCTCTCAGCAGAGGAGCCCTCCTCATCCTCAGCACGTACCTGCTCCCCGCCAGCCGGGACATGGGACCTGCGCCAGCTGCAGTGGGGGTGGTACAACCTCTCCTCTTGTAGGGACAGAGTTTTAAAGCTTTTGAGATGTCAGGGAAACCTCAGCTCCCTGCCATGGCATCACCCCGGCTCCAGAGAAACCTAGAGACTTGGGAAGTGACTTACCTAAGAGCAGTGACAGCTCTGGGTTCCTGCTACCAGCTCTTACCCTCCCATTTCTAGAGCCCTGTGCATGCTACAAACTGATGTCCAGGAGGGCTTTTACAGGGAAACTGGATTTGTTTGCTGTGCCTTCCTCCTTCTCTGCAGAAGGCAGCGGAGCTGAGGTGAGACCATGGCGGATGGTGGCCACAGAAAGGAAACAGTTATTGCTGAGATCCTGGGGACAGTGGGGTGATGGGAACAAGTACAACACAGGAGGCAAAACACAACTGGACCCTGGAAAGAATGAGGGGAAGGAGGTGTGCCTTGAGGGACAGTTATCACAGCACTGGGCATTGGTGTGAGAAGACACACTCTGCTGCTGACACAGCACAGATTCAAGGGCTGGTCTCTTCTTCCAGGGTTCCCAGGGGCAATTTACATTGTGAACAGGCTCTTATGTCTCCAGGGGAGCTCCCACAGAGGGGAAACTGCCCCCTTTGACCCAGCCTGGCCTTTTCAAAGGAAGAGAAACAGAACTGGGTGCTTGGAAGAAGCCTGGGGTGTTCCCAGCCCAGAAACTGAGTGTGACAGTCTACAATGTACAAGGAACTACAAGAAGCCAGAGAAGCTTTGAAGCACTGGGCTCCACATGCTGAACCCTCCAGTAACTGCAGCTCCATTAGTAGAGACCACTGGGAGGAAGGAGGGTTGAGAAACCCCTGTCTGGAGCTTCTCTCAGGGCTCTGTCAGAGATACAGGAAAGCTCCCCACCACATCAAGCTTGTCCCACATCCTCTTTTTCATCCATCCTGACTGAACCACATGCTCCAGCCAGTCTCTTTCAGAGCCTTTTAGGAGCTTGGGTGCATGCAGGGAGCTGCGGGAGATAAAGGAGCATCCGGTGCTTGGCACTACCCCTCCCGGTGCCGGAGCAGGCAAACCCAGCTGAGGGGCAGGAGGAGCTGCAGGAGGAGTTGCCTGTTTGCCCACAGGGGTGCATCACCTTCCTCATGCCATCAGCCACGGCCAGGGGCACATTCCTGCCCCTGCTTCCCCATGCACCCTGCCTGGTACCCAAGTGGGAGCACCAGGCTGCACCAGCACTTGTGCGAGGCTCCGGCAGCACTGCCAGCACCCCTGGGGACAGCAGCTCTCCCAAAGCCTGAAAAGGGAAATGCTAAACCACAGAACAGTCTCAGCTCTAGATTCAGCCCCTAAAAGCTCAAATGCCTCCCTGCATCTTTTGGAAAGGAAAATCCTCCCTACTCACAGAACACCTTCAGTGAGGGAGCACACTGGTGATGCTGAGAAGGGCTGAAGAGCTGAAACCAGCCCTAACTTGGCACCAGCTCCTGCCTTATGTGGTTTATGAGCTGCTCCTCACAAGCCAAAACAGGTCTGTTTGCAACTGGATTTTTGGAAGCTTCGAAACATCTTAATGGTGTCTATTAAACCCTCTTCCTGGGCTGAGGGAGCTGAGCCTGACATCACCTATAGAGGCCCCGGTGCCTCTCTGGTCAGGTCTGGTACTCAGAATCACAGACCAGTTTGGGTTGGAAGATTACCCACTATCCCCCCTTGCCATGGGCAGAGACACCTTCCACCTTCTCAGGCTGCTTCAAGCCCATCCAACCTAGCCTTGGACATTTCCAGGGATAGGGCAACCACAGGTTCTCTGGGCAACCTGTGCCAGGGCCTCACCACTCTCACTTTTCCCAAGGGCTGGGTGACATTACGGCCCATGCCATGGTAGGAGCTGTGTCACCAGTCTGCAGAACAGCGGGACAGAGCTCATGATTCTCCCAGATCCTACAAGGAGATCCACTGGTGTCATTTCAATATGCTTCCCCCATTTCTGCTGGGCTGGTTCCTAATGCCCACTCAATCCAGAGCCCCAGCCGTCGAGGGAAATGGGGTGCTGGCCCCAGTGTTTCAAAGCTGCAGCTCTGCTCCCCTACATGCTGTGCTGGCGTGGTCACTTACAATCCCAGAGGAATGCGAGGTAGTTCGGAGTCTGCGCTGGCGGGGAGAGTAAATCCAGTACCTCCCATCTGTGAACTGGGTGGCCCCAGGACAAGTGAGGTGAGAAAGGAAACAGAGGAAAAAAAGAGTAATGTGAAAGAGAGGATGAAAGAGAAAGCAAAAAACAAGGGGTTNGCAGCACAGGGTGGAGGTGGAGCCCATCACGACTTCGGGGAGAGCCGAGGAGTCCATGTCACTGTCGCCAGGAACTGTGTGCTGCCCCACAGTGGTACAGACAGGAGAAGTCACTAGAGAGTTTGGATCCAAGTGAATTGGCATGGCTACTTTGGACTACGGTAGCATGGGAGCAATTCTATTCCATGGCCTTTAATACATTTCATTTTCATAGCACCTTTCATCCCAGGGTTTAAGTGCTGTAACAGAAGTGGGTACTGTGCACCCATTAGCACAGGGGAAACCGAGGCACAGAATGGTTTAGTGACTTGCCTTGGGCCACTCGGAAAAACTGTGGCAGAGTCTGGACAGCCTTAAACCTCCTGAGTCCCTCAGTTGGTCAGACCACACTGCTGCCTCACATGAAGCCACTCCGGTCCCTGCCCTCCCCAGCAACGTGCTCCTACCCATTCTTCGGTGAGGTCTCATGCTCCTTTCTGATGCACAAATATATGACCCAAAAAAAAAGAAAAAAAAAAGAAAAAAAAAAGAAAAAAAAAGTGCAGTAAACTAAATGTTTAAAAAAGCACATTTGTGCTGTCTCTGTGCAAAGATAAAAGAAATAAATACATGATTACAAAATTAAAAAGGTTCACAGTATCACACATGGATAGGTAGCTACGGTAGTGCACGTCTGGAAAACACTGTGTTACTACCCAGGATTCTCTACATCCAGCTGGAATTCTCTGCTGGGAGCTGCGGGTGAGCGGGTGGTTTCTTTGCTGCCCACGTCTGGGGTAAGTAGAAATACATGGTTATAGTTTTGCTCCATTCTGAAACGCAGTGCCCGGGATCCTGCAGTGCAGCAATACTGGTGTCAGCAAGCTCTTCCCCATCCCACTGGAATGGCTGCATCAACGAAAAGGGAACACATCGACCTGCAGAGGGAATCGCTGCTCTCTGGGACTTCTGTGTCTGCATAGAGATTACTGCAAGAGGCAGAGAGAAGAGAGTCACAGAATCACGGAATCATTAAGGCTGGAAAAGACCTCCAAGATTACCAAGTCCAACCATCAGCCCAGCACCACCACCATGTTCACCACTAACCCGTGTCCCCAGGTCTCAGCCACACGTTGTTTGAACACTTCCAGGGCCAGTGACTCCACCCCTGCCCTGGGCAGCCTGTTCCAATACCTGACAATCCCCTTTCAGCGAAGAAATTTTCCCAAATATCCAACCTAAACCTCCCCTAGCACAGCTTGAGGCTGTTTCCTCTTGTCCTGTCCCTTGTTCCCTGGGAGCAGACCCCTACCCCCACCTGGCTGCAACCTCCTGTCAGGGAGTTGTGAAGATTGGTAAGATCGCCCTGAACCTCCTTTTCTCCAGGCTGAGCCCCGCCAGCTGCTCCTCATCACACTTGTGTTCCAGCCCCTTCCCCAGCTCCATTCCCTTCTCTGGACACGCTCCAGCCCCTCAATGTCTTTCTGGTCATGAGGGGAAAGAGAACCAACCCCTGAGCACCAGTGCCCACGTCAGTCAGGTCTGTGTCCCGCCAACTTCCCAGCACAACCAGAGAGGCTGTTCTACATCCTCCAGCAATGGCAACATGTCTGGAAAACCTGAGGTTCCCAAAGCTTTCCCTGCACCAAACAACTGGGAATAAGCCACAGCCCTCGCTAAGCAGGCCGGGGCTCTGCCAGCACAGAGCTGACCTGAGAGGCAGCCGGGCTCTGCTGCAGCCATGCAGGAGCCCCAGCCTGCCAGAGGCCAAGGTGACCTTGCAGAGGGAGCACAAACTCCGACCTCGACCCACCGGGCACCCGGCACACGGCTGTTGGACACTTACTGTATCGCTCTCCTCATCGGAGACAGAGTGGAGCTGAGCGCTATAGTGGAGCGGGGAGTAAACCCAACTCCTCTCGTCTGTCGGCTGCCAGAGTGGCCAGAGACGGCAGGGAGAATGCAGGGAGAGCAGCAGCAGAGCAGGGAGCAAAGGAGAGAAGAGGAAAAAATAAAAGGAGAAAATAAAAAGAGTAGGAAACAATACAGTAAGAACAGCTGTCCACCTGGAGGGAGAGCACTGAGCCCAGAACCAGCTCTCAGCAGAGGAGCCCTCCTCATCCTCAGCACGTACCTGCTCCCCGCCAGCCGGGACATGGGACCTGCGCCAGCTGCAGTGGGGGTGGTACAACCTCTCCTCTTGTAGGGACAGAGTTTTAAAGCTTTTGAGATGTCAGGGAAACCTCAGCTCCCTGCCATGGCATCACCCCGGCTCCAGAGAAACCTAGAGACTTGGGAAGTGACTTACCTAAGAGCAGTGACAGCTCTGGGTTCCTGCTACCAGCTCTTACCCTCCCATTTCTAGAGCCCTGTGCATGCTACAAACTGATGTCCAGGAGGGCTTTTACAGGGAAACTGGATTTGTTTGCTGTGCCTTCCTCCTTCTCTGCAGAAGGCAGCGGAGCTGAGGTGAGACCATGGCGGATGGTGGCCACAGAAAGGAAACAGTTATTGCTGAGATCCTGGGGACAGTGGGGTGATGGGAACAAGTACAACACAGGAGGCAAAACACAACTGGACCCTGGAAAGAATGAGGGGAAGGAGGTGTGCCTTGAGGGACAGTTATCACAGCACTGGGCATTGGTGTGAGAAGACACACTCTGCTGCTGACACAGCACAGATTCAAGGGCTGGTCTCTTCTTCCAGGGTTCCCAGGGGCAATTTACATTGTGAACAGGCTCTTATGTCTCCAGGGGAGCTCCCACAGAGGGGAAACTGCCCCCTTTGACCCAGCCTGGCCTTTTCAAAGGAAGAGAAACAGAACTGGGTGCTTGGAAGAAGCCTGGGGTGTTCCCAGCCCAGAAACTGAGTGTGACAGTCTACAATGTACAAGGAACTACAAGAAGCCAGAGAAGCTTTGAAGCACTGGGCTCCACATGCTGAACCCTCCAGTAACTGCAGCTCCATTAGTAGAGACCACTGGGAGGAAGGAGGGTTGAGAAACCCCTGTCTGGAGCTTCTCTCAGGGCTCTGTCAGAGATACAGGAAAGCTCCCCACCACATCAAGCTTGTCCCACATCCTCTTTTTCATCCATCCTGACTGAACCACATGCTCCAGCCAGTCTCTTTCAGAGCCTTTTAGGAGCTTGGGTGCATGCAGGGAGCTGCGGGAGATAAAGGAGCATCCGGTGCTTGGCACTACCCCTCCCGGTGCCGGAGCAGGCAAACCCAGCTGAGGGGCAGGAGGAGCTGCAGGAGGAGTTGCCTGTTTGCCCACAGGGGTGCATCACCTTCCTCATGCCATCAGCCACGGCCAGGGGCACATTCCTGCCCCTGCTTCCCCATGCACCCTGCCTGGTACCCAAGTGGGAGCACCAGGCTGCACCAGCACTTGTGCGAGGCTCCGGCAGCACTGCCAGCACCCCTGGGGACAGCAGCTCTCCCAAAGCCTGAAAAGGGAAATGCTAAACCACAGAACAGTCTCAGCTCTAGATTCAGCCCCTAAAAGCTCAAATGCCTCCCTGCATCTTTTGGAAAGGAAAATCCTCCCTACTCACAGAACACCTTCAGTGAGGGAGCACACTGGTGATGCTGAGAAGGGCTGAAGAGCTGAAACCAGCCCTAACTTGGCACCAGCTCCTGCCTTATGTGGTTTATGAGCTGCTCCTCACAAGCCAAAACAGGTCTGTTTGCAACTGGATTTTTGGAAGCTTCGAAACATCTTAATGGTGTCTATTAAACCCTCTTCCTGGGCTGAGGGAGCTGAGCCTGACATCACCTATAGAGGCCCCGGTGCCTCTCTGGTCAGGTCTGGTACTCAGAATCACAGACCAGTTTGGGTTGGAAGATTACCCACTATCCCCCCTTGCCATGGGCAGAGACACCTTCCACCTTCTCAGGCTGCTTCAAGCCCATCCAACCTAGCCTTGGACATTTCCAGGGATAGGGCAACCACAGGTTCTCTGGGCAACCTGTGCCAGGGCCTCACCACTCTCACTTTTCCCAAGGGCTGGGTGACATTACGGCCCATGCCATGGTAGGAGCTGTGTCACCAGTCTGCAGAACAGCGGGACAGAGCTCATGATTCTCCCAGATCCTACAAGGAGATCCACTGGTGTCATTTCAATATGCTTCCCCCATTTCTGCTGGGCTGGTTCCTAATGCCCACTCAATCCAGAGACCCAGCCGTCGAGGGAAATGGGGTGCTGGCCCCAGTGTTTCAAAGCTGCAGCTCTGCTCCCCTACATGCTGTGCTGGCGTGGTCACTTACAATCCCAGAGGAATGCGAGGTAGTTCGGAGTCTGCGCTGGCGGGGAGAGTAAATCCAGTACCTCCCATCTGTGAACTGGGTGGCCCCAGGACAAGTGAGGTGAGAAAGGAAACAGAGGAAAAAAAGGGTAATGTGAAAGAGAGGATGAAAGAGAAAGCAAAAAACAAGGGGTTGGACAACTCCAGGCCTGAACGGGTGAGCAGGTGGGAAAGCCGTGCAGGGGAGAGCGGTGCCCATGCCCTGCCACACTCTGCACTTTTATTCCCTGGGGATGAACAGGAGAATGAAGTGCTCTCCAGGAGCAGACTTCCAGTGATCAGATCACAGTCCCCTGGGACTNAAGAGAGGATGAAAGAGAAAGCAAAAAACAAGGGGTTGGACAACTCCAGGCCTGAACGGGTGAGCAGGTGGGAAAGCCGTGCAGGGGAGAGCGGTGCCCATGCCCTGCCACACTCTGCACTTTTATTCCCTGGGGATGAACAGGAGAATGAAGTGCTCTCCAGGAGCAGACTTCCAGTGATCAGATCACAGTCCCCTGGGACTGGCCAAATCCTCCTCTGTACACACCAACCCTTCACCCACCATTGCCCCTGAGCACTCCTGTAGGAGCAGCTGTGGTGCTACTTGAGCACGTGGGTGCAGCCTCACCTGAGCTCCAGCTCAAGTGGTTTTCCAAGGAGAGCGCCCATGGGAACCCAAATCAGCTTTTCCCTTCATCCCAGCAGTGACAAACACTCCACAGCACACGACACACATTTAATGCAAAACTCAGACTCAGATGAAGTATGAAATGCTGATGAGCATTCACGCTCTCAGGAACACACTCTGCAGAATTTTCTCTTGGACAGAGGTGCCCCTCAAGCTGTGCAGAGTCCGTATGCCCAGGGACAGGGAGGAAGAGGAGCTGACCCTCGCTAGAAGACACTTGCCAGGAGAGCAGGCAGGGTCTGCCTGCACACAGCTGCCATCCACAGGCAAGGAGGGGGCAGCGGTGTTAGAGGAGCCGTTTGCATTTTGAACAGCATGCATCCAACCCCAAACAAGCTGTAAAACAGGGCTGATTCCTTCCACAGCTCCCACGAGCCTCAGAGTGACTCGGCAATGAGTGAGCAGCTCTGCAGCAGAGTCACAAGAGCTCAGGGAAAGGCCAATGCTGCATTTTAGTTTAGCCTGAAGGAGCCCATCACATGGGCTCAGCTCATCTCCAGCACCACAGAACCAACAGCAACAAGTTGGAGCAGGGAGGAACCGGGCACCTCTTTTAATAAGGGTTCCAGTGCCCAGGCATGAGAGAGAGCTCAGCTCTCACGGGACAGGCACTCAGCTCTGCTCCGGGAATCCATGGGACGGGTACGTGTTGCTAAAAAACCTCTTCTCTGGTCTGCAGAAGTTGCTCAGCCATTGTGGGAGCTGAGTGAGGACCAGCGCCAGGCTCCACGGCACTCTGCTGCCAACCACCAACTTACTCCCTGGCTCAGCACTAGACTCCCACTGCATCACCTAATGCAGCCTGCAGGGAAAGGAAAAGCCGGAGTTCACCAGAGCCCAAGGTCCCCCTCTGCAACCACCTCCCCTTGGGTCTAGGCCATGTTTGTGTCAGGAAAGCAGTCAAGATCTCTGTCTGACGAAGGAAGAACCTCTCTGTTGCACCCACATCACCTTGGCTTGTCCCAGGAGCAAATGTGCTGGCCTAGATAAGCACTTGTGCTTGGAAGTAGAGCAGCACAGCTACAGCTACATCCACAGCAGGAGTGCCACCTGTGTGAGCCCCACTAGATGCTGGTTTGAGTTCTCCAAGGGTTAATCCAGTTCCCTGCACTCAAAAACCCACCCAGCACTGAGGTCTCGAGGTGCTCCACACCAAAATGGCACAGGGCAGCCACTGCCCTGCACCCAGCTGCCTGGAATGGATACTGACAGCCTTGTCCAACCCTTCCCATCACACCCCAAGGGTCAGGTGGAGAAGGTCTCTTACAAAGTATATGTCTGTGACTGGCACGTCGTCTTCATCCGACGCCTGGCTGGCTGGTTCCGAGGCCTGGCTGGCCGTCTCCACCTCTACGGTGGCTGTGGATGTGACAATGGCACAGGCTGAAGAAGCTGCCTCTCTGCAGAGGGGAAAGAAATTACAGTCTAGTCACTGCAATCAGGACAGAAGCAAGCAAAACTGGTTTATTACAGAGGAGCTGAAGATGCTATGCTGTCACATCCTGAAAGGTCAGGTCAGGTCAGAACTGTTCTCAGCCTCACCAAACACCCATGACTCCAGCAAAGCTGGAGACTGGCAAAGCCTCCAGCACAAGCAGCCACAGCTCAAAACCC
This sequence comes from Dicrurus megarhynchus, assembly GCA_013399195.1. Lineage (NCBI taxonomy): Eukaryota > Metazoa > Chordata > Aves > Passeriformes > Dicruridae > Dicrurus > Dicrurus megarhynchus. The sequence goes on along the minus strand of VXAD01011240.1, from coordinate 394,983 downwards.
ACCGTGTGGGCTCTGCTCAACACTCTAAACCACTCACTCTTTGACTTCTTCTTCTTCAGGAGCTACAATCTCAACATCACACTTGGGCTCCAGCTCGACACTGATTTGCTGAACCTCCTCCTCGACCCGCACCTCCTCGTGTGACCTGGAAACCGAAGAGAGACAGGCCCAAAGGCTCAGCTGGGCAGGAGTTATGCACAGCCCTCAATTTTAGGTCAGCCTGAATCAGTCCTGAGCCAGCCAAGCCTCTTGTGCAGCTCTGCCCCAGCACACAGCTGCTGCTGCTATTGTGGCACCCGGCTGCCAGCCACAGACAGTGGCTGATTTCAGCTCAGAGGGAGCACTCAGACCTCTCAGCACTGAGGGTTTGGATAACCAAAACTCCCAGAAAAAAGAGTCAGTCCTGGAAGATTGCAGCACTCAGGAATAACAAGGTGGGAAAAGAGGACAAGAGCAAAGGAGTTAAACAACTTAAGTTTTTAACTTAAGTTGTTTAACTTAAGTACTGCAGGAAAGATGGGCAGTGTCAGATGGAGCATGGGAGCAAAGAGAACTGGCCTCCAGGGAAAACTTGTATCCAGAGTTAGCCCGGCACCAGGCCAGAGCCTCTGACCTCTTCCAAGACTCCCAGCACACTAAAGCTGCTCCAGGGTTGACATCAGATTTATCTGCACACTCTGGAACTGTTTCTGACAGTCTTCACTTTAATACCTCATGCTATTAGAGTAATTACTTGTGCCAGCAGGGCTGGCTCCACTGTCCCCATGGGAAGGAGGAGCGGGAGCCTGCCAAGCCAAAGGGCAGTTGTCGGAGAAGGGCTGAGCTCTGGGTTCACTGACAGCACTGCCCTGCTCCAGGCTGGCTCTGACCAGAGCTGGGGCCAGTGGGAAGCACTTCTGTCCAGCTCCACGCAAGGAACTCGCTCCTCTCTTCCTCATAGGGCTGGACCTCAAACCTGGAGTGAATTCCCCAGCAGACAAGAATAACCAGAGGCATGACACATTCTTGAGCAAATCGGGTAAGGTTTTTTCCATCTCAGCTCAGGAATGTAAATTCTTGCTTTAATAAATTTGTGTCTGCACTGGTTTTCACCAGGAGATCCCAGAGAGCTCTACAAGTGCACAGGTTCCTGCTCTGCCAGGAAGGGCACACAGAGGCACTGGCACTAGAAAGGGACAAATTAGGCAAAAAACAGCAAAGGTGGCCACACCTGCAGAGGGTCAGTGTAGCTCTGGCAAATTTGTGACAGACAGATCTACTGTGACCAAGCCACTGAGCTCCCTGAACGCTCCCAGGTCCCTCTGATTCACCTGACCTATTTCTGGATGAGCAGTCACATACTACAGCAGCTCCCTCCCTCCATGCACTGCTGAGTCCAAACTGTTTTGGATGAAGTCCCTGCATTTGCCACGTGGGCACCACCACTGGGGCCTGGGTTTAAGTCTCCTATTTTCAGGAATTTCTAACACTGGATTCTGCAGGATATGAGCTACTTCACAAGTTCCTGACACTTCACACAGCAAGCAGGTCCCTGCCCTCCAGGGACAGGAATTTACCAGGATTCAGCAACATGCAGCATCCAGAGGTATTTTCATTAGGAAATACCACAGAAAGGGATTTTTTCACAGTGCACATCAACTGAACTCAGCAAACCACTCAAAGCTTGGAACAACAGCAGATGCCTGTAACATGGGCAAACCCTCATCTTCCAAAGTCCTTTCCTTCCAAGCACCAAACACTGATGCAGGGAGAGAGGACATCAGCCTGTCAGGCTCCCCTGGCTACGGCACATCCCAGGACTGAGTCTCTGATGTCATTTCAAAGCCTGCTACACCTACACAATGTCCTGGGAAGCGAGGACGGAGCCAGCAGCATCTGCTGGCTCCTTGTGCAAATCCTGCTGACATGGGCAATGGGGTCATTTTTACTGGTGCAAAATAATTCCACAATAACGCACAATAATTCCATGATATGAGCCTCTGATTTAAATCAGACACCCCTCTGCAGCACAGCATTTCTATCCTACCTTGCCCTTGGCTCTGAGACACCACAGGAGGGAAAAAGCCCCACAGATTTCTGAAGACATTGGAAGCTACTTCTGTGGGGACTGAGGGTGCTCAGTGCCTCCTAAAGTCAGAGGCCTTTCACTTTGCCCAGGCCACAAGCAGATGCTCAGAGGAGGAAAGTNAAACATGAGATCTCTGTGCAGCAGAGAGAAGACGAGACAAGAAGATAGAAGACCCATTTCTCACCTGCCATCCTGCCCTGAGGAGTGTGTACGCCTCCTGCAGAAAGAAAACAGAAGAGTTTGGAGGAGCAATTTAAGCCAGAAATCCCGCACTGTCCCCAAATCTACCTCCACGCCCCATGAGGGAGATGTTCTACTTAACAGCTGACACTTCTTCCAGCAATAATTAATCCCATCAAAGCTGTGTCTGCTTGCTCCCAGGAGAGATTTAATTAAAATCGGTCATTAGCATTCCAGCGTGCAGGGCAGCCTGCCGGGATCTGCAGCACGGAGAGGAAAGGCAGCCACTCGACGCCAGTGGGAGCAGGGGAAGAGTGTCCTCACCTGTACCTGGGCTGCTCAGAGGTCTCCGAGGGGGATCGCTCGGGAACAGAGAGAGATGTTGACGATAGTGTCGTGGCTATGGAGGCTGTGGTAGCTTCTTCAAAGGAAGGAGGAGTGCAAGGGAGCAGGTCTGGCCTGCCTGCTGGCCCGGAGCAGGGGCAGGGGCAGGGGAGAGGCAGGAACAAGAGATGATTAGGTCAAACACCAACACTTCACCTACACCAGCCCCGTGAGAGGCTGTTCCACCCTGAACCTGCACACCCGCACTGGGACTGGGCACTCAAACCACAGACAGGCAGGAAGTTTAGCTGGGTCCATGAACATGACAGCCTCTCCCAAGGCATCCTCTGGAGAGAGCCAGTCAGCACCACTTCCAGCACAACAGGCAGGGAACAGAATGCCAATGAAGACTTCTCACTGGTGACCAAAGCTGGATTAAAGGCTTGGATCACCAGGGATAAATATCCAAGTGAATTAAGAGATGAATTGAGTGTCCAGTGCTTTGCACAGGGAGCAATCCAACACCCATGTGTCCTCCAGCACTCAGCTGTAAATGCAGCCAGATGGAAGTGAAGGAAAGGCAGCACAGAACCAGCCCATTCCTGTTTTCCAATGGCAAGATCCTACCTGTTATAACTGCCCAAACACTGTCATTGGAGTGCTGCAGTTCCCAGTCACTCTCCCCCCCCACTTTTTTTAAAGGGTAGAAAATGCAACTTTCTGATGGCTTTTGGGCTATGACTTCTGGTGCCCCTTGGCAGCAGCTGTCTTGCAGCAGTGATGCAGGTGACCATTTTTACTGCAGAACCCCACAGTGCTGCAAAAACGGGATTTGGTCTCCTTTGATGCAGAGGTGTTGCATCAAGAACCTGCCGGTGCTGCGACAAAACAATGTACTCTTACCTTCTTCCCTGTCCTGGTTAGGTTTAGCACCTGCAAAGCACAGCAAGACATGCAATGAAGAGCTATCCATGAGGAAAGATCTGCAGTCGGTGCACACTGGGGAACTTGATGAGAACAGGGGAGGATCCTAAGGAACTGCTAGGAAAGAGAGGGTAACCACAGAGCCAATACCCGGAGCGGGGCTGTCACCTTCATCGTCGAGCGTGGGGTAACTCCTGGCCGCCCGCAGGTCGTACTGGGTGTCGTCCTTCTCGGAGGCCAGCTGGCTGGCCGAGAACGCCGCGGTGGGACCCGCTGTCTTCACGGCCAGCAAGGCACTGCGCCCCTTCTTCGAGGGAGACGACTTCAGAGCTGGGGGAGGGAGGGAGACAGAAGGTCAAATTACCACCACCAGCTACTGTCACGCCAAAGGCATTTTTCCCTTCACGAGGAGAGGCTCTGCCCTCACACACACACCTCCTGGACTGAACCCAGGTCAGGTGCAGGGACTGGGGGGGAGGTTGAGCAGACCAAGGCAAGCTGTGACAATCTGAAGGCTCTGCAGTTCCCAGTTTTGCTCTGTATCGTGGAATGTTGGAATGTTTTGGGTTGGAAGGGACCTTAAAACCCATCTCATTCCACCCCCTCCATGGGCAGGGACATGGGCACTAGAGCAGGTTGCTGCAAGCCCTGTCCAACCCGGCCTTGGACACTTCCAGGGATGGAGCAGCCACAGCTGCTCTGGGCAACCTGTGCTAGGGCTTCACCACCCTCTGAGTAAAGAATTTTTTCCTAACTTCTAATCTAACCCTGCCAGCTCAGAACCATTGCCCCTTGCCTGTCACTGTCTGCCTGTATAAAAGTCCTTCCCCCCCCTTTAAGCACTGGAAGGGGCTCTAAAGTCTCCTGAGAGCCTTCTCCTCTCCAGGCTGAACACTCCCAGCTCTCTCATCTGTACCACAGTAGAAAACCCTGCTCAGACTCCTTGTGAGGGCTGCAGCAGCGAGGCCGAGGCAAAGCCTCACAGCACAGCAGCCCCCAAACTTGGTACTTACAGGAATTCTTTCGAAACACTGTGTTGGTCATGAATTTGAAGAATCTCTCTGCATAAAAGCTGGGTCTGTGTACTGACACCGTGTCCTACAACAGCAAGAAGCAATTGTTTAATTTTAAAATGATCCCTCAAGGCAGAATTTCTGTAAAAACCAACACAGTCTTTTTTATTCAAACATTTAGCACTGATAGAGCCTTAAAATGGAAAGGCTCAACTGAAACACTCTAATTAATGCTATAAATAACCCTGAAGCGTTGCCTCTGATTGCATTTGATTATATTCTTGCTGTGATTTTATAATGGATTTTGGTGATTTTATTCCTTTGTAGACTTCCTGGATTTTTTTAAACACTGGCCTGATTGCATACATGAAATTTCTTCTGGCTTTGCTGGCTGCCATTCCAAGTACACCTGGATACCTTTGCATGTGACACAGACAACCAAGTTTAGCCAAGGGTCTCCATACATTTCGAATGTTTTTGTTTAAAATAGTAAAACTGAATCTCTTTTTGCTTCTGATGTGTGACTGTTCCCATGTTCCCATGACTTGGCATCTCCACATTTCCTTTGCCACAGTAAGGGACGCCAGGAGATGCAACGCTGAAGAACGGTTTCCACATCCAAGGTTGTTCTTTCAGAAACACACACCTGGCTGCTGCAGGAATGAAGCCAGCAGGGAAACATGGAAAGGGATTTGCTGGCAGAGAGCTTGATGAAGTGGAAACAGCCAGTCACCAAAGAGAACAGCACAGGGCCCCTGACAGCCCAGGAACACACACACCTGAGTGTGTGCTCCTGGTGTCACGAGAGGAGGAGAGGGACCGACAGGAGCAGGGGAGGAAAGCTGTGAGCACAACTGCTCAACATGTGAGGAGCTGGATTGAGCAAGGAAACCCAACTGGGGAATAAGTGGCACCACCCTGCTGCACAGGAATGAGTGGCAAGAACTGCTCCTTTCATCAGCTGCAGCTGTGCCAGGCCACACTCTATAAATAGCCACCAGGTAATCCTGTGAGGCTTGGACAACTCCTGCCTCTGCACAGGCACTCACCCCATCATGGACAAGGGCCTTCCAGGTGTGTTCTAACTTCTTGATGAACCTAATTCCAAGGAGAAGTGGAGAGAAAAAGAAAGATACAGATTCAGGCATGCACTCTGTACTAAGCCCCCTTTCATACCCTATGGGGGAGATCCCTGAGCTGCCAACGTCACCAGGACTGAGCTTTGTCCAGCATCTCCCCAGCCAGGTCAGGACTGCCTGGGAACACCACAGGAAAGGAGGAGATGGGCTGGAAGAGGTGCACCTTCCACCCCTGGAGATATGCTTCCCACACTGAGGTGGGAAACTACTTTATGAGCAGCTCGTCATTTTGGACAAAGGGCTGTGTGTCCCCAGCTGTTCTAAGGACATGATGGAAGCCCATGGCCAGCTTGGGGCAGCCATTATCTACTCATCCTCACAGTCTCCAGGAGAGGACATCCCCCCTGCTTTCATTTGGTAGTAAGAGAGATGTTATCAGCCAGGAAGAGACACGGCCAGGTTACCTACCTGTATGACTGCAGGATATCTATGATTCCAACGTGCAGCAGGAGACGCTCTCCTTTGCCGTTCACTGCTGGGATCCCTCCCATCCTGCAGGTAAAGCAGAACTTCAGCAGGTGCAGCCCCAGCCAGAGCACCTGTAACACCCAAGCTCTGTGGAAGGGCAACAGCAGCCCCGCTAAGGGGCTCTGGTGTGGTGTCAGACACATCCTAAAACCTGCGTGGTCACTTTGTGCACAACCGTGGGAGTCACCAACTGGCCTGGCCTGACCCCAGGTGTCCCAGGGTCACTGCCTGCATGGCCAAACACCACTATCACGACAGAACCTGCGTCATGTGGCACAGCTCTGCCTGGGTCAGAAAGCACCATGGAGTTTTTTCCTGGCTACTTTATTCTGGGGATCAGGTTATTTATTGGGTCAACGAGAGCTGTCTGCCATTAGGGCAGTAAACCCTTAAGGATGAGAGTATTCCCAGTCCACACTAATGCCATCCTGCCAAAGGTGCAGCAACCAGCACACAGCCAAAGCACAGGGGTACCAGCACTATTGATGCTGCTTGAAGGACTGGAAACACCATGGTATTATCTCAGCTCTCAGGACTGACCCTCCATCAAACACACAGCAGCTGGTTTCAGACAACAGCAAGCAGCAAACTCCACCATTCCTTGGCCCGAGAGCCAGGCAGAACCCCAGATCAAGCACAGCACAGATTTGAGACAACCCCCAGCCTCCAGCTCCAGCAACGACTCCAGCACTTGGCTACACTGCTGTCTGCTAACCCCCCTGGGATGGCCTCAGGGAACTGCCAGGGATTCCAAAGGTAGGAGTGATGAAGAACTCCAAGCTCCTAGGGACAGGCTGATCCCTACTTCTGCTCCAGTATTTGGGTGCTGAGCTAGAACTGAGCTAGTGTCTCCTCCCCAGGGCATGGGTGGATGTTTAGAGGCTGTTACACAAGCTGACAACCTACAGCCTGGCCTAAGAAGAGAGACTGCTGTCAGAGCCTTACAGAACTATCTCCCACCCTGGCTTCCCCCTTTCCCACCACAATGGCAGCGCTACCAAAACCCCAGGAGAGCTGCTCCCTTGAACAGTTCCTGTGGGCCTCAGTAGGGATTTCCCACTCCAGCCTCCACCTCTGCCCCCTCCAGCAGCACAAGTGAGCCCAGGTTTCACCTACGTGTCATCCGTGTCTATGGACTCCCCCCGGGCAGCCCCTCCCTGGATGGACTCCATGGCTGTGGAGTACAGGGCCTTCTGCCCCACGGGACGCTTCTCATCCGACGTGCTGTGGGCTCCCTCCGACAGCTGCTCCCGCTCGTGCTGGTCTATGTTATGAACCCCAAGCAGGAGGCTGTAGTCCATGATTTTAAAACTTTCCAATACCTACAGGTTAGTATTGAGTTCAAGAACAAAGACAAAATATCAAGCCAGCAGCAGAAATACAGACCCCCGAAGCATGGAATCAAAGCAATCAAAGCAAAGCATCCCATCCACATCCCCACTAACAACTCCTTTGACAGAGCCTGAAAGTTTCTGAACCAACAGTCACCTCTGGGCTTGACTGCACGGAGTTTGGCCATCCCACAGTCACACCAAAGGCCTGAAGCCTTGCAAACAACACTACTGTATCTGCTGCACAGTGATTGGGAAAATGCTCCAGCAGAGCAGCTACAAGTGGAGCAGGCTGCCAAAGTGTGATGCACCAGGCAAAGGAACACAGCCTCAGTCCTCAGAGGCTGCCATGAGATCCAACTCTACTGTTTGGCTTTCAGGGAAAAGGGCAGGAGAAAGGATTGATCCTAGTCTGGGGTCAGCAGATTAGCAAGGTTCTCAATCGGGGATTGCTCTTCGTCATACTTGAGAGCCACAGAGGCTCCTTACCCTGTCTCTGAGCTGCCCCCTCCTTACCAGACAGTCTCGCTGCAACGTCTTCACCAAAGCACTGAAGGTGTCTGCATCCAACATCAGGCCCTCGGGCATGTCTTGGATGAAGTCCAGGTCCTTGTACGTAGGGCTGGACTTTTCTTTTTCCTTCTTGGATGCCCGGCGTTTGTAGGTTGAGCCTTTGAGGTCGAATTTCAGGTGCATTTTCACCACTCGAGGCAGGATGTTGTTCATCACGACCACGCGGATGTTTTTGCCCCCGGACTGCACACAGTACAGTCCATAAAACTTGGGCAGCAGTGTCCGGGGGTTCTGGTTCAGATTCTGTAGCAAGGGTGAAAAAAAGCATGGAGAAAGGTCATTTGAGCAGGAAATTCCTGCTGTGTTCACCACAAAGCACGTCAACAGCTGGACTAGGGACTCTTTGCTGAGAGATTTTCTGAACTTAACAGGAGCTCAGTGTACACATTTGACAAAGTCCTGCATTTCAGTGGCTTTAGGACCTGAAAATACAGGGACTGAGATGTTCAGCACTCTCTGGGCAAATAACCAAGTCCGGAAATCCCCTACTTTCCCCAAGTACAGCAGCTAAAAAATGGAAACCAAACCGGGAGAGAAATAAACACAACAAGTGGGAACTTCAAGCTTAAAAATAACAGCTCTCTTTATCTCTTCACAAGTGTCAGAATCAAGAGCCATTCTCTGGCCCGGAATAAACCAGGGACAGGGTTATTTTTTAAACAAAACAACATAAAAGTCCTCCTCCTGTTGCAGAGTTGCTTTATAAAGCAGTCAACCAGAGAGCACGGATATCCTGTTCTGCTGTCATCTCCTATTTTTAGGCAGCGGAATGATTAGGAATGACATGACAGGCAGGATTTGCTTGTTCAGCTTTGGGCACGTTTGGGAAGGAAACAGAACTTCTCTGCACTCTGTGGCAGGAAGGACAGACCTGACAGGTTCTGACAGACAGCAGAAACGTGACTGTATTAAAATTTCATTCCCCTCAGCTCACCCACCTGGGCACAGCAGTGAGCCCTCTTGGAGAGTGCCAAAAGTAATAGAGGCAGGTAAATGGAAACAGCTTTAAAGTAACTCAGGATGAAACCACCCTGCTTCCTTTCCCTGACTCCTTTGACATGGGTGGTTTCCCAGGAGCAGCAGAGCGATCAGGGGTAGCACCACAGAACCCACAGACAGTGGAAAGCTACAACAGGTCGCTCAGAACTCTGCATCAGACAAGTAAGTTCAGTTTACTTCACTGACTGCTTGTCAGGATGACAGCAGGATTAACAGTGCAACTCCATTCCCACTCAAAACCCCACACCTGATTTACTACACACATTCAGGCAACAGGCAGTGCTTTCCAAGAAAGCTCATCCTCTCCAGGAATGTGTCACCTGCAAAAGCAAGTGATTCACAGAATCTCAGGATGGTTTGTGTTGGAAGGGACTGTAAAGACCATTTGGTTTCACCCCCTGCCATGGGCAGGGACACCTTCCACTGTCCCAGGCTGCTCCAAGCCCCGTCCAACCTGGCCTGAAACACTCCCAGGGATGGGGCAGCCACAGCTTCTCTGGGAAACCTGTACCAAGGCCTCACCACTCTCACAGGGAAGAATTTCTTCCCGGCCTGGCTGTCACTAATACACAGACATCCCATAACCTGCCTCCCTTGGGTAAATTTTCCCCAGTAAATATTGAGTGAGGAAAGGATTTTCACAGAACCAGTGTAGGATCACACAAACCCCCTGCACCAGGCACACAGATGGTGTGCATCGCTTCTCATCACCTTCTCCTTGGCATCTTCACAACAAACAAATCCCTGGTCAATTTAACAATGTCAGAGTCCTCATCCATAAAGCTGGAGTCTCCAGCACGGTTGTGCAGGGAGACCAGCTCCTGGTTTTTACATCAAAACAGCAGGTTTGGGTCCGATTTACTTCACCCAGTGCAAGTCTCTGGGTCTCAATATCCTGCCTTGCCAGACTGACGTGCAAAGCTGGCTGGTACCACGGGGGCCTCCAGCTTGGAATTGCAGCCAGTGGGAGCCAGGACAACCTTTGGAGTAACTGTCAAACAGCAGGACTGGGACAGATTCAGGGACAGCAGTGCTTTCCCCACAAAACCAAGGTGGTCGTGTTATTGCCTGGAGAAAAGGAGGCTCAGGGGGCACCTTTTGCTGCCCACAACTCCCTGACAGGAGGGTGCAGCCAGGTGGGGGTTGGGCTCTGCTCTTAAGGAACAAGGGACAGAATGAGAGGAAACGGCCTCAAGTTGTGCCAGGGGAGGTTTACGTTGGATATTAAGGGAAACTTCTTCGTGGAAAGGGTTGTAAAGGATTAGAACAGGCTGCCCAGGGCAGTGGTGGAGTCACCAACCCTGGAAGCATTTAAACAATGTGTGGCTGTGGCACTTGAGGACAAGGCTTAGTGGTGACCATGACAGTGCTGAGCTGAAGGTTGGACCTGATGATCTGGATGGTCTTTTCCAACCTTAAGAGTTTTATGATTCTATGATTGCAATCAGCAGCCATCCCCAAATCCAGGCTGGGGCAGATGCACGGTGCCAAGTGAAGAGGAATGAACTAGTTCTGGGAAAAGGACACTCAGAAACACACATCTGGGAAGCCATTCTGAGGCCAGAACATGCCTCCAAACCATGGCACAATTATCTGCCTCATGTTTACCCACAGAGTTTGCAAATAATCAGTAGGATTTGTGCTTCTGGGACTGGCTTCATGACATTGCTGTTAACACTGTCCCTGGCATGGGGACACACCACAAGACACCCAGGTGGAGGACCTGCCCTGTGAGATGCTCTGGACAGAAAAGCTGCCATGACAAACCCGAGCTGGGTCTGAGGTCCTGGGTGATACACACCATGTAGTATCCAGGAAGGAGCTTCTGCAGGAATTCAGCTTCCTTGTGCATCACAGTTTTTATGATGAATTCATCGTCGCTGGTGACATAGAAGAGGGAGCCGCTGGCCCCAGGGTTGGACAGCTCGATCAGAGGCTCGTTACATAATGAATACTGGTGAGAAAAAGGAAAGAAGGTGATGTTTTATCCCACATTTATTGCAGATTTGAGTTCTATGCCCTCAAGGGCCTTCCCCAGAATGTTGTCTCCCTGGGAGATTAAGGGGTAGCAAAGCTCAAGTGAGAACTATTTTCATTATAGGTTAGGTCTGAGTAGCCAAACTGATGGACAATTTATAATTAGAGACTAAGATTACAGTTCAGAGCATCCCAACTGCTCAGTATCCAACTAATCATCTGCTTTCAGGAACATCCAGCCTTCATAATGATATCTTATCTGTTCCCATTGTGCCTGCACGCACGTATCACATTCAGGCTCTCTGAGCACAGCCCAGCACACGCTGACGGACACAGAGCATTTCAGGAGACACCACAGTCTGCTCAGGGAACCACGTATCACTGTGCTGGAGGAAACACAACGCACTGGCTGTTCTCAGCAGCCTCCCCTGGCTTTGTGCTCCTCTGTTCCCTGCAAAAGCAAGTGCCTGATCCACAGAATCCCAGAATGGTTTGGGCTGGAAATGACCTTAAAGCCCATCTCATTCCATACATGGGCAGGGACAGCTTCCACTAGACTAGGTTGCTCCAAGCTCTATCCAACCTGGCTGTATTTTTACAGCCACACCTCACTCCATCAATCCTGCTGAAAACACGTGACAAGACTTAGCCCAGGTGTGCAATCAAGAGGGATGAGCCCTGCTCAAGCACAGCAAAGAGTTCTGCATTGGGACCTGAACTGGGAGAACAAGTCTGGTCATCAGGATGCAAACAGCAGGTCCTCAAATAAGGACTTGCCCAGCAGCAGAGGAAAACAAAAAGGAGAAAGCAAAGCAGGCAGATGCACTTTTAGCTCAGTGCCCACCCAGGTACTGCAGGGGTCAGGTGGGTTCAGGGCAGGATCACAGAGCTGCCCAGGGAGAGGTGAGATGGGGAGAGGGAGGTGATCAGAGCAATAAATTAAATGCTCATCATTATGTACTGAAAACAGCTTTCAGCTCTGCACAGATTAACAATCTCAGACTTGATCAAGTTAATCATCTCATGCATAATTAAAGGCATTTGCTGCTGTGGCAGGCAAGAGACAACCAGGAGAAGCAGAAACAACAAATCAGAGCCATGACCTTTGCAACTGAGGCAAACTCCTTGCCTGTCCTCAGTTCTGAACACTCATCCATCGGTCAGCACTGCCTTGGCTGGCACAGGAGGGGATCACTGCTACCCCCCCCCCAGGCACTGGCACAGGTTTGTTTCACCGGGAGTGTTCAGCTGTGATCACCCCCATCTACAGGTGAGGTCACCCAAAAAGGGCTGTTCCAACAGGGGAGGGTGTGCACTCATGGATGTGTTTCCTTCCCCAGTTCACGTAAAGGCAAGGGCCCAAATTCAACCACAGTGCACTCGAAGCCCCAACAGCTTGTACTCCAAGGTATTTGAAAACCAGCCTTTCCAGCTCTAAGGAACTTTTGGAGCACAAGAACAAGCTGTGGTTTATTCTGTCTTTATAAGATGATTAAAATAACTACACTCACATAGCTCTCCAGTGAGTACACAAGAAAAAATTCCCATCTTTGTCCTTAGAGCCTCAGGGGACATTACAGGGTCGCACCCAGCAGAACACAACTCCTTTGGCTTGTAAACACAGTAAGTTATTGTTACCACAAGGACCAGAGAGGGAAGCCCATCGCAGGGCTTACACAGCTCACACTGTGTGCAGGTCATGGCCTCCCTCCAGTACAGGCTGGCAGCTGCCGCTCAGCAAACGCAGACTTGGAATCATGTAATGTTTTGGGATGGAAGGGAGCTTAAAGCCCATCTCATTCCGCTCCCTGCCATGGGCAGGGACACCTTCCACTAGACCAGGTTGCTCCAAGCCCCGTCCAACCTGTCCTGGAACACTCCCAGGGATGGGGCAGCCACAGCTGCTCTGGGCAACCTGAGCCAGGGCCTGCCCACCCTCATGGTAAAGGTAAATAAAGGAGGAAAAGACAGAGAAATCTAAAAATATATCCATACCAAATAATCATCTGGACGAATCCCAAAGAGCTCTCGGAAGTACCGGAAAGCCACTGGGGCATAGGTCTTGAACCTGAAGTCGGCGTAGTGGTGAGCCGGGGTGAGGTTACTGCCTTCGCTGCACAGAACACACACACGGGCAGGGCTGTTACCATTCACCAGACATGGACAGTCACACCACTGTCAAAGCTCCTGTGTATTTCACATGCACTGAGCCTTGCAAAGAGACATCTTTGGAACAACAACCACCACCTTTCTTCTGTGGTAGGACAACAGGAAAACAGGTTTCAAACTATCTGCCAAAATCTATTTCCAGAGAGTAAAGGAACAACCACTTGCCAAGCAGAATACATTTACACAGAGAACATAGCTTTTATGAGCTTTGTTTATTCACAGTTAGAGAGCTCCCAGAAGGAGCTTCTTCCATCTAAGACATGGTATGATTTTGTGGAAGAAATTCTAGATGGACAGGTAGAAAGAAGCATGTAGGAAGGGTAACAAACTGGAGTGCACACCACTGTATCTTGCACTGTGCTTCCCTGCAAGCCAGTGCACTGCAGAATCCAACACTTCCCACTGTTCTGTTTGTATGTCACAGAGCGGATTTAAAACATTCAGAGCATGGAACTCTGATCTAAAGACAGATGGAAGCTCTCTTGAAAAATCAGTGAGAGAAAAAGAAATAATTCATGCATTAATTCTTTCCCCCTTTTCCTTTACCTTGGGAAAAAAATGCTCTCTACCACGTAGAAGTCCTGCATCAGGACATCTCTCTCTGGCTTGGAGCTCAGATTGCCCACAGTATATCCAATCCCCAGCTGGATGGCCCCCTTCAGAGTGGATGAGGTGGTCTGGCAAAAGGAAAAGAGCAGTCAGTGAGCATTTCACAGCAGATAATCACAATAACATCCCCTGCATTACAGTGCAGTCATGTCTGTGACTTCTGTGGGGTCATCTCAGGCACTACACACTGCTAACCAAGTTTACCCAGCTGCTGAAGAGACGAATTAGGGCTTCGATTTGCTGTTTGCAGGATTGTGCTGTCCGAGGGTGCTGCATAAAAATCTCAACCAGATTAATAACTACTGGGCCATAACTTCTCCTCTCAACCTGTCACCCACACTTGGGTGCCATCACCCACTCCCCAAAGCCAAACCTTTTTGTAGGTGGTTTCCCCAGAAGCATCCACACTTCGATGGCCAATCTTCTTTCCTTGGCCTGGCTGTCCTGGCAGTGATGGGCCCTGCAAGGAGAGCACAAGGACAGTCAGGGCACAGGCTGAGCTGCCACCAGGCACATACAGAGCAGCACAGCCACGCTCCCACGCTGTACTGCACACAGGGATCACGGTACTGCCGGAGAAAACCCTGCAGAGTGCCAACAGGTGAAACTGACACTCTTTGAATTCTACTTCCACCCCTCACGATGACTTAGAAAAGCAACGCTCCACCTGACACCTCCACTGCTTGCTGGCAGAGCCCTCAGCGAAGATGCTGAGCCCAGAAAAGATCCAGCTGCCAAGGTTCCCCTGGGGCTTGACTGAGGTTTCCCATTGATTTAAAACAGTGATGTATTAAATCAAACAGCCACAGAGATTTATTCCTAAAATCCCATGCCCTCAGGTGTCACACTGACACCTCGGGCTTTGCTGGAGAGATCAGAGCCAGCTGATGGGGACAGCCCAGCCCCACGCACACTGAGATAATCCATTTAAGCAGGATCTCATCTGTTTACAATTCCAAGGCTGAGCCCACACAGGGTGAGCCACAGGAATGTCTCTTCCACAAGTTTTGCAGTTTACAGAAATGCTATAGACTGCCAGTACTTCAGGGTGACAACAAACCTGCTCCTGGTCCCCTTCTCTCCTACCTCTGAGTCTGCCTGGGCCTTTCTTTGCCAACCCAGGAGGTAGCAGGTTGTGGCTGCTCCTTTAACAGCCCAGTGTAATCAGGTGTTGGGAAGTTCCCTGCAGCTCCTTTTGCAGCCCTAGGGACTCTCTACTCCACCCCAGGCAACGTTGCAGCCACTCCCAAGCTCTCTGCCAGTTGATCCCCATGGATCCTGGAGCCCATCAGACAGCTAGAAATGCTGGTGAGACACCAGCACCATTTTGGGGTTTGCTACATTGCAGAACAGCTTTGGATGTTCCTTTGAGTAGCACACAGAGAGATCCAAGGTCACTTCCCAAGCGACACTGTTCTATCCCCGTCTCTCTCGAGTGCTGCACAGACCCAGCTCCAAACCAATGGCCCCAGCAAACAATGGATCATTTTGCTCAGACTAAGAAGTTCTTTGTACTTTAGCTTTTGATCAAGAGCTTGCAGTTATTTTTGGTCAATCTGCTCGTGCTAAGGGGCAGTCTGAGTTCTCCTTCAAAAATCCCATTTCCTACCCTATTTTATTAGCAGAGCCAGCCTTGCTCCTGAGCACTCCTCCAGCAGCTATGAGCAGCAGCACAGCTCAGCCTCTCCTTCTACCAGCCCGTTGGATCTCACTCCATGCAAGCCCAAGCTGCGCTGTCCCGCCTTGCCAATGGCTCACCTCATCCTCCCAATGTGATGAGCAGACTCAGGCAGGGGGAGTGACTGCCATCCTAGGAACTGCAGTGACAAAAGCCTCTTCCAGTCTCTTGCTCTGCCTGTGGCTGCTTCCAGGGCAAGAAACAGTGGCCCTATTTGTGCACTGAACTATGCAACCAATTTCCACAGAAGTTGAGCAGCCCACTACACATATTCCTGTGCAGGTACAAAAGAATCAAGTGTGGCACTCCAGGCAATTTTTGGGAAGATTTTGCTGTTTGTGTATACAAATTCTCATCACCACAGGTGAGAAATGGGAAGGGGAATGCAAAAAAATTTTATCAAACAAAAATCACTTGAACATGATGCCCTAAACCATGAGTGTGGGTTTCAGGGAACAGCTTTCAGGCACAGAGCCTCCTACTAGATTCCCTGCTGCCAACTGTGAAGAGTTTTGCTCCAGAAGGTAACAGTGACTCAGAACCTGTGACCTGGAATATCTACAAGAGAAGATGACTCCCTGGAGACGTTCCCCTGTTTTAGGGCTTCACAAATCACAGCCTCCCAGACTTGCTCCCACCAGTGGGTAAGACCCAACACAGAGGCCTGGAGATGCCCAAGAGATGCATTCTTTAGTTACCACTTCCAAGTGCTGGTGTGGAAGAGGTGCCCTCAGCCACTGATGCAGAGGCATCATGGATCACACAGCCAAAACCGGCCACATGATGAGCACAATCCCTCCACATCCCTTCTGCGGCTGCGGTGATGCCAACGAAGGGACCCCGGAGACCTGCCACTAATTTTATTTCTCCCAAATAACAGATATTAATTTTTTAATAATCTCATAAGCGTTTTGAAATCCAGTTTTGCTTCAAAAGGGCAGGCAAAAGAGTTTCCTAGAGCTCTGTGTTATCATTTCTCAACACAGGATTGTCAAACCCAGCTTTACACATCTCACCTCAGTGATGGCTGTCTTCTTTGGGCCCAGACCTGCAGACAAAAGGGAAGAGCATCAGGAAAAGTAGGGACATCAAATAAAACCCCCCAACCCAACCACCAAACCTCTGAGAAAACAGCTCAATGCTTTGTCCTTTCAAGTACAGCAGCCAGCCTTTAGAGCAGCTGGTTTTACTCAGTTTTCAGCTTCACTGGTACAGGAGTCACCCAAACAATTTCATATTCAGAAGCACAAAAATGCACATTTTTTCCCAGCAACAGTATTTCCTACAGGCTTCAGCAGAGAGGTCTTGCAAATCTCTGCTGCCCCATTAAGCAATGGGTCCACACTACACTGAAGAGTTGGCTCCACGCAGAAGCCCAGAGAGACACTCCCGAAGCTGTTTTCCAGCCACTCAGAAGGCACTTGACAAACTATATTGATAACTGAATCTATTTATAGAATCCAATGTCCAAATATATCACACAAATGAACACATCATTTATCGCTGCCTCAGGAGAAGCCACTGCTGCTCTATTACAGCCAACGATGAAAATCAGGGTTTTGCCTCAAGCTTTTAGATATATAATCAGAGCTGGAAACAGAGGCCCAAACCCTCTGATATGAGGCCATCTCCCATTTCCTAGCCTGAGGTTTTTTTTTCTGAGCTTTTCTGAGCCCAAGTTTGCAAGAAGCTCCTTAATTTCAGACAGCAGTGAGCACAGGCTCCTGTGTGGAATGTGGGACCATGAGATCCAGCCCAGCTGGCTCCCGAGAGCTACCATGAAGGATCAAGAGCTGCTGAAGAGGAGCCCCCCACACCACCCCAGCAGCCCCTCAGCACCTCTGTGTGCATAGCCAGTTCTCAGGGGGGAGTCTCCTGCACAGAACACAAAGCCAAGGGACAAGTTTAATGCACCTGCTTCCAGGTACGAGTCTGCCACTCCCTCTTCCTGTCCTACAGCGTTCTTTATCAACCCGTAATCCTTCAGAAAGGGCTTAATTTTGCAAGAGACCATCAAGTAGAGTTTTGAGTTCATCTACACTCAAATTAGGGGTTAGTCTTCTCTGGGGGAGAGTGGATGTCCTCTGTCTCTCCTGGCTGGAGAGCAGGAAAAGCCCCGGAGCACCCAACCCAACTTCTGCTGCTTCAGCATCTCCCCTGTTTGGCGAAGGAAGAACTTTGACGGTTCACCTGTGGTACCTGTTCAACCCCCTCAAAGTGAAGCAGTGATGCTGCTCCAGGGCTTCTTTCAGAAGGAGCCTGAGCAAGAATTTGGGCATAACTTCAGTAGCTGAAGCAGCTCCAAGAGAGCTGGAAAGGGACTTTGGACAAGGGCCTGGAGGGACAGGACAAGGGGGAATGGCTTCCCACTGCCAGAGGGCAGGGATAGATGGGATATTGCAAAGAAATTCTCCCCTGTGAGTGTGGTGAGGCCCTGGCACAGGGTGCCCAGAGCAGCTGTGGCTGCCCCTGGATCCCTGGCAGTGTCCAAGGCCAGGCTGGACGGGGCTTGGAGTAGCCTGGGACAGTGGAAGGTTCCACCCTGCAGGGGTGGAACAAGATGAGCTTTAAGGTTCCTTTCAACTCAAAACATTTCAAGATTCCACGATAATGGGATAACAACAACACCAGGGAAGTGTGTGACTCAGTTACATTTTGGAAAATATTTGAGACTCTGGAAAGCAAATAAACAACAAACCCAACAAAAAACCCTTGGTGATCACAGGGGAGATGAAGCTGCTCTGGCTCAGAAGTGCTGCAGGTGTCTCACTCTCCTGATCTCCACAAACTGGGCAGTCCCTCATGCGAAACAGGTCTTGTCACGTGGCATTTGGAGCTGTCTGCAGAGCACCCCCGGGCCTACAGCCCGACCTGCGGGGCAGAGCCAGAGCGGCACGGGAAGAGTCACTTCTCATTATTCTCTTTTAAACAGTGCCCACCTCCTGCGTCAGGAACAGTCACTGAAATGCCACTCCCTGTGCCGCACAATCCCACTGCAAACAGAGGGAAGTGAGCAGAGTGGGAACCCGAGGGGCGCAGAGCAGCTTCCCTCTGTCGCGCACCCAGGCCGGGTCCCCTCGCCGAGGGGGTGTCACTGACACGGGCAGGGGACACACACCACGAGTGACATGAACCCCGTCACTCCTCCAGCTCTCGGACTGCAGCAGCACATGGCTCAGGACCACTGCGAGCTCAAACTGTGCTGAAAAATTAATTCTTTGGCCTAAGCCAACACAATTTTGTGATTATTGAACAAAACACCCTGCAATGGCCCAGAGAGCAGGAAATAAGTGAGCATTTGGCTAATGAACTTCCAGGGCACAAGCTGAAGCAGCACTTCCAGAGCACTGGGGAATCCAAAGGAGCTAATGCTGCTCCAGTTTGAGCACTGGAAATCGCTGGGAACACAGCGCAGCTGAGAGCCCCGGGCCAGGGGAATGTGCTCTCACTGCATGGCTGCCACCGCTCTCCTGCTGCACTAATCTCGTTTCTGCACTTTGTCACAATTCCAGAGCAGGAGATTATCTTTAATTTTGTGATAATTACCACAAGCTGCTTTCATTCCCAGCTTTTAAGTGTCTGCTGCTGTACACGTACCAAATGTGGAATCGACGCCAACCGTCCGCACAAAGGAAAGGCATCGGAGGCAAGGAACCGCAGGTCTCTGGGACAAATTATGCCTGATGTGGGCAAGAGCAACCCCAGCAAAACTTCCCTCTGCCCCCATCAGTAATAAAAAGTAATCAGCTTTATAAAATCAACTTGTCTAGTCAGAAAATGTAAAAATCTTCCACTGGCTCCTTGGTGCATGGCACACGGCTGTGCTCAGCTCAAACAAGCTGACAGATGGCCTGGCAAAATCTGATTTAACTCCAGCTCCAGGGGTTATAGAGCCATGAGGCAGCACTGGGGTTTGCAGGAGTGGGAGCACTGCTGCAGGAAGTTTCAACACTTAACAAGCTAATTGAAATGATTCTTATCCGATTTGGTGTGGCTTACGAGGCTGCTCAGAAATGTGATGAGTGGCTCTGAGGGGAAACCCTGAGATGAAACCCCAACTTTCTGCCCTGCCTCCAGTCTGTGCCTGGGCTCTGCCAGGCACTTCATGCACGCTTGACCTGCTGCCTTCAGTTCTGTTCTCATCTGTGCATGGCTTTGAGTGACCCTGTCCCAATGCTTGGGCTTCTACGGAGCCTCTGAAATAAACACTTCAGCTGGGGCATTCAGCAATTCCCATCTCAGACTTAACTCGTGTTTTTTCCATATTCACAGTCACATCAGCCATCTCCACCACTAAGCTGACACCCTGCAGGACAGGCAGGAATTTCCTCCTGGAAAGCCTCTGCACAGGAAAGGGCTTAAGTTTCAGCTCTACCAGTCAGAGGAGCAAAACCCCCAAAAGGTGAGGGTGGTGAGGCCCTGGCACAGGTTGCCCAGAGGAGCTGTTGCTGCCCCATCCCTGGAAGTGTCCAAGGCCAGGTTGGATGGGGCTACCTGGTCTAGTGGAAGGTATCCCTTCCACTTCCTTCAAAACCGGCTGAGGCAGGTTGACTTGCCAAAACCCTTCATCATCAAAACAGGCATTAGAGGTTTCTGTCCACCAGAAAGGAATTTCTTAAAAGGTTTACAAAAATCCAGCAGAAGCCTAATTTAATATTATAGAATCCTGGAATATCCTGAGCTGGAAGGGACCCACAAGGATCAAGTCCAGCCCCTGGCCCTGCCCAGACACCCCAACAATCCCACCCTGGGCATCCCTGAGAGCACTGTCCAAACGCTCCTGGAGCTCTGGCAGCCTTGGGGCTGGGACCAGTCCCTGCGGAGCCTAATGATCTAATAACTAAGCTTTCTTTATAAGACAGGTCTAATACACACAATTTATAAATTGTAAGTATTTGACGCTTTATGATGCCCTAGAGAAGTCAAAAGAAATCTGAATAACCAGTGGACTCCTTTCTCTGATCAGAACTGCTGCTGCATCCTTACTAAAAGCTTCACTTTACTTAAGGGTTTATAAGGATATACAACGTGACTGGAACTAAAAATACATGAAAATATAAATGCCACGTAAGCTCCTTGGCTGGAGGCTGCAACAGCATGACTCCCCCAGAAATCCAGCACACCAGAGACCTGCAGTTTGCCACTCGCTTCCAACCTGGTCTAGTGGAAGGTGTCCCTGCCCATGGCAGGGGGATGGAACTGGATGGGCTTTAAGGTCCCTTTCAACCCAAACCATTCTGGGATTCTGTGAAATGCCGACAAGTTACACACACCCCAAAGGAGTGTGTGAGTCTCATTTTTCAATTTCTCCATTGAGAACAAGACAATGTGACACACCTGAGCAGCCCATTTGGACAATAAGGGGATGTGGAGACTGTAACCAGGACACTGTGACTCCCTGCTCCATCAGACCCCTAACACAGACTCGCTCGGTCAATGCCTTACAGGCAAAGGCAGAAACAAGAATGCCAAGACAGGAGCTGTGGAAGTTAAAGCCTCTACACATGTATCGCTATCGAAATACAGGCAGAAAGGATGGAAATTAAATGCATCCATCAAAAGAGACAGCTGTTACTGCCTGTAAGGGACTGCCGGTGAAAACAAATTGAAATTAAGGGGGAGTTGGGGAAGGCAATTCAGCAAATCATGGAATGGGTGGGGTTGGAAGGGACCTGAAAGCCCAACCAGTGCCACCCCCTGCCACGGGCAGGGACACCTTCCACTATCCCGGGGTGCTCTGTGCCCCTTGGGCACTGCCAGGGATCCAGGGGCAGCCACAGCTGCTCTGGGCACCCTGTGCCAGGGCCTCACCACACTCACAGGGGAGAATTTCTTTGCAATATCCCATCTATCCCTGCCCTCTGGCAGTGGGAAGCCATTCCCCCTTGTCCTGTCCCTCCAGGCCCTTGTCCAAAGTCCCTTTCCAGCTCTCTTGGAGCTGCTTCAGCTACTGAAGTTATGCCCAAATTCTTGCTCAGGCTCCTTCTGAAAGAAGCCCTGGAGCAGCATCACTGCTTCACTTTGAGGGGGTTGAACAGGTACCACAGGTGAACCGTCAAAGTTCTTCCTTCGCCAAACAGGGGAGATGCTGAAGCAGCAGAAGTTGGGTTGGGTGCTCCGGGGCTTTTCCTGCTCTCCAGCCAGGAGAGACAGAGGACATCCACTCTCCCCCAGAGAAGACTAACCCCTAATTTGAGTGTAGATGAACTCAACACTCTACTTGATGGTCTCTTGCAAAATTAAGCCCTTTCTGAAGGATTACGGGTTGATAAAGAACGCTGTAGGACAGGAAGAGGGAGTGGCAGACTCGTACCTGGAAGCAGGTGCATTAAACTTGTCCCTTGGCTTTGTGTTCTGTGCAAGAGACTCCCCCCTGAGAACTGGCTATGCACACAGAGGTGCTGAGGGGCTGCTGGGGTGGTGTGGGGGGCTCCTCTTCAGCAGCATCCAGTGCCACCCCCTGCCATGGGCAGGGACACCTTCCACTATCCCGGGGTGCTCTGTGCCCCTTGGGCACTTCCAGGGATCCAGGGGCAGCCACAGCTTCTCTGGGCACCCTGTGCCAGGGCCTCCCCATACTCACAGGGGAGAATTTCTTTGCATTATCCCATCTAACCCTGCCCTCTGACAGTGGAAGCCATTCCCCTTTTTCGGTCCCTCCAGGCCCTTGTCCAAAGTCCCTTTCCAGCTCTCTTGTAAGCAAGAAAACACTCCTCAACTGGGAAGCAGCCCCTGAGCCAGTGTGGCAGCCAGCTGGGCTTTTTGAGGAGCCAGCGTAAGCATCAGGCTGTGTCTCAGGGCATAGGCAAAAGCAGTCCCTGAGTTTCTTCACGCACTCCACATGTGTGACTCCAGCTCCCAGCACACGGAGCAGCAGCACAGGGCAGTCCTGCGAGGAGACACCACAGGGAGCAGGAGCTGGCTTAGCAACTCCCCAGAGAAGGCAGCTGAGTACAACCTGCCCTTCCCAAGCACCTACTTCTGATCAATAAACATATTTTCTTCCCATAATTCAACACCATTTGATTCGGATGAGAAACATCAAGTAAGGCACAATATTAAATTAAAAATTTGGGTTTTTTCCCCCTTAAGTGTGCCATCTCTTGGCAGAAAGAGCTGTAGCTGTTCTGCACCCTGGGCATGGATCACTGCTCCTGCCATCTGAGAGTTTGGAGAAATAATACAGATATAAAGCAATCTGAGATAAATTCTGCTTGTTATGTAGAACCTACATAAAGCTTTACCACCTAAATGTGTCTCTTTTGCCCTGGAGCAGTGCCTGACTGACTGACTTTTGGAATCATCCACACAAAACCGGTGCTGGTCAAACCCAGTCGACCCTCTCTACCAGCTGGTTCACCCCATTATTCATCCCAGCACTCAGGCAAGGCTGGCTCCATCCCTATGGGCAAGCATATAGGGGGAGGAGAGACCTGGCTCTGGTGCACCTACAGCACAGGTAGCTCAACATTCCTCAGGACACTTTAGCCAGCATCCAAAGTCCAGCAGCTATTTGCAGCAGAAATGCTGGCAGCACCGGGCAGTATCCAAAGTGGGCTACCAGGAGCAGCCAGAGATAAATAATCCCATTTAATCCCACCTCAGCCACCCTGACCTCCCCCCTGTCCCCCGCTCCTTCTCGTCACCCACACGGGCTCTGTGCCTTGTTTGAAGCACGCAGGAGCCACCTTCACATAAAATGACATTTGCACACCAGGATATGCTGCCCCAGCTCCATGTGCTGCACTCTTCCCATGGCCTTTGTCTTGTTTATCTCAGCAGAAATGCTGGGGATGGGAACAGCAAGGCTTGTACAAATAAATGGCTGGTACAAATGAAGGGAAGGAGCTTAATGTACAGGCTGGGCAGGCTGGGCCTCGGGGCACTGCTGTGGCACCTGCTGAGAGCAGTGACACAGCTGACCCCTCCTTTCCACCCCGGGCACGGACATGCTCTTCCATTAAGTGGAGACAGACAGGCGCAGGGAGCCCCAGTCCTGTCCCAGCCACCCCCTCAGGATTCTGATCCCCAAACTCCAGAAGCTGCTCCCCTGCCAGCTCCCAGGGATCAGCACTGAACCTGTATTTTACAGCCCAGCTCGGCTGATCAAAGCAAACTTCCAGCTTATGGAGCATCAGCACTGCCAGGGACTGCCACAAAAGGATGTTCTGCAGTAAAGGCACCTACCAGCCTGGTTTATTTTTGGGTTTATGCAGAAACTCTTTCTGCCTCAAAAATAAATCCATTTATCCCAGCTCAAGAGGCAGGGCAGAAGCTGAAGATGCAAGCAGGGAGTTAACACGTCCCTTTCTCATCATCAGCTGCAGGTGCCACCACATCCGGGGTGCAGCATCCTGGGTGCAGCCCTCCTCGGGAAGCTGAGCCAGGACACCACCACGCTGGAACGTTTCCTTGACAACTCCCCCGAAAAGCACTTACAGCGCCAAAGCCCAATTACAGTGAGGAACGAGCAGGACAAGACCAGGGAAATGAAATTCAAAAAGAACTGATTTGTTTTCTTGTTTTGGATCAGCTGCATGTAGAAAAAGGACAATTTTGGAGTGCTGAGCCCAAAGCGTGTGACACAGTGACAAAAAGCAAAACAAAAATCTCATCAAGAGCAGCACACAATAGCTGCCACCCAGCAGCGGAACAGGCTGCAGCCGCTCGGCTCAGTAATTATGCAATCCAGTGGGATGTTCGGGCAAACATCTGCTCCATGGGAAAGGTGAAGCCTTATCTGAACACCGTGTTCCTGCTCCCTTCCACGCGCCGGTCACAGGAGGATTGTGGAGTGGAGGAACACACGCTCCCCAGCACGTCCCTCGCGGGCAGTGGCAGCGGGAAGGCGAGAGGCTCCCAAGGTCAGGCACCCAGCAGTGGCGTTGGAAATGCTGGCCTCTTCCCAGCTTCTGCTTTCTCTCTTTATTACAGCCTGCAAGTCCAATCTGCCTACCAGCACTCACAACAAAGCTTGATCAGGATTAGAGATGGCAAACATGGAGCAGGAAGTGTCACCTCTGCAGGACTGAGCCAGTTTTGCGCCTGTGACGACACCCAGGCACAGAGGTGCCGCACTAAAACCACGACGCCAATTTAGAGCAGGGCCATAAAAGGCTGAAGGACTTTGAAGCCACATTCCTCACAATCATCCAGAAGAGCCAGAGCAACATTCAGCTGCCTTTACCTTTGTTCAAGGGTAGGATAAGCTTCAAATCCCCTACTAGCAGGTTCCAACCCACCAACTCCACTTACTCGAGCATCTCCTGCCTGCCCAGAGCTGTAGTTCGGCAGCAAGAGGACACAGAACCTCCTGCTGCCTTTCCCGTTGTGTTGCAAAACCACTGGGGACCTGAATGTAGCACATGACCCCAGGCAGCCCCTGGGACTCTTTTCTGTGTGTTCAGATGGAGTTTCCAGTGGCCACGAGGTCCCCGAGAGCCATTTCTCAAACCCAGGTCAGAGAAGCACAACGCAGTGAAGGAATTCACTTCCCTCCTTCATTTTCCAAGCATCCGCATCCCCCTGCCTGCAGACTCCTACTGAGAAGCAGGATCCAGGACCTTTACCATGTCCTATCTATGTGCAGGGAAGGAGGCTCACCTCCATCCTCCCATATGCTGCTCTCCCAGTGCCACTAATAAAGAGGGAGAAGCTCGACCTGACTTATTTGAGGTTACACCCTGCCTGCCACAGCCAGAACAGTTGTTCTATCCCAAATACCCAGGGTTTCCATCGTGGCACAGCTCAGGGCTTTGGCTGCTTGGGGCTTAGTGTCAGCCCATAGCACCTCCCAGCCAGGTAGGGATTAGTGTCGCTGGAGCCTCTTCACTAGCCAAGCTCCTTTCGGAACTCACTGGCTCTGTGAGGATACCTGCAAGCAGATGCCAGGCAACGGACAGGGAACTGCTAGCTGGAAAAAGGATATATTCACTGTAGGCAATCCCAAAATTTCTTATGCTGAAAAATAGCATGGGATATTGTTATTGAGAGGACAAACCCCCTTTAACTAGAGAAGGAGGATGCCTTTGCACATCAGTTTGGCTCCCTTTCCAACATTCCTTCTCTGGGTATCTTGCAAAGGCTGCCTGTCTGGGGGGAGCACTGGTAATGCAAAGGAATCATTCCAGCTGCTTGCAGGAGCAGCACAGCAGATACCAAGAGGGTTGGATTGCAGGCTGCATGAGACAGTGAAAAACTACCCCCCCTACTTTATCTCTCAGCCCTGTCTCACAGAGGGTTTTGCATCTCTGATCCAGGAGGGATTGGCCAGATTATTCTTAACTTCCATTATTTAAAAGTGTTTTCCTATAGGTCCTACCTCAAACAAGACTAGCCCCCTTGCTCATTCACCAGCAGGAATTATTCTAATCTAATTTAGTCTGAGTATAGAAGAATGCAACCCATGAAGATATCCACGTGCCCATATTTTCCATTTTCTGACATTCTAAAAAACGTGTTGAAGTCCAGTTACTACAATCAAAGAAGGTAAGGAAATCTACTTGAAGTTTCCCAATAACGACCTCCCACAACACCAGGACATAGAGATGTCACCACAGTCAGCACAGCTTTAAACCCGTGGGATCCCAGCATCCCAACCAACAGCAGTCTCCAAAGGAAAAACAGCTGTTCTGTCTGCAGGCCACCCTTCACAAGACATCCCAAAGATGCACCTGGATTTTTAACAAGTGGGGGTATTTCCTGATTTACTCTGTAGCCAAAGCTGCTCGGCTAAATCCTCTAAGATTTAATTCCACTCTGGCTAATGTCACCTGACAGAGATTTTCTGAGGGTGCTCAAGCACTGGAGACTTGAAAGGGGATTTCAGAGCAAGGTTATGTACAACATGCGTCACTGGAGATAAAGTCCTTGTACCCAGCCTGATGGGAACAGCCAACAAACTCCTTCACCAAACACTCCCAGGTTGCCACACGTGCTGCTGACAACACTGCAATGTAGAGCTTTCCATCCCAAAGCTGAGAACAAAGCCTGAGTGGGAAAGGACACAGGGACATCTCCAACTGCTACCTGTTTCAAAAACAGATGTCCAGGCAAAAGCATTAGGTTGCATCTCCAGACCAGTTTTTAGAGTGTTTGTGATACAGCTTTGAAGAGCACATCCTCTGCACAACTCAGACGTGGTTTTCAACTTGACCAGGTACCACTGAAAACACACAGTTAAGAAAACATGCTCAGAAAAGCAGAGCAGTGACACATCCCTGTTTGAGAAACCAAAGGTTTGACTTGATGATCTTGCAGGTCTTTTCCAAACTTAATGGTTCCGTGATTCTATGACCTACTTCTAAATAAACCTGAGTTTTTGCTGATGTAAAAAGGAGAAACCCAAGCTCTCCAGGCTGCAGATATGGCTCATCTGAGCTGGTTTCTTGGCCTCATTCAAAACTCGCTCCTCCGACTCTACTGCTTCCTATCAGCGTATCCTGTGCCTGCCTGGCAGCACCTCACCACCCTTGCTGCCTGTGCCTCTCCTGCATCACCCATCCAGACCCCATAGCACAACAAAGTGAGGGCTGGCCTGCTCTTTAGGAGCAAACTCTGCTTAATCCATCCCAGCTACCGCAAATTCTTTCCTCCAGGTAGATCCAGATGGATCCTGGGCTGCATCGAAATAATTGTGACCAGCAGGCTGAGGAAGGGGATTCTGCCCCTCTGCCCCACTCAGGTGAGACCCCACCTGCAGAGCTGCCTCCAGGTCTGGGGTCCAACATCAGCAGGATATGGAGCTGCTGGAGCAAGTCCAGAGAAGGCCACAGAGGCCCTCTGCTCTGAAGCTGGGGGTGTTCACCTGGACAAGGCTCCAAGGAGACCTCAGAGCCCCTTCCAGTGCCTAAAGGGGCTCCAAGAGAGCCAAACAGGACCTTTGGACAAGGGCCTGGAGGGACAGGACAAGGGCGAATGGCTTCCCACTGCCAGAGGGCAGGGCTAGATGGGATACTGGGAAGAAATTCTAGGCTCTGAGGGTGGTGAGGCCCTGGCACAGGTTGTCCACAGAAGCTGTGGCTGTCCCAGCCCTGGAAGTGTTCAAGCCTAGGTTGGATCAGGCTTGGAGCAACCTGGTCTAGTGGAAGGTGTTCCTGCCCATGGCAGGGAGTGGAACCAGATGAGTGTCAAGGTCCCTTCCAACCCAAACTATTCCGTGATTCCATGATTCCTCCCCTCCCTGGACATGCCAACATCTCCTCTCTTCCCCAGACTGAGGGGGCTGATACCCAGGAGTATCTGCCTGAGTCTCCAGTCTTCTCCCCAGCTGGGGCTCTGTGAGCAAACATCCCCCAGAGCTGCAGCAGCTCAGGACAGACAGGTCCCTGTGCTGTCAGACTCAGGAATGATGTCCAGGTCAAAAGCTACTGACACAAGGTGTGGGGAGTTGGAGGTTAATAATAAATTTACATTACTGCTCATTACCATGTTCTTTTCTCACTGGCCTTGCTAAGGCCTTGTGCTCTCTGTGACTCAAGTGTTTTGGTTGGGTGCTCCTGCACTGCTCTCACAAAGGCACCTGAACAGATGGAAGAAAACAAGCCACAGCAGAACAAGCTCAAAAGATGGAGCGTGCTGCCAAAAATCGTAACTCAAAGTTTCAGCAAGAAGTCTCTCCTCTCCCTGGGATCCTGGCTGTAGCATGGCTGTAGCATGGCAGCTAGTGACTCAGCTAGCAGCTGAAAAGAAGGTACCTAAAAAACAATGACATTTAAAAAATACTTCTAGAGCTTTTCCTAGGAAATTCAAACAGGTGAGACACACAAAGAGGGCACGAAGAGATAACCTGGTGCCCATGCTGGGCTACAGGGATGTCTCAGTTGCATTACACCAGCAATCAGGGGCAGCCTCCTCCAGCGCAGGCAGCCACAAGCTGAAGGACAGGCTGATTCTGGCACAGACCTGCAGCCTGCTCCAAGCTGGGGCAGGAAAGCAGCTTCTCCAGCCCGGCCTGGAGGACTTGCACTTAGAGGTTGAGCCAGGCACTTATTACTTCTATTTAACCAAGTACAGCAATGCCCATTTATTTACTCACTTGGGAAACCAGATCTCCAGACTCTGCACAGGTACGTGCCCAAACAAAGACGCAAAAGAAGAAAGAGCAAAATCCAAAAGAGCACTCAGGCTCCCAGGGTGCTGCTCAGGCAGAACTGAGGCTGTTGCTGAGCTTGTTCTCCCAAACTCGCGCAGGCCCCCAGGTGCTGAGGACCCTGCAGATTTCTGGCATTGTTTTCCCTGAGGCTGAGCACACACTTGTACCCAGCACAGCCACAAACCCCTCTGGGAGCAGCATCAGCTTGGGCTGAGCTTGCATGGAGCATGAGATGTGCCTCACCCTTGGTATTCCTGCACTTGCACAGGACACAGGAGTGGTCAAGCTCTCTCTGAAGTGATGTTGTGGTTTCTAGGATGTGTCTGATAGAAGACTCTTAATAGGTAAAGACAACAAGTTACCTTGGAGTTGAACCCCAGCCAGCTGGGTCAGCTCTCTTCCCAGCTTTCCAGAGCCTCCAGATCTTGGGCTGTGGGTTTTGGAGCAGCTTTTCTCCAGTGAGGGAGTGGAGGAAAGGCATGCCTTAAACAGAGAGAACTACAACTAAAGAATATTGGGCTCCAAACACAAGTGTCCACCACAGGAAGAGCCCAATCTGGCTGCCCACACAGCTCATAAATGTGCATTGACGTCACTTTGTAAGCTCCAGATGCAACTGGAAACAACTTCTGGTCTCCCAGGTTCTAAAACAGAGCCCTGAACCACGAACAACTTGCGCCCTTCTCAGGGCTTTACTCAGCATCTGCCCAACACAAGGAAGAACTTGGGATGCCATATGAATCATAGAATCATTGAGGTTGGAAAAGACCTCCAAGATCATCAAGCCCAACCTTTGATTGAAGCTCATAATGCTCCCTAAACCATACAGCAAAGTGCCATTTCTACTTGTTTTGTGAACACTTCCAGGGATGGTGTCTCCACCACTGTCCTGGGTAGCCTGTTTCAAGGCCTGACCACTCTTTCAGTGAAGACATTTTCCCAGTGTCCAACCTGAACCTCCCTTGGGCCACCTTGCAGCCTTTTCCTCTTTCCTGTCCCTGTTCCCTGGGAGCAGAGCCCGACTCCCCCCGGCTGCCCCCTCCTGTCAGGGAGTTGTGCAGAGCCACAAGGTCCCCCCTGAGCCTCCTTTTCTCCAGGCTGAGCCCCTCCAGCTTCCCCAGTTGCTCCTGGTGCTCCAGCCCCTTCCCCAGCTCCGTTCCCTTCTCTGGACACGCTCCAGCCCCTCGGTGTGTTTCTTGTTGTGAGGGGCCCAGAACTGACCCCAGGATTCGAGGTGGGGCCTCAGCAGTGCCCAGCACAGGGGACAGTCACTGCCCTGGTCCTGCTGGCCACACAACTCAAGCCAGCAGCATGGAGTGAACTTCAGCTTAGCATTTCTGAGCTACACAGAAGAAACTCACGAGTTTTTTAACACTGTTTACTAAGACTTCAATAAAACAAGAAATGAATTTGTTCTCCTGAACCAGAACACTACAAGTTTGGATCAGCCAAACACACGCTGCCACTGACCTGCGAAAGAGGGGGGGAACAGCACAATCTGCTCCTGTGTTTGGACAGAAACAGAAGCCACAGCCAGGCACACTGACATCAAATATTCCCTCAGAAAAGCATCTCCAGGAGGACAACTCAGCTGTGTGCTCAGGCTTCTCCTCCCAACCACCAGCTTTCTGGTTTATGGTGATGGCTGTGGGGGAGGCAGGAAGAGACAGAGGTGTGGGGTGATGCTGGCCAACACTCACACAACACTTCTCAGTGGGGAATGTAGGACACCTCAGGCTGACACGGGCAGTCTCATGGCTTAAGGTCTACGTTTCCTGGCTCCCAATCCAGTAGTCTCCTTCCAAACCAGATGGCTTAAGCCTACAGCTCTGTCCCCACCAAGCAGTGGGGCTCTCCAGCAACACCAAGGAAGCCAAGCAGGTTTGAGCAGAGGAGTTCTTTTCACAAAGCACAGCAGAAGGGCAGCTGGAAGGCTCAGAGCAGCTGGGAGCTGAAGGCTGTCTGTGGGAAGAGGAGAAGGCAGGTGTGATGCAGCAGAACCATCCTGCAGGTACTCTGTCCCCTTTTAAGGATGGGCCTGACCAAGCTCTGCAGTTTTGGATGGGGCTTCTTGGCTTCCTCTTCACCAAAATGGGTGCATTGGTTTTGCCAGAATTTAAGGCGAGTCATAAGGCAAAGGAGGTTTGGAGACTGTTTTCTTGTCGAGTCCAAAGCAGGAGCTCTAATAGAAAACATGAAGTACCAGGCAGCACTTGCTACTTCTGCCTGCACTACACTCCTTTTTCCTTTAGATGAGCAGCTGTCATTCAGACACATCTTATCCCTCCCTCCCACAGGTCTTGAATTAAGTCAGTTTTCACCCCACCTCACCCTTACAGATTAAGTTTTTACCCCACTTCACAGCAAAACTTGCATTTAAATTTCATTTCTTCAGCTGCTGTAAAAACCCACCTTGTTTCTCTAGGTTACAGTTTGCTCTTCATGCTGGGCACTTCCAGCCTCTTTGCACTCCCAGTTTTCAGTTTAGAAAAGATTAAAAATAAATCCAATCTTTGTGTTTTAAAACCTGGGAGTTCAGGAAGCTACAGTATCTCTCTAAGATTGCTATAAACCTTAAATCTCATCTCCTGTGGAAGCTTGTGGAAGCATTGCCATCCCATCCATACAAAACCAGAGCCTGCACATATTAAACCAAGTTCCTCCCAAATTGCCACATTTCTCATTTCCTTTAATAAGCATTTTCTGGCATTATCAGTCCAGAAGCCACTTGCTCAAAAGAGTGTCCCAGATAGTTAATCCACCAGTGACTCCTGCCCAATACTGAAATGAAAACAAACATCCAACCCTCTGAGACTACAGAGGAGAAAGATTATGTCAGCAGTTCTCTACCATCAAAATTAATTTAAGCCTGAAAAGATGCTGGGCTGAAAAGAAGTATCTTGGAATTAAAAAAACTCATATGCATATCAATCAGTATGAGACTGCAGCCTCACCTCCAGTGCTGGGGGCACTTTGGGCACCACAAGATCAGAAGGATCCAAAGCTGCTGGAGAGTGTCCAAAGGAGGGACACGGAGCTGGGGAAGGGTCTGAGGAGCGGCTGAGGGCACTTGGCTCGTTCAGCTGGAGCAGAGGAGACTGAGGGGAGGCTCCTCGGGGGCTGCAGCTCCTCCCGAGGGGAGGCGGAGGGGCAGGGGCTGAGCTCTGCTCTGGGACAGGGACAGGAGCCCAGGGAACGGCTGGAGCTGTGTCAGGGCTCGGGATGGATCTCAGGGAAAGGTTCTTCCCCCCGAGGCTGCTGGGCACTGCCCAGGCTCCCCAGGGAATGGTCCCGGCCCCGAGGCTGCCAGAGCTCCAGGAGCGTTTGGACAGCGCTCTCAGGGATGCCCAGGGTGGGATTGTTGGGGTGTCTGGGCAGGGCCAGGGGCTGGATTCAGTGATCCTTGTGGGTCCCTTCCAGTTCAGGATATTCCAGGAATCTATGAAAAGCTACAAAATGCAACACAATATCCACCTCCTGAAAAACTTCATTGTCTTGTAATGTAAGTCAGAATTACAGGGGAAAAAACATTACATTAAGCAAAGGCAATTGTTAACCTTCCAGATTTCAGCTCTTATCACTGAACAAACAGTCCTTACCAACTACAAAAACCACCCCATAACATGTGCTATTTAAACCCCCAAATAATCCCCACCTGTTAGGCAAGAGTGAAACCCAAGGCCTTATTTCTGAATTCCACCTCAGCAAGTGTCTGTAACTGAGCATGTCATTAACAGTGACAAGCACAGCTTTAAGACTTCAGCTTCATTTTCTGCTCTCTCTATTCCAGCTTTGAAGTCAGGGACTATTTTACATCTCTACAGTTTGCATTTCTGCCAGTAAATGCTCTGTTTTGTACACTGCCCCCGTCAACACACAGCCAGCCAGATGGAGAGAGAGGCACACAACACGTACAGAGAGGAGGAAAACTGTCATTTTGCAGATGACACCCAGTTAAAAGTGACATTTAAAGAGAAGACAAGTGGTTTCAGGTATTACATCTGCCCTCTCGGCTGCACGTGGGACTGAGCACACCACCCCTTCATCCTGGCACAGGGATGCAGAACCAGCTACACTGACAGAAACTGTGGAATCAAGAATGCAGAGAGACAACCAAGTTCCACATCAGCATCCAAGTGGAGTGACTGTGACTGCTGAAGTGCCATCAGCACATTCAAGGAAGGAGCACTCAGCCAGAGGAGGATTTTAACCAGCTCCCTCCCTTTGAAAAATGCAATAATGGACAATTTCATACTGAAAAATCCACAAAATCTGGTCCATGAGATGTGCAGAGAAACTACGGAAAGAGAAACTACTCAGCATCTTTGTCCTCAGCTGCTGCATCCTGCTCAAAGCAGAGGCTTTGGCAATATTTCCTTGTGTCTTAGCCCAGGGCACAGAATGTGCCAAACATGACACAGCAGCACAAAGACAGCCAGATCTTCCCTGATTTTTCAGAGCAGTTAACAAAGTCCATCACTTTCGCCTTGCAGAGGACTCTTCCCTCTCCACCCATTAACCCACGTGGTAAACGCCATTGGTGTCACAAAGCCAAGGCGAGCTCCAGTTCCCAGCCCTACCCTGGGAAGAGAGCTGCACATCCTATGGGAAGACCCAACCAGCGAGGCAGCTGGCAGGCTCCAGCTCATCACCTTCATTTTACTTTGTACAATGCACACGTGTTTTTCTAGGCCTTATGCCAAGCCTGAAGGTTTTTCTTCAATCCCTCAGTTTTTCAGGACCTCGAGTAAAATCAACGGACACCAGAGGTGACAACTGACTGAAGCTGGGCTGCCCTCTGTAGGATCCACTTCGGACAAAGTGCTAACAAAACCGAGCAGGCTGCAAGGGCAGACACCAGCCACGTCCCATCTCAGCTGCTGTGACTCCCAAGATTTTATCAACTGTCTTGACAACGCAGGATACACCACTGTTGGTGGCTGAAGTCACCTGAACTCTGCCAGAGTTTGCAAATGCTTTCAGGCATTTGGTAGGATTCCTGAGGTTCTCCTGTGCAGGGCCATGAGCTGGACTCAATGATCCTTGTGGGTCCCTTCCAACCCAGGAGATTCTATGACTCTATCATCTCCGGCACTGCGGTCTGCTGGGAGCCTCACAGGACTTAGAAGATGAGTCTTGAGCTTTGAAAAAAAAACCTCTCAGAACTTGCCAATTTCATAAAAATACTCGAGTGCTCTGAACCCTTCGTGAGCTGTATCAACGCACCAACCCAAATTGCTCCCACTCAAGTTGCTCAAATTGGTGCCAAGTGGCCTGAATTACCTGAGCTCAGACAGCCCTGAATGAGATGAAAATCCATACACAGCCGTTCTGAGCCAACTCCATCACTGGAGGGCTGACAGGACCAGCACTGAACAGCATCTGAAGCAGTGCTGTGACTGTACTGCTGCCCAACTACAACTGGAGAAAAATCAGGTGAATTCCTAGAGCTCAGGGGGATGCTGTTAACTTGCCCTTTAAACAGAATCACAGTTCCATCCACAAATCCAGAATTCCATCCTAAAAAATAATTAAAATAATTGAATTAAATTACCTTGAAGTCATTCATCTCTTGCACAGAAACAAGACTGTTCTGCCATACCGCTAGAGAGCTATATTTGATTTTTTTGGTACGTAATAAACAGGTAGAGAACCCTCCCAAGGTCACAGGATGCTCCACAGGTTGACAGCAGCAAGATGAAGGTGGTTCCCCCTCATCATCACCCTGCAGCACATGTGGCCGGGATGTTCTTCCATCCCACAGGAAAGGGAGGAGGGAGAGCAGATTAAGGTGACCTACATTACTCCTGCTTTAAATACGCAGGAGAATTGCTTTTTTTCTACCTACCTCATTCCTCCCTGGCCTTCCTGTCCCACAAAGGGTTGGCAAGACCCCTCTGCCCAGGTAGGATGTGCAGGTGGGGTGAATCCAGCTTTAACCAGGGAGACAGAAAGAAAGTTTGGGCATCCAGCTTGAATTCCCGAGAGACTGACTTTGCAAACAATGCTCTTTCAAATGGAGACAACACATGTTTCTGTGTCAGTACTCAACACCATCAGGTTGCACTTCACCAGTCTCAGTGGTTGTCTCAGCCACGGGAAATCTGGACCTTCACTTACTTGGGGTGACAGAATATAAAGCAGCAACTGAGAACAGCAAATTCCAAGGGAAAGAAAAGTCTAACCAGCAATTTAAACAACATCTTGTCAGGCAGCAAATGAGCAGGCAAAACAATCTTGACTAATTCTACTCTTGCAGAGTAGAACAGAGCACAACATGGTCACCAGCACAGTCTGACACATGCAAGACACCCATTTTGAAGGGCAGCATCCTGATGTGCCCAAAGTTTGGGTCACACTAAGGACAGGCTTCCAACACCAGCCCTGCTAAATGACTGTGAACCCGGGTCCCTGGCCCCAAAAGCAGCAGAACTCTTCTCCTACGGAAAAAACACGAAACAGCTGGGGAATTACTCTGATTTACTACACTCAGTGAAGGAGTAGAGACCCGACTGGCTCCCAGCCCAGCACTCCTTTCCTCTGGTGAGCTGCATTTCCTTGAGATGGCTGAGGTCAAAGCGCTACCAGATCTTCTGGAAAAGAAATTAGGAGGTGTCTGCCATGGTACAGGAATGCAGACAAGTTGAATGTGAAAAGCCAGCAGTTTGACAGAGCTTTGTCCAAAAAAAGCATTACTGAGTTTAAATGAAGAGTTAACAGCTGCTGTGCCTAAATGGGCCCTCAGAGCATGAAAACTCATTCTGCAGGAGCCACCAAGACCCATGCAAGAGCTCCCACAGGAGAGCAGAAGCAGGAAAGCTCTAACAGCGGCAGCCGGAGCACCCGGCAGAAGCTGAACCAAACCTTACTCCCCTGCATGGCTGGGAGAGGTGGAACACTATGCAGTAAAGCGAAAAGCAGCGTTTGAGCTCTGTGGAGTCTGACCAGTCTGACCAAGCTCCCCACCAGCCACGGCGCCAGTGGCACCATCCCAGCAGCGCTGCTGCGTTTTAATGACCACAAACAAGGCAAAGCTGCCCTCATCTTGTAATCCATTAATTCCTCCCAGTTCAGGAGACTGAGCTATTTCACCCAGAACAAAGACAGCTGCCTGTGCTGTTCCCATGCTCAGCTAATCTCCAGGCCCTTTCAGTCATGGACGTGGATCTGCTCGGGCTGGTCTTGTGACAAACCCTGGGCCGTGACCTGGTTCCCTTTCCTGGATCAAGGAGTGCCTTGGGCAGCAGGAGCAACTACAGTTGTGCTTCTGGAATGTGGGCCCTTGCCCTTCAAGCACTCCTCATGCAACAGGCAGGTCTTCACGATGAAGACAAACAGCTGGTTTACAACTTCTCTTTTCTCCCAGGAAGTCTGTCCCACCCTCTCTAGTAGCAATTTCTGCAAAGAGAACATGCAGATTCTGCTGATTACAGAGGAGATGAGGACTGGGCCCCCTTAACGAATCTGCAAGGCATTTACACTCCTCACACTGAATGCAAACCGCACAGGCAGTGGTTGGACACAGCGAAGTTCGTTTCCTGCAACTCCAGATCCAAAGTCAAGCAGTTATCCAGAGGCACAGCACTTCTCATGGGCATCTGCCAGAGGTGCCACTGTGAAGAACATGCCAGCTTCATGCTATAAAAAAGCACTGCTTTTCTTCACATGTGGATTATTCCAGCCTGCTTCTGTGTTACAGTAAATATTTCAGAGAACCCTTCACATCACACACAGACTCCCTAGTTGTACACATTTGTGGTTTTTTCAATAGAATTAGGAAAGAGCAGTAGGCTTGCTGTAGCTGAAAGCTTGCAGCTTTCAAAGAAAGCTGGAAGAGAAGCAAAGGGACTCGCAGCCTCTCCCCAGAGCTGTGAGACAAAAACACATCATGGTAAGTGGTGACCAGTGGCATGGGCAGGGCTGGGAACACTGGGGCAACCCAGGACACTGCCAGCTTCAGATTTCCTCCCCACCACAGCATGGCCTCTGACTCAGCCTGGTAATTCACCACAAGCCAGTGCCAAAACCCACACGTAAGCTGGGGAAGCCACAAGAACGCACCATGGAAGACGATGACACCTAATTAGGGGTTGACAGCTTTTTCTGCTAAATATGTGGGTGAGGAGACAAAGTAACAGAAAAGCTGCTCTAATCACTTTTAGCTTTTTAATTACAAAAATGCTTTCCAGAAAGTCTGGAGGTTAACCCAGCTATTGGCATCACTGAAAAAGTCAAACAAGCAAGTGCCAGGCTGCTTAAGAACTGAGTATTTCAAAGACCTACCCAAAAAGGAAAAGCCCCAACATCACCTTACGATCACTGGCTTGTGCAGGGCTCCTGGAGAAGCCAGGCTCCTGTCTAGGGACTCAGTCTGCCTGTTCTCCCCAGAGGAGGTGGAGAGCCTGGGACAGCCAGCAGCTGCTTTCCCTTTGGCACATGCTCCCCAGGCAGGCAGGTGAGCAATGCTGGGCTCTGCTGAGGTGTGTGCTGATGGGGATCAAGACCAAACCCATTTCACACAGGCCACAAGTTTGGTTTTTTACATGAGCCTCTCCTTTCTTGTGCTTTTGTTTCATTTCAGCATTGAACAACCTTTGGCTTCCAGGCCCTCGCAGTGCCTTGATTTCTCTCTCGGCTGTGCTCATGTCTTTTCCTGGCTGTGAGTGAATTCCTGTGCTGGAACAGCCAGCAGAAGAGGCTCAGTACGGCGCGTGTCCTCATCCCAGCATTAGAGGAAAACACAGGCGGCTGCACAGGCAGCCTCAGCCAGCAGCAAACACCCAGACTGTGCTTGGCCAGGAATTCTGCTTTGCCAAAGACTTACAGAACACAACAGGACTTTTCTCCTTTGAGTTCCTGCACTCCCCATGGATTTAGAAATGGTGAAATACCAGAGGTGTGTCTATCTATCTAACAGTAAGTACTTAGAGGGAATCCACACCAAACAGCTAGGGCTTTGCACCTGCACAATGCTTACAAATAGCTTCTGCCTGGCCCCACAGACATGATCAGACAATCGATGTGACTAAAAAATTATGTTATTGGGCACATTCATGAGGTGACCCAGCTTGTAGGCCTGGGAGATGGGTGAAGGACAGCAACACTGTCACTGGGTTATTAAACAAATCAAAGTGGACTATCAGAGATCTTGGTTAGAGACTTGGAAAGACTTAATGGGAAAGGAAGCACCCCACATTGGCACCTGCTGTTCTGCTGCTATTTATGAGTTTCAAGGCCAATCTGGATGGGGCTTGGAGCACCCTCTGGTCTGGTGGAAGGTGTCCCTGCCCACAGCAGAGGGTTGGAGTGAGATGGTCCCTTCCCACCCAAACCATTCTTTGATCCCATGCTTCAAATATTCTGAGTCACTTCTCTCCCAACATAAGCATCTTGGAAAAAAGGACGTGCCAAGGCCTCTGTGTTAAACCAGAGTGTTTCCCAAAACTGGCAGCCTGCCCCAATACCTGCTGCCCCCACTGTCTTTCCTGGGACCCAGGGGAGATCTGTGAGGGTGCACCCATGGGATCAGACCGTCTGGCAGGACCTGCTTTGGCTCCTACTTTCCTGCAGCCAGGATGCCAGAGGGAGCATCCCCTGCTAGCAACGTGGCCAGCAGTTCCCTCCCCATGCTGCGGATGGGAGCACTGAGCGTTCACTTCCACCTAAACAAAGCCAATCCTCCTTGCACTGGGATCAGCAAACATCTCCCCCTCCCACTCCACTTCTGACATCCCCCAGTGCAGTGCAAAAGGTGCAGTGGTTTCTGCTTTTTGAGTCACAAGTTATTGACCCCCACGTAACACCTGCAGTTCCCATATACACAGATGAACGGATCTCATACCAGTAGGTCCCAGCAAGCACATGGTACTGCATCCATGTTGGGAGTGAGGCACCTGACAGGCCTCTGGAGATTAATCATGGTACATGGGACTATGCTTGGCAGCCCAAAAGGATGGACGGGAATAATCAAACATTGACAAAGCTGAAGCAGCAAGTGATAAGAAGGGCTCTCAAGTCTTTGTCAGGGTATCACACAGCCATGGCAGGACTATTTCTAGAGTCGACTGGTGCTAATTGAAAGATGTGTCCATGAAGGAAGAGAGTGCTGGAATTCCTGCATCTGCTTTTCAGGCTATAACCACCTTATATGGGCAAACCATATTTATTAAGATTGTGCATCTGGCAAGAGCCCATAATGGTCATGTCAGTGAATCACTTCAGTAATAGTTCCCAAATTTTACACTGTTCATACTCAATCTACTCCGGTCATTCCCTGAGGAGCTCTTCCAGAGAGGCCCATGCGCCCCCCAAGTGGGATGAGGCAGTGGCAGGTCTGCCAGCCCCAGCCCCAGCAGTGGTGGAATGGGCTGTTATATACAGGTCAATGCCAAATGCTGGTTAATGAAAATGAGACTAACCATTCCCCGTCCTGTGTGTTCTGGGGGATTCATTCTCCAGCCTGCCCTGACACCAATACAGGCGGGCTCAGCATCCTTCGGGCTGTGCCCACATCTCCCTGCTGTATACACTGCCCTTCCCAGGCTCCATCATCCCAGCTTCCCTGTGTGCTTCCAGCTGATTCATATCTTAAAAAACAATTAATTTGCCAGAGCAGCCTGAATTCTATTTTCATTGCCTTCCTCCTTCCCTGCAGCTGAGCTGTGACTTATTGACTGTGAAGTAACTGCAGGGTCTTTAAGAGTTCAAGGCGCAGGGTGTTTTTCTGCCTGTTCCTGCCTGGCTGACTCCCTCTGTAATCATCCTCGCCAGCACCATTTCACGGCACAGAGGCATGTGACATCCAACTAAGCTGTGAACCATAATCATGCTGGGGATGATGTTTACATTTGATTTTTCCTCAAGCTGATAAGCTCTCTTCAATTTCCCCTCTCCATCGAGTTGGTATGAATTGAACTGCTTATGCCCCACAGGGTGGAATTCTTCTCTTATCTCTAATCTGCTCACTGAAAAAATTGCTTCCAGCAACCCTTCAAAAGTCACTTCAAAGTTATCACTGCTAAGAGGGAAGAGCTGCAATACCGTTCCTGGGCTGTCATAATCAACGCCCTCCCAATGCTTTTCGGAGACAGCCACACAGGTGCCACCAGCACACAGCACACCTGGCTGGGGCCGGGATCTTCATTTTGCTCCTTCAGCCCGAGGCACAGCGAGACAGCTGTCCAACAAGAGAGTAAATCCTTGTTAAATCATTTCAGCTCCCTAAAGCATTAGAATCCAACCTTGAAGAACACATTGGAGGCTTCTGCTCCAGCTCTGGACCATAAGTGATTGGCAGACTGCAACCTGTGTAATAGAAGACCTGACCAATGGAAATAAATCCGATGTCAGCTTTACTTCCCCATTAGACTGAGAATTCCCACTTTAGAAAGGAGATGGTGGAGGCCAGTTCTGCTGTCCAACAGTTGGACAGTGCCAGTTCTTTTGTAGTAACAGCTCTCCCATAACTCGACCATCCTTGGATAAAAGGTTTCCAGACCCTGCCTCTCCAGACTTCACCTGGCTAGAGGAATGGTGATGCACCATTTGCTTACCCAACCATCCCTGGGATCAGAGCACCCCAGCCTGAACAAGACCAGTGCTCACCTGTCACCCCACAGCACCGTACCTCCCCACACCACCTCTGCTCCTGCCCACAGCTCACCAGAACCCTGGAGCAGCCCCTTACACTCTCCAGGGCATGAGGGTACAGATTCAGGGAGAAGGCACAGCAAGTATCTGCACCCATTAGATCTTAAAACTCCCTTTTCAACTAGTTGGTCACAAAACTTTTTAAAACTTTGAAGCCAAGGTCTCAGGAAGGGAGGAATTGGGCCTGTGTGTTCATGAATGAACAGCCCTGCTGCTGGCAATAAGTGAGGTTTTCTCCCTTAAAGCATGAGATTTCCAAAAGTTCCCTTCAGAACACTCTGTACCTTAAGTCAACCTACTGCCAAGGTCTCACCGACTTCCAGCCCTTCTCCATGCAGTTTTACTCCTGTACCAGACTAACTGGTAATTTTTCTATAATTACTGAGGGCTTGGGGAGGGTCTATGCTGGCCTGACCCACAGTCTGGATTAACCCTGCCACGTTGTTCAGGCACGGCACAGCACCCAGATGGCTCCTCTCCAGCCAGGAGCCAGGCAGCAGGTTTCAGCTGCACTGGTGATCCTTCATCAACAGCACGTGCAGAGCAGCGAGCACAAGGGGAGCAGCACAAAGCACCCGTGTAGGTGGGTCATGGGCACTTCAACACCTCCACACAGCAGCAAAGGCATACAGGCCGTTACGGGGATTTGTCACCCAGTGGAGACCACAGAGCACAGCGACAACCCCAGACCCGCAGCACAGCCCACCCTGTGCAGGTGCAGCTGTGCCTCCCCACAGCCCGCCAAAGGCCACCTCCACCTCCCAGGGTTTGCTCTTCTCCAGCAGAAACTCATTTGCTGTTGTGCATGTTGTCCCCAGCCCCCTAGGAGCTCCAGCTGCAAGTGCGGCTGAGGCCAAGTGACACAATTTGGATGCCACCCAAGTGAGGAGTAAGCAACTTGACTTGAGAAATCAAAGCATCGGTGAGATTACTGGCTCTGTTTCATCTTTTTTACTATCAGTGTAAGGTAAGACAGCCTACGGGTTCATAAATTCAGATTTACTTGCTCACGGAAGAAGAAAAATACATGCTCCCTGCTTAAACCCTTCCTGAGCAACAGTCTCCATAGACACTTTGCCTAGTCCTGAGCAACAACCATCTACCCTCCCCAAAAACCAGAAAAATGACTGAGAAATCAGAAGGACAAATGGTATTTTAATTGTTCATTGGTGTCTCTGCCCAGGGCAGAAGGGTGGAACAAGATGGGCTTTAAAGTCCCTTCCAGCCCAAACTCTGCTGTGACTGATCAGCAAGAGGTTCTCTCTCACTCCCTCAGCATCACCTCCCCATGCTGGGAGAATACTCCCAAAAAGAGGTCCACGGCTGTGTGGGAGCACGGCAAGCAGCCTTGGGAAGGCGGACTGCAGGCTGCCAGCCCCTGCATTTTCTTGCAGCACTTTAGAACCACAGCAGGACGGCTGGGGACAGCTTCCTTCAGCCTAAACCTCGGCACCTTACCCAAAGTTACACACTACACCCACATCCCCGGCGCGGCAGATGACATCTGCAAAACGAGCACGGCTTCCACTGTAATTAGCTGGTTCTCAGAAGATCTAATGATGCTCATTTAAAGGCCTGACGACACGGAGATCGCTGTCATCACACAGCCAAACCCATCACACAGCACCCCGGCCTCCGGCAGGTGCCCGGAGCTCCGCGTCGGGCCCGCGGAGGAACGTGTCAGCCCGGCAGCAGCGGGGCTCCACATCACGAGCACGGCTCAACATCACGAGCACGGCTCAGCCAGCAATCCTGAGGCTGTTAATGAACTAGAAATAATTAGGCAGCAGCGGAGGCGGGGGCAGGTCTACAGGCACAGCCCTATGGATCCATCCTGCCACTCAGAAACCTCAAACCTTCCGCTAATGCCGCTGCCGCGCTAGGGCTCGCTCTGGGCCCTGACGAACGGCGGGAGGGACCCCGGCCGGCGGCAGAAGCCCCCGCCCCTGCTGCCAGGGTCTGCCNGAGCCGGCGGGACACGGGGACACGCCGGGGCTCGGCTGGGTGGGGGACAGCCAGGGGCGGCCCCCAGTGCTCGCGGCGCGTTACCTCCTGACGCGTCCGGTCCCCCCACGCCGGCCTCCGGAGTGATTGCACCGGCACCCGCCGCGGCCGAGCCCTCCGCCTCCTCAGGCNGCCACCCAAGTGAGGAGTAAGCAACTTGACTTGAGAAATCAAAGCATCGGTGAGATTAC
Source organism: Dicrurus megarhynchus (assembly GCA_013399195.1). Classification (NCBI taxonomy): domain Eukaryota; kingdom Metazoa; phylum Chordata; class Aves; order Passeriformes; family Dicruridae; genus Dicrurus; species Dicrurus megarhynchus. The sequence continues at coordinate 352,594 of VXAD01011240.1, read as the reverse complement.
TGGCTCTGTTTCATCTTTTTTACTATCAGTGTAAGGTAAGACAGCCTACGGGTTCATAAATTCAGATTTACTTGCTCACGGAAGAAGAAAAATACATGCTCCCTGCTTAAACCCTTCCTGAGCAACAGTCTCCATAGACACTTTGCCTAGTCCTGAGCAACAACCATCTACCCTCCCCAAAAACCAGAAAAATGACTGAGAAATCAGAAGGACAAATGGTATTTTAATTGTTCATTGGTGTCTCTGCCCAGGGCAGAAGGGTGGAACAAGATGGGCTTTAAAGTCCCTTCCAGCCCAAACTCTTCTGTGACTGATCAGCAAGAGGTTCTCTCTCACTCCCTCAGCATCACCTCCCCATGCTGGGAGAATACTCCCAAAAAGAGGTCCACGGCTGTGTGGGAGCACGGCAAGCAGCCTTGGGAAGGCGGACTGCAGGCTGCCAGCCCCTGCATTTTCTTGCAGCACTTTAGAACCACAGCAGGACGGCTGGGGACAGCTTCCTTCAGCCTAAACCTCGGCACCTTACCCAAAGTTACACACTACACCCACATCCCCGGCGCGGCAGATGACATCTGCAAAACGAGCACGGCTTCCACTGTAATTAGCTGGTTCTCAGAAGATCTAATGATGCTCATTTAAAGGCCTGACGACACGGAGATCGCTGTCATCACACAGCCAAACCCATCACACAGCACCCCGGCCTCCGGCAGGTGCCCGGAGCTCCGCGTCGGGCCCGCGGAGGAACGTGTCAGCCCGGCAGCAGCGGGGCTCCACATCACGAGCACGGCTCAACATCACGAGCACGGCTCAGCCAGCAATCCTGAGGCTGTTAATGAACTAGAAATAATTAGGCAGCAGCGGAGGCGGGGGCAGGTCTACAGGCACAGCCCTATGGATCCATCCTGCCACTCAGAAACCTCAAACCTTCCGCTAATGCCGCTGCCGCGCTAGGGCTCGCTCTGGGCCCTGACGAACGGCGGGAGGGACCCCGGCCGGCGGCAGAAGCCCCCGCCCCTGCTGCCAGGGTCTGCCCGGCTCTCCGATCAACCCCTCCACCCCGATTCTGTGATCGCCGGGGAGCGACCCCCGCGAGGGGACGGGGCAGGACGGTCCCGTCACGGCCCTCCAGGCCCACCCGGGGCGGGTTCCGGGGTTGAAAGCAGTCCCGGGGCCGGGCGGCCTGTGCCCCGCAGAGTGGTCTGGGGGTCGCCCCTGCCCCTCAGAGCTCCGAGACTCCAGAGGGCAGAGAAGGGGGAGCCCCATCCCGGTGTCCCCCGGCGTCCCGGGCCGGGGGCGAAACCATCCCGGGGCCGGGGGAGAAGGGGGGAAGGGAAACAGCAGTTGGA
>VXAD01011240.1:332960-350640 GCA_013399195.1 Dicrurus megarhynchus | reverse complement strand
GGACACGCTCCCTCCCCCATGCGCGGCCCCGGCGCCGTTCAGCGCCGTCGGTTCCCAGCCTGGGCCGGGGCCCGGCTCCTCCCGGCCCCGCGGCACCATCTAGCGGCGCCGCCCGGCCCGAGCCCGAGTCAGCCCCGGGGCGCGGGTCAGCCCGGGCTGGCCCCGCCGGTTCTCAGGGCCCCGGGGCCACGCGTGTCCCGGACGGGTAGCCCCGGCTAGGAGGCAGCGCTGGAGCCACCGGCACTAATGAGGCTGCTCGGCAGCGCCGGCTCCCGCCAGAGGGGCTCTCGACTGCGGCTGGTCCTGGGGAGCGTCGGGAGCTGCTCCAGGCTCCCCGCGGGGCTCGGCCGGGAGCAGCCGGTGCCGAGGAGCGAGCGGAGGGGCAGGCGGCGGCATGGCCCCGGCACCGGGGTGGCGGCTGCGGGCCGGGGGCTTCCGCAGGAACTGGTCCCCCCACGCCGCCTCGGCGCTGGGCTGGGAGCGGTACCGGCCCCGGCACGAGGCGGAGAGCCGCGGCGTGGACCTGATCGCTGTCACCGCAGGAAAGCGGCCCCGCAGGACGAGGGATGACGGGGGTCTTGTCCCCAGGTGCGGACAGGGGCAAGGGAAGGGGAGGAGAGGGGGGCAGCAGCCATCACCAGCTTCCCCAGCCATCACAGGGATCCCCAGGCTGGCGCCCATATCTGTCCCCTCTTGGGGCAATGGGTGACGCTGGGAGGGTTTGGGAGTCTGGGGCAAAGTCCCACTGCTTCCCTGGACAGGGCAGGGGTTTTGCGGGGGAGGAACCCCTATCTCCAGGCACCGCCACCACCAGCATCCTGTGAGCCTGTCCCGGTGCAGCGCTGGGAGGGCGGTGAGTGTAGGTGGCTGAGCCACCATCACGGTGGAGGACACCAGGGACAGCCCTTCGGGAGACCTGCTGTGCCCGGGAAGCTGCCCCGGGACCCCCTTCCTGCTCCTTCCCTGCTGCAGGCAGAGTCTGGGCTACAAAGGGTTACGCAAGGCACCCTGGAGTGACACCACTGCCACCAGCCCGGGAGCTCAGCTCCTTCCTGGTCGGATCCCAGGCTCGGTGAGTGCCTAACTCTGTCCCCCGGGATCTGTCGGCCGTGCTTTCTGGCTTTCAGTCGTGCTTTCACCTGGGGAACTGGCCATGCTTTGTCTCTCTCTGGGTGGCTTCAGGCCCCAGTGACCCTCCTGGAGCTCTGCTCCATAGCAGGGAGATACCCCGGAGGATCACAGCTCCACGCCCCACGGCTGGAGGACGTGCCTCTCTGCTACTGATTTACACTCGGTCCGGAGCAGCCCTTCCAGAGACCTTTTCCCAGAGCAGGGGGTCGGGATCAGCCCATCGCTCTTTGGGTGGGGTTGGGGTAGAGCAGCCTCTGGAGGGATCCGGGCCCTCAGTGCCGCATGGTCAGGACCAGACAAGCGACGAGTGGTTTTGCAGCACTGGCTGAGAGCAGGGACCTCGCTGATCCCAGGAAGGCTTTGAGGTTCTCAGGATGAGGACCCCTATCAGGGGAGGGGGGGGGTGGGAAATATTATGGTTGGTGGGGTTTGCTGTGTGCACGGCTGGGGTGGACAGTGTGTGTCACTTTCCGATCCCCCGACTCGTAGCTGTCCCCATGGCGGGCATTGTTGGTGGCGTCACCCAGGGCCAGGCACAGCCCCGAACTGGGGACCTGGCCAGGGGGATGAGCTGCCCCAGCACAGCTCAGCTTTGTTTGGCTTCAAAACCCCTGGGAGGTGCTGCCACGGTACGTGTGTGGGGCGGTGCGGGGCTCCCAGTGCTGCCAGTGCCCGGTGCTGGGTGTGTCGGGCTGGGGCATGGTCAGCTCTGCCCAGATACTGCCTCTCCCTGCGGGGCCATTCCAGGTGCAGGCTGGTTTCTGTCGGAAACCGGCTGAGCCGGCTCCTCCTGCTGCCAGCCTCGGCCTTTGGCTGGTGCAGGCCCTACGCCAGGTCTTGGGGGGAGACTGGGGACAGGGACAGAGCTTGGCGGCACCGTGGGTGCACTGCCTGTGCCGCTAGCGACATGGGAGCTGCTGCCATCCCCATGCTGCCCCAGCCACTGCCCGGGGAGAGCAACGGGCAGCAGTGGAATGCAGGTTTCTGGCCAGTGTGTGGCACTCCGATGATGGGACAGTAGTGGGACGCAGCTGGGGACAGTGAGAGGCTGTGTTGGGTGGCCTCAGGGGTGGCTCTGGCACAGCAGATGTCAATACCCTGGGGAGGGGGATGATCTGGCTGCTCCAGGTTGGTGTCTCTTGGACCTATAGCTCACACCATGTCACCTGCGGGTGTCCAGGGAGCATGAGCAACACTGGCGATACAGCTGGAACCACCCCAATGCCACACTGGGAGTTCCTGTTTATTATCAGCTTTGAGTACAGTACAGTGGGTGCTGCCACACTGGGGTCCTGCTCAGCCCCAGCTACCCCCTGGTCCCGCGTGTCCCTGGGTGGCAGGGAGGCACTCGGGCTGGTTTCGGCAGCTGGTGACGCAGAGGGGACTCTGCCCTCCACACCCGTGGCTGCAGCCCGCCCATCGGGTGAATGATTACCCCAGGCCTCCCCCAGCCCTCCCCAGGGCTGCAGTGAGCCGGGTGTCATTTCAGGGGCTCAGCCAGGTCTCGTTTTGGGGGCTCAGCTGTCTGCCTCAGCACTGCTCCAGGGAGGGCTGCCCATGGGATGTCCTTGTGGTAGGGCTGAGCTGCCGCGCTTGCCCAGGGCTGGTTGCCCACTGCCAGATCCCTGATGTAGCATCACCCTGGCATTGCCCACAGGGTGTCTCTGAGGCCTCCTGGTCGCACCAAAGCTACCCCATGGCCAATTCCCAAAGGGGTTGTGGAGGTTTCGAGCTCCCTGTGGCACCAATGTGGGGATCCCTGGCAGGGCTTGAGGGTGGCTGAGCTGCACTGGGGTGCTGTTAGGAGTGAGCACAGCCCCGGCACAGCTACTCCAGAGTCCTTGGATACCACGGGCAGTGTGGTGCCATGGGAACTGGGGGTGTTCAGTTTGGAGACGAGGATGCTCAGGGAACTTCATTGCTCTCTACAGCTCCCGAAGGGAGATTGTAGTGAGGTGGGGATCAGCCTCTTCTGCCAAGTGATAGGGCCAGAGGAAATGGCCTCAAGTTGCATCAATGGAGGTTCAGATTAGATACTAGATAATTTTTTTTCACTGAAAGAGTGGTCAGGCAATGGAATAAATTGCCCAGGGAGGTGCTGGAGTCACCATCCCTGGAAGCATTCAAAAGGCATCTGGATGTGGCACTTGGGGACATGGTTTAGGGGTGATTATGGTGGTGACAGTTGGATTTGGTGATCTTGAAGGCCTCTTCCTGCCTTGATGATTCTGTGATTCTGTGAGGCCGTGATCAAAGTGGCCTCTCCCTGTCCCACCCCATGGGAACTGATGGGAGGCTCTGGTCCTGCTATCTCCCACCCACATGGGAGCCCATGTCTCTCTGGGTTCATGCTGACATTCCCTCCAGGGAGCCAGGAGCCGGTAGAGATCCTTAGGCCCAGGAGTTTCAGCCTCAAAGGGACATTGTTCTGTCAGTAAGGCTCGTCTGTCCTAGGTGGAAAACACTGGATTTGGGGAAAACCCAGGGAAACCGAATGGTGAAAGTGGGGCAGTGCTGCCAAACCAGCTGGCAGAGCTGCTGGAGCCCAGGGTGGGTGGACAGGCACTGAAACACCATCCAAAGCAGCATCCCAAGGTCTGCTGGAGGGGAGTGAGACCATGAGGATGGCATGGACAGTGGGTCCCAGTCATGGAGATGAGTCCTGTCCTTGCCCTGCGTAAAACCTCCCCTTCCATGGACGCATGTCTGAGGGGATGGAGATGGACCCCCAGGGGGTTGATTTCATGGTGCACAGAGGCAGCTCTGGGTTCGGAGCCATGCAGGGTTAGTTGGGGTGTGACATAGCTGCCAGTCCCGGTGTCCTGGCACTGTGGGGCTCTGTCCCCTGCAGCCTCACAGTCCCTTATGGCTCAGCTTTGCTGCTGCTCTTTGTTGCAGCCTGATGTTGGATTGAGGAAGGGGCCAGCGGCTGCAAAGAGGAGCCGGAGCCAGTCAGAGCCCCCTGGCTGTCCGGCTGCCACCGCTGCTCTCCCTGGCTTGTGCTGGTGGGTGCCCACCATGGAGGAGATGGTGATCTGGGAGCAGCACACGGTGACACTGAGCAAGGTGAGTGTGGCCTGGGGTGGCCCTGCCATGGGAGGGGACCAGGTCTGTGGGGTCAACTCTGCCTGACCCCCCTTCTGCCCACGCCCACTAGGACCCTCACCGGGGCTTTGGCTTTGCTGTCTCCGGAGGCCGTGACCGTCCCAACAGGACAACTGGGGACACAGCGGTGTTTGTTTCAGATGTGGTGTCTGGGGGACCAGCAATGGGTCAGCTCCAGTGAGTGCACGGGGACGTGGGGCCATAGGGAGTGCTCGCTGCCAGCAAGGGTGGGAAGGATGGAGAATGGCTCCTGCTGGGACAGGGCCAGCACCACTGTTGCCCTGCCTGGCTGGAATGGGATCTCTTGGGGTACACTTGCTACCCCACCAGCTCCCTGGGCTGGGAGCTGTGCCTGGGGCAGAGCCACAGCTGCATTTTCCCTCCCAGGAGGAAGGATCACATCGTGATGGTGAATGGCCTTTCCATGGAGAACGTCCCATCCTCCTTCGCTATCCAGACACTTAAAACCTGTGGCAAGATCGCCAACATTGTGAGTGAGCTCTGTGGTGGGATAGGGGCTGGCATCATGCCCACGCTGTGCCTGTCCCCATCCCAGCTCCCCTGTCCCACGCACACCCAGGGTTTGGGGCTTGAGAATGGCTGCAGGGAAATCTCCTGGCAGAGACAGCTGTACCCACCATCCTCTCCTACTCACTTTGCACCTGCAGACGCTGAAAAGACCGAAGAAGGTTCACCTCCCTGTGAGCAAGGGCAGCCCTGGGTCCCCCGCTGTGCCCCGCCACTACGACTCAGACGATGACTACAGGCTGCACCGCTCCCAGGATGACCTGGACCACAGCCAGGGCTACGATGGGGACTCATCCAGCGAGAGGAGCTCTGGTCACCACCATGATGACCGTCGCCATCACAAGCTGGTGTCACGAAGCCGGAGGCGAAGCCAGGACAGCAGCCACTGGATGCAGAGTGGCTCGGATCGGAGAGGCCATGGCCGACGTTGCTCTGCCAATGCCTTTGGCCAGGACGGGGACACCAACGGGCTGGCCCTGGTGTCAGGCTTCAAGCGGCTGCCACGCCAGGATGTGCCAATGAAGCCCATCACGTCAGTCCTGGTGAAGCAGAAGCAGAGTGAAGGTGAGGCCCTCCTGCTCTTGCTGTCCCTGGGCCTTGTTGCCTGATTTTTAGCCATGCCTTCCCCCAGGGAGGAGGCGATGGCTGGGTGGGTGCCAGGGCCTGGCTGCAGCAAGGGGACAGGGCATGCCATGCTGGGTGCACTAAACCTCCTGCCCTCAGCTAGGGGCTACAGAGCTCAGCTTTGGGGCTTGCCAGTATCCCAAGGGGAGCTGGGGCTTGTGGGGATGGTGCCGAGGGGGGACCTTGAGGGGGTCCTGCATCTGCCTGACTCTGCCACCATCACGGCTCTCTCTGGTGCAGAGTATGGCCTGAAGCTGGGGAGTCAGCTCTTCATCAAGCACATAGTGGAGAGTGGGCTGGCGGCCAAGGGCAGCTCCTTGCAGGAGGGAGACCTCATCCTGAAGGTATGGGGGCCCCAGGCTGCGCGGCACTCACTGGGGGTCTCATCTGCCCCTCTTCGGAGCGTTCATCCCTGGCTAGTGTCACTGCAGGGGCCAGCCATGGCTGTGCTGGAGGCAGTTCTGTCTGGTGCCCACTCCCTGCCCTAGCCCCCCTGGCTGTTCCAGGGACCCTGCAGGGGCTCTCAGGGCCCAGCTCCCTGCATTGCCAGGGCTGGTGGCACATCCTGCTGGCACAGTGGGATCATGTCCACCCCACTGTCTCCACGGTGTGTGGACCCCTGCTGTGTGTCTGTGTCCCCACTGGATGACAGTCACAGAGGTGTTTGTCAGGTAAAATGATGCTTAAAGTATTTGGGGAGGAAGAAATAGAGGGAGGGAGACCCTTTGTTTGCACACCTGGTCCAGGCAGACCCGTGGCTGCTGGGAACTGGTGCCAAGGTGACTCTGGGGCAAACAGAAGGGATTACTTCCCACAGTCTGTTGGGAAAAGCTGCTACCACTCAGGGAGATCCCAGCCCCAGGGCCTGCTTGGGGCCTGACTCCCCAGCACCAGGCCAGGGCATGGAAGGACAGTGCTGGGCCCAGGGCAAAGGAAAACTGAGCTTCAGGTGTCTGAGGGGTCCATGCAGCTCCTGCCTCTGGGCAGGGCCCCAGGCAGGTGGAACAAGCCGCGCTAATGTTTCCTCTGCACAGAATGAAGTCACACTGGGAGGCAGCCAGGAACAGAGACACAGAATAGATGAAGCTGCGGGAGCTGGGGCTGGGCTGGAGGAGCTGGGAAGGGACCAGGAAGATGGCAGTCAGAGCATCCCATGCCAGTGGGGTGTTCCTGGAGCTGGTTTTCCCAGGAGCAGGTGCCCTGAGGCCTCCCACTCTGCCCCTCCAGATCAATGGGGTAGCCAGCCAGGACATGTCCTTGGCTGAAACCCAGCAGCTCATCGAGCGGACAGAGGGGATCCTGACCCTGCTCATCCTCCGGGACCACCGGCAGTTCCTGGTCAACATCCCTGACGTTGACAGCCAGAGCGACAGCTCCCGGATGGACGGTGAGGAGACACGATGGCGGGCCCAGGGCCAAATTCACAGCACAGGGGCTGCATGGTCACTGATGCATCTCCCCTCCTGCTGCTGCAGATATCTCAGACATCGACTCTGAGCTGTCCCATCCGCCATCTCCAGAGGCCTCCCCACGACCTCCAGCTACTGCCAGGACAAATTCACCACCGTAAGGCCCACACTGTCCCATGAGCCCCTCTGTCCCCTGGCAGATCATGCTATGTTCTGCACCTGTCTGGGGATGCTGGTTTCTCCATTCCTAAGCCAATGTCCCTAGAGGTGGTACTGCCATTCCCAGCTTGCTCTGCTGTCTCCACTGCCCACTTGACACTGCCTGCCTATGCCCTGCCTAAATCCTGCTCGCCCTTGTTCCAGGGAGAGGAGACGATCGAACAGGGAGCCTGTGGCTGAGGTGACTGTAGCCAATGCGTGGGGCCCAGGTGAGTGGACTGGGCACTGAAGGGGCTCCAGGCTCCTGTGCAACTCCACTGCCCAAAGCCCTGGCAGAGCCGTGCCAGGGCTCCCCGTGCCTCAGCACAGCCACTGCTGCTCCTAGACCAGCTCTTCTTCCTGCAGACCTTCTGGAAGCCATGGAGGGGGATGGCTACAGCCCCCACACCAGCCCCACTGCCCGAGCTGCCCACAAGGATGGGTATGTCTGCAAGAGGCAGGGGGGAATGGCTGGGGGACATGAGGAGCTGCTGTGGCACAGGGTTGGGGTCACAGGGTCAGCGCCTCCCTGTCCTGTCCTTGCATGTCACCACTGGGCTGACTGTACTCCCCCGTAGCAGGTACAGCACCAACTCCAGGGTCGTGCGGTTTGTGAAGGCCAAGAGTGTGGGGCTGCGGCTGACGGGTGGGAACGATGTGGGCATCTTCGTGTCCAGCGTGCAGGAGGGGAGCCTGGCTGACAGCCAGGGCGTCCGGGAAGGTGACCAGATCCTGCAGGTACCCGGGGCTGAAAATGCTCCACATGCTGCTGCACCTGGACTGGCCCCAGTCCTTTTGGGTCCAATATCTCCCCAGGGTATCACCTCCAGGGTAATAGGGACCAGTTCCCTCTCCCAGTCTGCCCTGGGCACTGATGTCCCTGGGTCCCCTGCTGGTGCCCATGCCCTCTGTCCTGCTGGCAGGACCATGTCCAAGTGCTTTTCTGTGGCAGGTGAATGACACCAGTTTCCAGAACCTGACCCGTGAGGAGGCTGTGGAATATCTCATGGCCCTGCCCCCAGGCGAGGAGGTCACGCTGTGGACCCAGAGCAAGCAGGACAGTGAGTGGTGACCAGGCTCATCCTGGACTTGTGCCTCTCCATCCTCTGTCTCTTCTGGGCAAGCATCAGACCTGCTGGGCTTGCCATGGCCCTTCCTGCCCCCTCAGGGTAGTCCTTCTTTCTCCCTCCTCCTCCTCCTGAGCTGATGGGTGGGGACCAGACCATCCTGGCTCTGTTTGTGCCTTGGCTTCCTGGAGCACAGGGGCTTATCTGGCTCAGCCTGGAGAGGCCAGTGTGTGCTGGGGAGTCAGACCCTACTGTCCCCAGCATGCCTGAGAATGCCATGGGAGGAAAAGGTATCCCCAAACCCTCCTTAGCAGCAAGGGCTACTGTGGAGCGTCCCAGCCAGCCTAGTGTCTTCCCAAATCTCTCCAGCATCTTCTTCCTCAGCCACCTCTTCCCCTGATGGTCCCTCTTGCCTTGGGCTCCAGTTTACAGAAAGATGATCTCATCCAACGTGGGTGACTCGTTCTACATCCGGACACACTTTGACTTTGAGAAGGATACGCCATCAGGGCTCAGCTTTGTCCGGGGGGACGTGTTCCATGTGCTGGACACCATGTACCGGGGCAGGCTGGGGAGCTGGCTGGCTGTGCGCATGGGCAGGGACCTGCAGGAGCAGGAAAAGGGCATCATCCCCAACCGGAGCAGGTAGGGATGGAGCCAGGAACAGCCCCTAGAAAAGCAGAGCCAGGGAAGGCTCCCAAGGGAGCTTGGGACGTGGATGGTGGGCTCAGTGAGAGGAAGGGCAAGGGCTGGTGGGGCAGTGGTGGGAAGCGTGAGCTGGTGAATTCCCTTCTTGGGGTGGTGGGGCAACTCATGGTCAAGTTGTCCAAAGTCCCAGAGAGAGAAGTCTACCACAGCCTCACTTGGCTGTGCCACTGAGCAGGGGTGCCAGCTTCTTCTGACCTGCTCCTCAAGCCCAGAGGCTGCAGGTCCTGAGCCCTCTCCTCTCCCAGGGCCGAGCAGATCGCCAGCCTGGAGTCGGTGCTGAAAGCCACGTCTGGTGCCAACCCCTCCGGGGCAAGGGCTGAGTTTTGGAAGCTGCGGGGCTTGCGGGGGGCCAAGAAGATGCTGAGGAAGAGCCGGGAGGACCTGTCTGCCCTCACAAAGCAGGGGCACTACCCACCATATGAGAGGGTGGTCCTGAAAGAAGGTGGGCACCAGGACAGCCTGAGCCACCTTGGGGACATTGGTCCTGAGGCTGCCCAGCTGCAGATGCTGATGGGCCCCCTCTCCTGGGAGGAGCAGGGCGAGTCGCAGGCCTGTGGGCACCGCGAGGAGCGGGGCTGGGTGCTCAGGTGCTGGGAGGTCTGCCCTTGCCCCCACCCACCCCGAGCACCTTTGTCCTCTCACAGCCAGCTTCAAGCGGCCAGTGGTGATCCTGGGCCCCATCACAGACATCGCTGTGCAGAAGCTGAGCAGGGAGTTGCCCGAGCTATTCGAAATTGCCCGTAAGTGCCCCCACACTGGGGAGAAAATGATATCCATTAGCCAGACCCTGTGAGAGTTCTTTACCTTTGGCTCCCTCCCTATGACTCCCCAACACCTTCCTGGGCTCATTCGCCCTCTCCCCTCCTCTCCCTGAGGGACCCAGCCCTGGGGCCAGGCATGGCCATGCCCAGCCTGGGGCTGTCAGAGGTGCAGCCCCTCTCACGCCCCATCTCTGTGTCCTGCAGCGAGCGTGCCCCGCGATGGGGCATCGTCCAAGGTCATCAAGCTGGACTCGGTGCGGCAGATCGCAGAAAAGGTGAGACCTTTCACATGTCCTTGGAGCCAGCTGGGGCCTGTGGAAAGCCCATGGCCCCCATCCCTGCTCCCAGCAGGGCTGATGGCTGTGCCCTGCCCCAGAACAAGCACGCGTTGCTGGACATCACACCCTTGGCTGTGGAGCGCCTCAATTACGTGCAGTACTACCCGGTGGTGGTGTTCTGCGAGCCCGAGAGCCGGCAGGGCATCAAGGCCATGCGGCAGTGGCTGGCGCCTGACTCCAGGAAGAGTTCCCGGCGCCTCTATGCCCAGGCCAACAAGATGAAGAAGTATTGCAGCCACCTCTTCACGGCCACCATCAGCCTCAGCGGCAGTGGCAATGCCTGGTACGAGCAGATCCAGGACATCATAAGGACACAGCAAAGCCAGCCTGTCTGGACAACAGCAGAGCAGGTACGGGCACGGGCTCTCTGTGGCGAGGCTTGGCTTCCTGGGGCTGCAGCCAGGCATGTGATGGGGCTGCGCATGGCCTCCCAGAGCTGGAGTCCCACACCTCTGTCATCCCCACCCTCCAGGCAGATGTGGCACCTGAGGACAGTCTGGACCTGCTGAACCCACCGAGCACAGTGGCCTCAGGCTACCTGACGTGTGACAGCCATGCCAACAGCGACTACGACGACACGGATGGGGAGGCGGGTGCCTACACCGACGGCGAGGCAGAGGATGCCTATGACCAGCCCGGGTTGGCCCGTTCCTCTGAGCCAGCACAGCTGGCCCCGAGCCATGGCCTGGACTCCTCCGAACCAGCACAGCTGGCCCCAAGCCACAGCCAAGGTGAACAGGTGGGTTCCCCCAGACTAGTACAAGGCCCCGGTGGGGCAGAAGAAGGTGGCACAGTGCCTGGCTCTGGGGTGGAATTCCCATCCTTGTGGCACAGGCAGGGTGTCACCTCCGGCTGCTGCAGGGTCCAGCTGCATGTCTGTGGCCGGCTCTGGGTGTCCGGGGCAAACGCCTCAGGCTGGTACACAGCCCCTGCCCTGCCCCTGACCCACCCACCTGCTCTTCCCCAGGTGCCCCAACAGCCACGGCAGGGCCGGCGCTATGACAGCATCAGGTACCCTGTGCCCCGGGGTGGGAGTGGCAGCTGCCCAGCGCTGGGGACGGTCCCAGAAGGGCACTGTCCCCCCTGTCACACAGAGCCATCACCACCCTTCTGTCCCCCAGGGAATACGAGCACGAGGCGGTGAGAAGGAGGTTCACACGGGCCAGAGATGACTCAGACCAGGATGAAGGCTACGAGTGGGGCCCAGCCACAGATGTGTAGTGGCACTGCTGGCCTGTTCCTCTGGGCCAGCCCTCCCACAGCCCTGCACAACTGGGAGCAGGTGACAGCTCAGGTAGTGCCCCTGTGGCCAGGCCGGGCTGGGCCCAATCCTGCTACACCCTGCATCACCAAGTGCCTGCACTACTCTGTGCCTCCTTCCCTTTTGGCCACAGCCACTGCTACTGGAATAAAAGGGATGTTTGGATCAGGACGGGCTGTTTCTGGGGGTGCTGGGTGGCAGCATGCAGGGGACACTGTGCAGCAGGCTGGCCTTGCTGGGACCCAGGCACCTCCCTGGCCAGTGGCCCTGCGTACACTGAGGCACCGCAGGGGGAATTGGGGCCTGGCACTTCTGCAGGCCTGGGATGTGCCCCCCAGAGCTGAGCCTCCTCTGCTGCAGCCCCCCTGCAGCTCCTCAAATGCAGCCTCCCGTATTTCCCAAAATTTTTATTTTTAGAGCAGCCAAGCACACAGACACAGCCAGGTCAGCACTGCTGTGGCCCTGTGGGCCCAGAGAGCTGCTCACAAAAAGGCTCACAGCCCCAAGCTCCTGGGATGTGGGGCTGGGCAGTGCCATGTTCTCTTTTGCTGCTCTAAGGGCTGTGGCTCTGGGCCGGGCTGTGCGTGCAGAGTGATTCAAGGCAGCACCAGGGAAAAGCTGAGGCAGGTTCCCAGCTTGGTGCAATGGGTCTAACGGAATTTGTTTGCAGCCCCACAGGCCTCTGGCCAAGCCAGGGGAGAAGAGGTGCCAACAGTGCTTCTGCCCTTAAGGCCGAGTCTGGGAGCTGCTGGGTGTCCCTCAGGGGTGCCAGTGTGCACCCACACATGGGTGTGCAGGGTCAGTGCTGTGCTGGCCTGAGCTCTGCAGTTGAGCTGTGCTTCCAGCACCGTCCCCACCTCGGGAAAGGCACCATTGGCGAGTGTAAAAGTACAATGGTCAGTGACTGGATGGGGGGAACTTTCACATAGGGTCCCCTCTCCTCCCGCTAGCACAAGGCCAAGGCGAGGGACCCCGTGCAGCAGCAGGACAGGCACTGTGCAGGCACTGTGAGGTGGGGAGGGGTGATGGGAGGGTGAGAGGTGCCCAAACCGTGGCACCACAGGCCTTGATGCTGCTCAGGCTGGGTATCAGCCCCCAACCTCCCACTGTGTCCTGAGTAAAACAAAAGAGGTGCAGGCTTAGGCCCTGCTGAGGGTTCTGATGCAGGGCTGAGGCAGAAGGCAGAGCCAGTCCTGCCCCTGCAGCCCCAGGCTCACTCCTGCCTGCCCCAGGCATGGTGGTTCAGAGGAAGAGGGGCTGCTCCTGCCCCGTCAGCAGTCGGTACGTGGAGGCCGGCATGGTCTTGATGTGGACCTAGGCAGAGAGGCGCAGGTCAGAGGCCCCAGCCTGGGCTGAAGGGTGCTGGTGCACAGCTCCGAGCCCAGCGGCTGTGGGGGCCAGCTCACCTCGCTGACTGCCTCGGTGAGGATCTGGATGATCTTCTCGTGGGGCGTGGCCACCACGCTCTGCCCGTTGATCTCGATGATGCGGTGCCCCACGCGGATGCCGCCCCGCTCCGCGATGCCCCCGCGCATCAGGCTGCAGATCTGGGAGCGGGGAGTGCTGTGAGAGCAGGGCTGTGCCCACAGCCCAGCCCTGCGTCACCACTGCTCCAAACCCTCACAGCCCCGTAGGCTCCCAGCCGGAGCTCTGGACTGGCGTGCACACCTCCTCCAGCTCCCGGGCACGCAGTGAGGGCAGGGATGTCCCTGTGCATTGCTGCCACCAGAGCGATGTGCTGAGCTGGGGCAAGGGCAGCCCCCAGGATTTTGTCCCCCGGCTGACGAGGCTGTGGCTGCCCCACTCACTGACCCCTCCTGCTCCCCTCGGGCCTGGGCTGCAGAGACTGAGCTTCTCCCTGGGGCGTCAGGAGAGACCCACACCTCCAATCCTAGGGGGAGCACCAGTCGGTGTGCGAGGTGGCTGTGCCACCCACCCACCCAGCTCCCACTGAGCCCAGGAATGCCCCTCTCTGCCTTCCCAACACAGCCACGGGAGAGCCCAGGGCAGGGAGTGGCTAGGGCACTGGGGACAGCAACAACTGTCACTGGGGTCATGCCCAGAAAGCCAGGAAGAAGCCACCACCCCGAAAGCAAACAGCTACAGAGCACCAGGGAGAGTGATACAACCACTGGTGCTGCAGACAGGCTGTGAGGAGCCTTTTGCTGTGCACAGCAGAGTCCTGTGACCCAGGCAGGCACATGGAGTGTGGGAGCTGGGGGCTGCTCCCTGGACACAGCCAGCTCTGCCTGTCCCTCAGGTAGACCCTGGCCCAGCTGCCGTCCCATGGGCACTCACCACACCGTTCTCCACACAGAAGCCCAGCTGGTACTTGGAGTCGGGGCGTCGGATGACAGCTGTGGTGACAGGGGGACAGTGCACAATGTTCAGTGTCACCTCGGTCTGGTGCTTCAGCTCCTGGAAGGTGGGATGGGGTTTGGTCAGATTTTGGAGAGCTATTCAGACTGGTTGAGGGGCGATGCAGCCACGTTGCTCATGTGAGGGCTGAGGATTAGCAACCTGTTTTCAATGGGGAAACTGGGGCACACAAAGGGATACTGCAAATATAAAGCCAGGGACAAGAACTTAAAAACCCAGCCCAAGACATCCCTGCCCCTGAGGCTATGCTGCCCTTACTTTCAGCTCCTTCCCGGCCTACCAAGAGGTAGATGATGCAACAGGTTCCCTTCAGGACAGGTGCCTGCCTCCTTCTCCACCCCCCTCCTCAGGCAGGGCCACAGCAAGTACAGTCCCCAGCTTTGTCCCTGCCTTCCTCCCAAGCACTCTGAGCAGGAACTGTCACAGCCTGCAGGACAGGTATGACCTCTGCACACCTGCCTCCACACCTGGGGGCCCTGGGGGAATCCTGGCGTCACAGACACTCCCAGATCATTCAGGCCAGTCCCCATCTCCCTCCTGGGGTGAGGCAGGAGGTCACCCTGCCCCGGCTCACCCGGATGATGCTCTGGCAGGTGCCCAGGGGCAGGCCCACCAGGCTGGTCCCGTTGACCGACATGAGGCGGTCCCCAATGCTCAGGTCGCCTGACCGCTCCGCGGGGCCCCCGTGCATCAGGTTGGCGATGACCACGGTGGGCAGGATGGAACCCCAGCCCGACTCCACAATGGCGATGCCCAAGATCTCCCCCTTCTGCTTCCGGATGCAGACCTGGGGGAAGAACAGGTGGGTTACGGTTGTAACCTCCACCAGAGTCGTGGAGCACGTGTCCCAGCCCACAGCTGCGCCCACAGCTGGCTGGGATGGGGTCCGGTTTTGTAGGGAGCACCTCAGCTGCTCAGGGAGCCACAAAGTGGATGACACAGAGGTGCCAGTGGGTTCCCCACACTGTACCCACCCCCCCGAGCAGCTCTTACGTCCTTGCAGTTCTCCTGCCGGGAGAAGTGGGTCAGCTCTGCGTTGTACTGCTCCTGGTCCTCGAGGGCACGGCTGTACTGGCGTGGGCTCAGCTCACTCGGGTCGATGCTGTTGGCCTCCAAGAAGCGCTGGTAGGCCACGCCGAATGCCTGCCCGATGGCCTGGGCGATGACCTGCGCCTGGGGAACAAAAGGGCTGTTCCTGCCCATGGCTCAGGGCTGGAGCCAACAGCTCCTAGTGCCCTGCACTGCCCAGCTCAGCAACTGTCCCTGGGAGCTCCAGGGCGTCCTGGCTCCTTCCCTGCCTGAATGTGCCCCTGTATGGAGCCAACCCTCCCCTCCACTTTGCTCGCTGGGTCTCTGCGTGTCACAGAGATGCTCAGGCTGGGCTCCTGCCCTCTCCCTTGTGGGGAGGGAAGGGCCTCTGCTGCAGCCCCAGCCTGGAACACCTAGTTATTACAGTGGGATGGGGCTCAGGTCCCCAAGGCGACCCACCCACCCCAGGGACCCATGTGTCGCCTCACATCAGCTGAGTGGAAGACGTGGCAGATCATCTTGTAGAGCCGCTTCTCCTCCGCCACCTCCGAGCGCCGCGGCAGCTTCCGGCGTGCCATGAGCACCACGAGGGAGCCGATGTCGGCAATGTAGGAGATGGTCTGGAGGGAGTGATCCATCATGGCCTCCTGGCAAGGGGGACACAGGCCAAGAGTTCAGCCCCCTCTGGGCTGTCAGACCACGTGGGCAGCCGCGAGCCTGCTGGCACTGCAAGCAGGAAGGGTTTGACCGTGGTGCTGAGATGTGGCGCAGCTGCCCGGCACATGCTGGGCAGAAACCATGTGTGTGCCAAAAGGTACAAACAGCTCCTTCATCAAGGACTCATTTGTGTTCCTGGGTGCTGCCAGGCGACAGGACAGCTCTTCCCTCTTGCTATAATGCAGAAACTAATCCTGAGGCAAAGAGCTCCCCAGATTTCAAGCCTGGGTTCCCCAGCAGCTCCACAGGGCGCAGGTTGCTTGGGAAGCCTTGTCCAGCCACAGAAGCAAGGACATAACACAGGATAGCTATGGAGCGACACGTCCCCTCCCAGACGTGTGTCCTCATCTGTAGGCCATCCCTGGGCAAGACCCTGCTGGTGTGGGAGCAAAGCTGAGATCCTGAGACCAAACAGGAATGCTGAAGCAGCCACAGGGCCACGTGGTTACTGCTGTTCCTGCTCACCTGAGTGTCAGCAGTGAGCACCTTGATCCTCTGTGTGGAGACAAACAGATCCACCTCCGTCATGGGCTGGGACTCCCCCTCGGGTGCCTGCAGACCAATGGAGAGGTCACAGGACCCTGCTGGGATCCAGCCCCACAGCCAGGTGCCCCCGAGTAGATCCTGAGCGCTGCCCCACACCCACAGGGGGCCAGGCTCAGGGCAGCCAGGCCCTCCATCCCTCCTGCACCTTGATCCTGTCCACCGCCTCCTGGGCCTGCGCCATGCGGACACTGGTCGGGGGGTTCCTCTCCGAGGCCAGCTGCGTGGAGCCCAAGTACTTGGCCCCAAAAATCACACCATCCAGCAGGTCCTCTGGGTCACAAGGGCCTGGAACTGAGGCGATGGGAGGGATTGAACAGGGGCTGCTCCCCCACCTCTGAAACTGGGGGTACCAACTCCTGCTGCCCGTTAGCTGCATTCCTACGCAAGATGAAGCAGCTCAGTGCTTGGTACATGGGCACCTGGCATCACCAAGGAACCAGGGCTGCTTCCCCCTTCCCTTCGGAACACATGGCATCCCTTTCCCCCAAGTATACCCCCTCCCTGATCCCTGATGCACCTCCATTTCCTCAGCAAAGGCTCAAACAAGCCACGTGGAGCCTGGTGCACCCACTCTGGATGGGTGCAGAGCTGGCTGCTCCCTCCCCGACTGGGACCCCCGACCACCCCCATTCAGGGTCAGAGCAGGTGCGTCAGGACTCCTGGATGCTCTTGCTGCTTGAGCACAGAAGCAACTCACCCTCTTTGAAGGCTGGGCAGGATGATGGGGATTCCCTGCTCTGCAAAGCAATGAGAGGGCAAGTGAGGCTGTGGCTGGGACCTCAGGAATTCAGCCTGCCTGGCCCTGGAGCAGTGGGACAGCAAGGGCAGAGCATCCCTGGGAATGGGGGAAATAGCACAGGGTCCCTGGGCTGGACAGGGAGGAGCAGGGTCCTAGGCCCATGGGGGTGATAGTGCACGGTCCTGGGGCTGGAGGGGAGGATGGCACAGGATCCCAGGACCAGAGAGGCTGTTCAGACCCACCAGCCTCTGCCCCAGGGCACACATGAATCAGCCAGCCAGGCAATCATGCATTTAGAGCCAAAGTTGGTACTGAGGGTCTTGTCTGGGCAATCTCGCAGTGCGAGGCCCTGTAAGACCTGAGGAAAGTCATCCCTGGCTCTCCTTTGCCCCCATCCCAGATCCCAGGAGGGAGCAGAGCCAAGGGGCATGTCCTGGCTCCTGCTGCCCCATCGCAGCCCAAGGCACGGTGCACTCACGGTCACAGCGCCTTGAGGTGGCTGCTCTGTCCCGGGGGCCAGAGCGGAAGGCAGCGCTGCCCACGCCGGCTCCGGGGAACCTTCCCGAGCACCCTCGCAGGCAGAATCGTCCTCGCAAAGCCCCTCTTCATAACACCAGCTACCAGAAGGTTCTTCCTCCGAGCTCTCTGGCCTCCCCAGCCCTTCAGGCTTCTCCACAGTAGCTGGTTCCTCCTGAGCCTGCAGCATCTCCAGGTTGGTCCCAGCCAGGACATCGGAGCGGGCCAAGGGGGTCTCGGCACCAGCCTCGGGCAGCCCCCCCTCGTAGCACAGGAGGCTCAGCAAGTCCTCCCGGTCAGCCTCGGCGAAGAGCAGCCCGTGGCAGGGCCGGTCGCAGGCGGAGTGCTGGGGGCAGCAGGGACGCATCGCCAGGCCCCGGCCCGTGGCCACGTGCAGCGGGCACGGCCGGCACCTGCCCGGGCACTGCCCGCGGCCCCGCCGGGCACCGGCGGCCGAAGGGGATGGCGAGCCCTGCTTTGGGGCGGACGAGCGGTCGCGGAGGTTGGGGTCGAGGGTCTCGAGCTGCGCCAGCAGCCCCTGGATCTCCGAGGGTTCGTCCTCCACATCCTCGGCCCACTCGGCCCTGCCCAGGCGGGCGCGGGGCTCGGGGGTCTCATCCAGCT
>VXAD01011240.1:318958-332807 GCA_013399195.1 Dicrurus megarhynchus | reverse complement strand
GTGTTCCGCGCCCCGGCCCGCGGCTACGCCAAGAAACCCGGTGAGACCCGCACGGGCACCGGCCCCGGCCTGCGCTCCTCGGCCCCGTGTCCCGGTCCCCGGCCTCGGCCCCGCGCCCCCCCGGTGGTGCTGCCGCCCTAGCTCCATTCCTCGTACCCCCCACTCCCACCCTGGCCCGGCCCCTGGTCCCGCCCCGCGATGCCCTTGCCCTCGAGTCCCCAACCCTTCCCCTGTCTGCGTCCTTGTCCCCCGGCCCTGACCTGACCCTGCCGTTTTCCCCACAGCCGCCAAGGCCAAAGGCAAGGGTGTGCCGAAGGAGGCGTTGAAGGGGCCGGAGGTGTGCACGGACCCCACTATGCTCGCTACCCACGCCATGGGGGTCAACTACTTCAAGGAGGGTCCGGAGGTGGCCCTGAAGCCCGACTCCGAGTACCCCGACTGGTGGGTGCTGCCCCCCTCCCCTCTGTGTCCTGACAGAGGTGCCATGCTAGGGGCACAGAGCTGTGTAGGAGGGACAGGGAAGTGCTCTGGGAGGAGGCAGACTGCCGTTCTGCGACCCAGACACCTTCCTCAGGGTCAGGAGAGAGGAGTGGGTGCACTGTGGATGTGGGGGTGAGGGATCTGCACATCCTGGTCACTCATGTCCATTGCTCCATCCCGTGGTTGTCCCTTTGTCCTCCTTCCCGTAGCCTCACATCCTCTGCATTCACCCCCAGGCTCTTTAAGATCCACCTCGGGCCCCCCAAGAAGCTGGAGGAGCTGGACCCCGACTCGCTTGAGTATTGGAGGCGCCTGCGGAAGTACAACACATGGCAGCGCAACAGGTTGAAGAAGGGCAAGAAGCTGTAGGTGCTGCTGAGTTTGGGGCTTCCCTGTGTGCCAGCACTGGTGGCACTGGGACCTGCCCTGGCTTTTGGTCTCTTCTCTTTGCTGTAAATAAGAAATAAATCTCTGGTGAGGCTGATGTCTGTTATAAAGGCTGTGACAAACCAGACCCTTTGCAAGCTTGCTGCAGGTCCCCTCCATGCCAAGGGCTAAGGTGACACAGGCCGCAAGGTCTCAGTGTGTTTGTTAAGACAGAAGCTCAGGTTTTGGGTCGTAGAGGGAGCCCACACTGCACACAGGTCCTGCTCCCTGCTCCATCACCGGCTGTGCCGCAGCAGCTGGGGCTGAGGGCTCCGTGGGCATGTGGGGTGGGGAATGACCCACCGGTGTCACTGCATCCCTGGCCGCTGGATCTCGGGGCCTGAGCAGCCTGTGCTCCCTGGGAGCAGAAGGATCTGGGCCAGGCTTTGGAAGTGCTGTGGGGAGCAGGCAAGGTGGGGGAGGGGACATGGTGGCCCTTTGCAGTGCCACCCTGACACCATGCTCTCCTTTCCTCCTCCAGCAGCAGGAGCAGTGGTGCTGGGATGCCAGGGCTTGGCTGGGCTGGATGGTGAAGGCAGGGTCTTCCCCACAGCCCCATCCCTGACTCTCCTTGGGCAACTTCAGCCTGGCAAAGCCCAGCAGCTTCCCCTGGCCTCGGTTTTGCCTGTGTGGTGGGCACACCAGAGAGGTGCCTCTGTCACCTCAGTTCTCCTCCACCCTGGACTCGCTGCCCTGCAGCTCCTTCTGGGCTCAAGCTGGGCTCTGGAGAAAAGAGGAGCCTGTGGGTCCCTGCAGTGAGGACGAGACAGTGGAGCCTCTGCCAGGCCCGGCGGTGTCCCCAGTGCCGTGTGCCCTGTGACAGGGCCGAGGCCGTGCCCAGCTCCCCCGGGGCTGTGGGCGGGAGGTGGCAGCTCTGCGCCCACGTGCTGCACAACAGGAAGGAAGGCAGAGGGAAGCAGAAGTGCTGTGCTGCAGCACGGGGGCCTGGGGGAGATTTTGGGCTGAACCTTCATTTCCTCTGTGTGGGGCTCAGTGCACACCCCCGGAGCTGATGGGGCTCGGCCATATCCCGCAGTGAGCACCCATCCCTGCCGGGCCTGCAGCTCACCCTCCCCTCGCCACCCCCAGCGTGTCCAGACCCCAAATCCAGCAGCAGGTGAGCAGACGGAATCACCTGGATCCCTGTCCTTGGTCTTGGAGCACCCTGCTTGGGTGAGTGTCACCCAGCTGCTCTGGGCAGCTCAGTCCTGGGGATAAGGGCCCTCCTGGGGTGGGTTGTTGGGAAGGGACCTGAGGGGAGGAGGAGGGAGCTGCACCTATCCAGGCGGTTCATGGCACACAGAAACCTTTCCCAGGATTCAGGGCAAGCTGAGCTGGGTCTCAGTCCCAAGACCCCCATGTACCCTCCGCTGACCCCCTGTAGGCCCCTCGTGGTGGCTCCAGAGCCACCACCCAGAAGCCTGCTGACAGCAAGGGGGCTGCTGCTGCCCCACTGGGGCCTTTGCCAGAAGGAGAAGGGTACTGGGGCCCCATTCTCTTTGTCACCTGACAGGACAAGGAAGGTGATGGGGGCCATCCCCTCTTTCTAGTTCCATGGATCCCCATTCCATGAAAGTCTCCTTCCCAGGGCTGGGCTAAAGTACCCTGGCTCCTTGCCAAGGCTGGGGGAATGATCGGGGTCCCCCGTGCCACCCAGCTCAGAGTGGCTGCCGGTGGCCAGATCCAGCAGCACTGCCCAGCCAGATCCCAGCAGCTCCTCAGGCTCCTGCCGGGAGCTCTCCAGACACCAGTGATCTCACTGCTCTCCCCCCTAAGCCACCCTGTGCCCAGAGGGGTCCGGTGGGGCACGGGTGTCTGTCACCCCGTGGCCCACTGACGGCTCGTCCCCTCGGCGTCTCCAGGAGGGATGGGGGACTGGAGCATGCCCATCGGCTCGCTGGGCGAGGAAGTGGTGGCCCGGCTGTGTGAGCTACTGGATAACGCCGGCCGGGGCTGGCGCAAGCTGGCCGAGCTGGCCGGGGCCGAGAAACGCTTCAAGTGCAGGTAGGGCTGGGGGAGCACTGCCGGGGGCTGTCCCCGACCGGGTTACAAACGCACGTGGGCACAGCTCTGCCGCGGGCTGAGCGAGGGGAGCACGGGGCAGTTCCCTCCCCGGGCTGGGCACCGCCGGGCTGGGCACCGCCGGGGCCCCTGGCCGGGCTCCCACCCGCCCCGAGGGAGGGGGCTGTGGCTCTGACGGCTGCGGGCGCTTGCAGCGCGGAGGAGCTGGAGATGTGCTCGCTGAAGGTGCTGGAGCCCCGCGGCAGCCCCACACAGTGCCTGCTGCAGCTCCTGGCCGAGCGCGACTGCACCCTCAGGTACCTGCTGGGCTGCCTGGAGCGCATGGGGCACGAACAGGCCTGCCGGGTCCTCAGCTCCGCCGGTACAGACGGGCAGCGGGAACCGGGGGGCTGGAGGGGAGCACTGGGGGGCAGGGGCTCAGCAGGAGGAATGGGGATGGGGGTGAAGAACAGCAATTCCTGCTGGGGGTCTTGCTCTGGTAGCGAGGTCCTGGGCAGGCAGGGTGGAGTGGGATGGATGCAACAGGATGAGATAGGATGGGATGTCGTCTGATCGGATGGGACAGGACAGATTTGGACAGCATGGGATGGGATGGGATAGGATAGGATAGAGCAGAGTGGGATGGGATAAACTGAAGCAAGATGAGATGGGTAGATGGGATAGCCCTGAATATGTCAATGGGACAAGGTAGGATGGCTGGGACAGGACAGAGGTGGGGGATGTAGTAAGATGGGCGGGGTTGGGAGAGGAGAATCTGTTGTGGGTGGGGATGGGACCGGATGGGATGGGGTGGTGCAGGACAGGGGACTCAGCCCAGGCTGGTCTGTCCTCTCCCGCAGTCCAGGACATGATCCGCATCACAGTGCAGCCAGAGTCGCAGGTGGTGGCGGAGGGGACACAGGTGTCCCTGACCTGCTGCGCAACCGGCCCGCCGGGGCTCACGTACCAGTGGTTCTGTGGGAGGCAGGAGGTGAGGTCCCACTGTGCCACACTGAGCAGGGCCCCCCACACCCTGTCCATGGTGAGGGCACCCACACGGGTAAGAGGGAGCCCATGACTCCTTGGCCTCCTCCTGTCTCGTAGGTGCCTGGAGCTACATCCCCAGAGCTGCTGATTGACACGGCCACCCTGGCGGGCCAGCCCGAGTGGTACATCTGCCGGGTGAACTGCGGGGCCACCTTCACCTTCTCCAGGTGGGCTCATGTCCGGGTGGAGAAGAGCAGCAGCCCCAGCTCAGGTGGGTCTCAAGATCTGCGTCCTTGGGCTGGCTGCCATGGGCCACCACTTGCCCCGTTGGGATTGGGACATCTCCTGCAGTGCACCTCTCACCCCATCAGGACAGGAGTGGGTCCTGAGTGGCATCATTTGCCATGTAATGCCCTGGCTCAGCTGCCAAGGTCTCTGGGCTTGCTGGGGTGATGGTGCCCACGGAGGAGCCACATGCCCTGTGTCCTCCTCATGCCTGCTGCCTTATGCCAGCCATGGGTGCCAGGGCCTGTGGGGGAAGAACCCGGGGCCTGGCGCAGCTCTGCAGAGTGCTGCCATGGCTGGGTGCCTAATTTGCCACCCTGTCCCTTCCCCAGCCAGTGGTTACTGCCTGACCATGGCGGGGCTGCAGATCCTGCGGCAGCCGCGGCCGTGCCGCCTGGCCGAGGGGGACACGCTGGCGCTGGAGTGCAGAGCCATTGGCAACCCCCCACCCCAGTACCAGTGGTTCAGGAACCGGCGCCCCGTGGAAGGGGCACAGGCACCCCAGCTCCAGGTATGAAGGGACCTCTGGCACGGCACAACATGGCATAGCATGGCACAGTGTGGCACGGTGCAGCATGGTCTGGCACACTGCCCCAGCCTCCTGCTCTGTCCTGCTGGCAGGTGAAGCTGGTGACAACGGCCGAGCGGGGCAGCTACTCCTGCCGCGTGTTCAACCTCTTCCACGAGGTGTGGAGCCAGGAGGTGGACGTGGAGATTGGTGAGGGCCCCAGACAAACCTCCGTGACCCCCCACCTGCTCTGTTCCCAGTAAAGCCCTCATGGCTGCTTCACAGTTTTGGGGGGACTGCAGCCCATGCTGGGAGGTGATGCCATGCATAGGGTCCCTGACATCCCCTCTGCCACAGGCCCACGGCTCTTCACCTCTGGAGGCTCCTGGCAGGAGGAGGATGGAGGTAGGTGGGGGCAGAGTGGACAAGTCTGTGCTGCTCTGCCCACCATGCTCCCCTGGCACTGGAGGGCCATGGCACAGCGTTTCTCTCTTCCCAGGCTCCCTAGAGCATGGCAGCCCTGGACAGCTGTACGGTAAGAGCCTGCCCAGGAGGGGCTGGTGGCCCTGGGGAGCCCTGACTGTCACCAGTGTCACCACTGTCACCCCATAAGGCTTTACTCAGCCAGGATGCTTTGGGTGCAGCATACTAGGAGAGTGAAACAGCAGCCCAACCCCAACCCAAATTAGGAGAGCAGATCAGCACCCTAACCCTCAACCCAAATCCCCAACCCTAACCCTTAACCATAACCTAAGGGTTCAGGGATCAGCGAGGCAGGGATGCCACAGGGCACCTTGGTACCCAGGGACAGTGATGCTGGCCAGAGTTGGGTGTCACCTCTGTGGGCTGTGGGTAACATGGAGAGCAGGAGTGTCCCCCTCGGTAACAACACCTCCCTCTCCCATCCCTGCAGCCACGGACAAAGTGGCGCTGCTGATCGGCAACATGCACTACCTGCACCACAAGCAGCTGCAGGCGCCCATAGTGGATGTTCACGCCCTCGGTGCGCTCCTCCGCCAGCTCGACTTCAAGGTGGTGTCCCTGCTGGACCTGCGCAAGGTCGAGATGCAGATGGCCGTCGATGAGTTCCTCCTCCTCCTTGACAAGGGAGTCTACGGTGCGACAACACCCGCCAGGGCGGCTCCAGCCCAGGGGGAACTGGGTGGTTTTATGCTGGTGGAGTCTTGGGGTGCAGCCAGGCAAGAAGCAGGTGCTGGCAGGTCAGGGGATGCCACCATGTCACCTGCCCTCTGTTCCCCCAGCAGGTTTGCTCTACTATGCTGGGCATGGCTATGAAAATTTTGGCAACAGCTTCATGGTGCCCATCGACGCGCCCAGCGCCTACACATCCGAGCACTGCCTGTGCGTGCAGCGGGTGCTGCGGGAGATGCAGCAGCGCCGCACCGGCCTCAACATCTTCCTGCTTGACATGTGCCGCAAGAGGTGACCCGGCCCTGCCACCCACCTCGGGACCAGCTGCCACTCAGGGAGGGCCCAGCACAGGGACCTGTGGGTGGTGGCTCCCAGGGGAGGGTAGCAGAGCAGCCCCAGGGTCCCATCTAAACCCACTGTCTGTGTCTAAATGCTCAAAAACTTCACTGCCCCTGTGGGCTAGCAAACGCTGTAATGGGTGGGCAGAGGAGCACAGAGCAGCCCTCCAGGTCTGGTGTGCTTTGGGGTGGGTTTTGGGGGAGGACAGGTTCTCACTCTGTCCAGCTTCTCTTCTCTTGCAGGAACCTCAACGATGACGTCATCCCGCAGGTTGGGGCGCTGGAGGTCACGGCCAACATCGTCTTTGGCTATGCCACGTGGGTCCCCTCCCACCATCCCCTGGCACAGGCAGTGTGGCTGAGTCTCCCTGACTGGCTCAGGGTGGGGCAGGGGCTCAGACCTCCATGCCTGCATCCCTCCACCCTTGATGCTGGAGGGGTTGGGCGAGCGGCAGCCCTCAGTCCCTCACAGGGCAGGGAGGTGCCCATGGCACTGCTCGGCTTTGGGCAGCACCTGCTGGCATGAAGCCCCAAGACTCCTCCAGAGCACAGGGGTTTGGGCTGGTGATGCTTTAAAGCATCCAGGATCCGGCCATGCTCTCACCTGTCCCCAGCATGGTGGCCAGATGGTGTGATGGGAACAGGAAGAGGTCTGGGCACCCAACTCTGGCTTCCTTAGGGCTGTCATCCTGTTGGGGGCCAATTCCCAGGGAGTGCCAGACCCCGTGACAGATCCAAACACTGCCCTGTCCCCGCAGGTGCGCGGATGCCGAAGCCTATGAGCTGAGCCAGGGTGAGCTCTCCAATGGCATCTTCGTCACCTTCCTCAAGCGCTGGCTGATGGAGGATGAGAAGATCACGGTGCTGCTGGACAAGGTGGCCGAGGGTGAGTGAGGAGCAGTGGGGAACAATGACCTCCGTGGTGGCCCCTGCCAACCCTGTGCCCCCACAGACATGGGCACTCTGGAGATCACGCGGGGACGGCAGGCACTGGAGCTTCGCAGCAACCTCTCAGAGAGACGGGCTCTGACAGACCGCATCCGCCCCCCAGGCCAGGATGAGTCCTCTGCCAGGAACCTGCAGTGGGCCAAGGCTCACGGTGAGTCATGGCCACCCTGTCCCAAGCTGGCATCTAGAGGGGGGACAGCCCAAGGAGAAGAGAGAGGCTGCGAACATCTGCTGAGTTCCTCCCACCTGGAGGAGAAACTGCCGGCACAGAGCCACCAGCCTGGAGACAGGAGCACCACGTTGGCACCCCTGCTCCAGGGTGACCCAGCGGTCACCTCACCTGTGGGTACAGCTCCAGCCCTGAGCCCCTGCAGGTCCCAGCCCTGTGCTCCCTGTCCCCTCCACAGTCCTGCCGGAGAGCCGGCACCTTCATTTCGACTGTGGTGTCAGCGTCCAGCTGGGCTTCGCCGCCGAGTTCTCCAACATCATGATCATCTACACACGTGTGGTGGCTGCCCCCAAGGACATCACCAGCTGTGAGGCCCGGCTCACGGATATTCCTGAGGTGGGAGCAGCTGCTGAAGCCCCCACTAGGGCAATGCTGGGGAAGTGGGGGGGGGAAACTGTGGTGGTTTTCATGTGGATGCCATCCATGGCAGGAGCTGGATGTGGACCTCAAGTGCACCAACAAGGAGAGCCCAGAGGAGGTGGGCAGCCCACTGGCACCCGTCTGGAGCCTTGGCTGCCCCTCCTGCTGCCTCTACAGCCGGATCTGTGGCTTGCAGAAGCTGCAGGTAAGAGCAATGGTGGGCAGGGGCCGGTGTCGGGGACACAGCGTGACCATGGCCGTGCCAGGACAGGAGCCCATGGTGCTGGTGTCCCCCGCAGCAGGAGCTGGCCTTCACCGTCTGCCTGCAGTACCGCTACCAGGGCATGGACGACTTTGTGGAGGAGCGGCAGCAGGTGAACGTGGGGCGGCCGCTCATCGCCAAGCTCAACCTGCAGTGGGCGGCCTCCCCCTCGCCGCCCCACAGCCCCCTCTTCTCCTCTCCCCCCAGGAGCTGGGGGGTGGTGGGGAGCTCATGGGTCAACACCCCTGAGGAGAACCTGAGCCCTGAGGGCCCTGGCTCCCCCACCCTGTAGAGGGACAGTGTGCCCCCTGCCCCGTCACTGCAGTGCCCTGGCACCATGTCTGTCCTGCTGCGGGCCAGGGGATGGAGGGGGTGGAGGTGACGTGCACAGAGGCTGAGCTCCATCCTGGCCTGTGCCAAGGGGTGCAGGTCTCACAGCACAGCACGACTGGGACTGTTGGCCCCAGCCGCACGTCCCCTGGCGTGGCCATGCCACCCCCACATCCCTTGGCAGTACCAGTCCCACGTCCCTGGGCAGTGCCAGCCCCACATGCCAGGCCACTGCCGGGCAGTGCCAGGGGCAGAATGCCCAGAGACCACGGCTCAGCGGGCTCGAGGTGTCGTGCCGGGGCAGGGCTAGGTTCGTTCAGGCCCGGGAGAAATAGAGAGAAATAAGCAGCTTAGGGGGCAAATCCCGCGGGAGGAGATTAGAGGGGGTGGGAGCGGGAGGGCTCCTGTTCGGCCACGAGGGGGTGGGAGCACCCCCCGGTGCCCCCACCGCTCCCAGTAGCACCCACTCCTCACAGTACAACCCCAGCAAGCGGCCCCATCTGGGCAGTGAGCGATTTCAGGACAGGATTGGGATCTAAGGGGGAAAAAATGCTTTTTTGCTTTTTCCCACACAAAACCCCACATGCTGGGGCAGGCTCCAGTGGGTATCCACCGCAGAAAGTACCAATAAAGCGGTCCGCCCAGGCGGCTCGGCGCTTCTGCACCCTCCCTGCGTTCAAATGGCATTTTTGGGGTCAGAAACCTTGCCCGTTCCTGCAGGAGGTGCAGCGCAGCACCGGCCGCACCCACGGGAGGGAAGGGGGGCACCACCTGAGGGAACCCCGACATTCCCCGTGCCACCCCATGGAAAACAGCTCATTTCCATAATTCACACAACCCCCATCCCCAAGCACCCGGGGAGACGCATCCGCATCCCGGGGCCCCTCCGCGCTCTCGGGCGGCGGTTGCGGGGCCGGGCTGGGGGAGCACCCTCGCCCCAATTAGGCTCCGATCAAACGAGCCGGGGGTGCGGCGCTGCCGCTCCCGCGCCAGCCGGCCTTTGTTGGCGCTC
Organism: Dicrurus megarhynchus; assembly: GCA_013399195.1. Classification (NCBI taxonomy): domain Eukaryota; kingdom Metazoa; phylum Chordata; class Aves; order Passeriformes; family Dicruridae; genus Dicrurus; species Dicrurus megarhynchus. The sequence continues at coordinate 323,489 of VXAD01011240.1, read as the reverse complement.
GGGAGGCCGAGGGGTGCCCCGGGCTGGCGCCAGCCTCGGCAATTATGTCATGTGAAAAGCGCAGCCCCCATTGAGCGCGTCCCGTCCCCCGGATCAAACCCCATTACTTCCGCAGCCGTTGCTTCATTATCTGCCGGCCGGAGCTCGCCTCGGCCGGGGCGCTTCACCCCATTAGCTGGGCCGGGGAGCCGGGGAGCATCGATTATGCGTTTAATGGGTTGTTAAAGGTTTAATTGTCGCTAACGAAACAGACGAGCAGCAGCAGCCGGGGGACGGGGCACAAGGAGAAGGGTCTCGCCGGGGTCAGTGCCTCGCCTGGCCCGCTGGCATCTCGGCCAGACCCGCCTGACCGCGGGGCTCTGGGGACGTCAGAGTCCGGCCCCGGGGGGTTTGGATCGGGGTGAGACCCCGGGCTGGGGGGGGCTGCGGGCGCTGGCACTGAGCGGGGTCTGGGCCGGGGGGATGCGGTGGGGAGGGGGCTGCCCCAGCACAGCCCCGGCTGGGGGCTGTTGTCAGGTCCGAAGTGAGAACATTTTCTGGGGAAACGTTTTGGTGGGGGGAAGGTTGTCCCTCGTCTGGCTCCTCCAGGGACTGGGGCACCCCGGGAACCTAGGACACCTCAGGGCATCCCAGGGACCCGGGGCACCCGCTCACCCAGAGATAAGCCCCCCTGTCTTGCTGTCCCAGCTGTGCTTAAGCACCTGAAGGCCACTGTGGACTCAGCCATGTGCTGGGGCCATGCTGGCGTTTGCCATCAGTGAGGGTGCTGGTGACACTGGCTGTGCCCTGAGTGGGCAGATGGGGTCCCCCGGAGCTGCAAAGCCACTCTGGGGACCCCTGAGGACACGGCACCATGTCACCACCACCCAGCTCCCACCTGGCAGGAAACACTGGCAAGGGGTAAGCCGTGTGTTGGTGTGCCCCAACAACCCTGTTGTGGTGACCCCAGGGCTCACAGCCGGCCCCCTCCTCTCACCAGCCCTGGCCAGGGGCCTTGCGGGTCCCACTGCTACCCATCCTCCCACCAGCACAATTCCAGCAGCTCTCTGCCACTGCCACCTCTGGGAATGTTAGGGCAGGGGGCAGTGGGCCCAGCCCCTAAGGGACAGTCGAGCAGGTGACCTGTGACAAGCTGTTGAAGCCACGGTCCAGCACAAGCCAGTCCCAGCTGGGGCTGGATCAGGTCACCCGTGCCTGGACCTGGCCCAGCCCTGCATGCAGTGTCCCGAGGGAGCAGGGCAGGAGGGTGTGCAGGGATGCTGCTCCCATGCCCCCACGGAAAGCTCCTCTCTGGAAGAAGCTTGGCAGCCCCACAGTGCTAAGGAGGGCACGGCATGGCACGGCACGACCGAGGCCCCGGCAGCGCCCGACTCCAGCATGAGGCAGCCGTCCAGCTTATCTCTTTACTCACAATACACCCGTGCTCTCGGCGCCGGCGCATCTCCCGGCACAACCGGTGGCGTGTGCCGACGCAACTAAAACAACCCCCCCAAGTACTCCCTACAAAACTAGAGCTTTCTGTTCAGTTTTGTTCAAATCTGCAGCATTAAAAAAAAAATTAATAATAATGGGAAGGGGAGGGGGTGTGGAGAAAGGACATGTCCAACTGGGGTGTGGTGGGTGGCACGGTGGGGTGCCTCAGCCTCAGCCAGGTCCTCAGCTGATCTTGGTGCCTCAGAGAGGCAAAGGAGCTCTCCTGGGGTGCTTCCCCCCAGCTGTGGGGTCCTGCCAGCACCCTGACTCGCTCCCCTGACACCACCAGTGCTGGGTCAGTGTGGGGAAGACGCAGCCCGGCATCCCTGCCCAGTGCCAGCTTTGGTCCTGCTGAGCACCCACTGTCCTCCCTCATGGCCGTGGGGCCGAGCCAGCACCGGGGGCAGGAGCGGCAGCTGGGGGGCTCGGAGGGGAGCGTTCATCAAATGGGCTGCCAGGTCTTGTCAATGGTCTGAATGTGCTCCTTGGCTTTCATGCGGAGCGAGGCGATGCTGGAGCTCCTCTGGTCCACCTCCTCCAGCGGGTACTTGTCCACAAAGGGGGTGCCGCACTGGTAGGGCGCGGGGGCCATGGGCTGCATGCCCTGCGCCATCGGCGGGGGGGTGTTGAGGAAGGAGTGCCCAGCGTAGGGGGGCTGCAGGGCCTGGGGGGCTCCCATGAAGCCGGGGATGCTGTGGACCGTGGTGGCGCTGGAGATGGGGGACGTCAGCCATGGGTCGAGCGGGAGGGAGTTGCTCATGGGCCCCACGTTGGGGGTCATGGGGGGCCGGTTGAAGGAGAGCACGGGGGTGTCGTGGAGCTTCATGGAACTGGCCTCCATCTTCTCCTGCCGCCTCCACTTGGCTCGTCGGTTCTGGAACCAGACCTGCGAGGTGAGAGCCAAGGTGAGCTCACTGTGCCCAGCTGGACCCTTGCAGTGTGCCCCACATGCAGTGTCCCATGCAGGGTGTCCCATGAAGGGTGTCCCATGTCTCTGCCCCAGGCAAGATGCCCTGTTCTGCAGTATCCCACTGGGGTGCCCCACAGGGAGTGCTTGAGGTGGGGGTTTCCTGTATGGGGTACCCCATCCCACGAGGGCTGCCCTACAGGGCTCCAGCAATCCCAGCACCTCTGCCAGACGTCTCCCACAAGCCCCAGAGACCAAGGACATCTCCAAGGTATGGAAAGTGAAAGGTGTAAGCACACAGCCCCTTTCTGCTCCATGGGAACATGCACCCTGGCCGTGCAGACTCCCAGCAGTCCATGGGACAGTGCTATCTGACCTGCCCAGCCCCTATGGTCACAGCTTTTATAAGTTAAACAGCCACAGTTTCGCCAAAACCCAGCAGGAATGGCAGGGACTGGTGGCCCAAATCCAGCGGTGACGTCTGGCCCCAAGGGAGCTGCTCATTAAAGTGCTGATCCTCCTGTCCCCAGAGCAGCACAGAGCACAGGGGTCTGCTGCAGGAGGCAAAGGGGAGGAAAGATGAATGGCTGGGTGGGAAAGGGGAGGGTTCCGTGGGCTGGTCATGGCTGTTGGTGGACACTGGGCTGCACTGGTGCAAACTGCACGTCCAGAGAAGGGAACAGAGCTGGGGAAAGGGCTGGAGCACAGGCTGGATGAGGAGCAGCTGAGCAAGCTGGGGGAGCTCAGCCTGGACAAAAGGAGTCTCAGGGGGAACCTTCTTGCTCTCCATGACTCCCTGACAGGAGGGTGGAGCCAGGTGGGGGTCGGGCACTGCTCCCAGGGAACAGGGACAGGAGGAGACGAAACAGCCTCAAGCTGTGCCAGGGGACGGTTAGGTTGGATATTAGTGGAAACTTCTTCCCTAGGGCAGTGGTGGAGTCCTCATTCCTGGAGGGACTTACACGACTTGTGGATGTGGCACTTAGGGACATGGGTTAGTGGTGGCCTTGGCAGTGCTGGGGAACAGTTGGACTGGAGGTTCTCAGCGCTTTTCCAACCTGAACAAGTCTGTGATTCTGTGAAACTGGTTGTTGCTCAGAGAGCTCAGCAGAGGCATCTTTATGGTCTGGACCCCCACAAAAAAAGCTGCATTGTCTTGACTGGAGCTGAGGCCTGGGGAATTCAGTTCATTTGTATGGGGGTTACTCCTTTGGTTCACAGTGAAGTTGTCACTTCAGCTCCCTGACCCCTTCTCCCTCCCTGATTTCACCCCTGATTTCAGTCCAGGCATGGTGGGGAGCAGACTGGTGGGACCCCAGGCCCTTCCCAGGCTCTGCTGTCCCTCCATGAGCCTTTTGCTGCAGCCTAAGGAGCAAAACCTCCCCAGCCCCACTGCCCTCCTGATCTGCCCTGCTCCAACAAGATTAAAACCCTCAGATCCTGAGGATCTCGTGCTTTTCCAGCCCAAAAGACCTGCAAGGGGCCACTATCAACCAATGAGGGTTTTTTGGCCACTTTCCCATGTGATCAGCAGGAGGGATGGGAGCAGCCACCACCAGAAGGGGCAAAAGTTTCTGAAAATCATCTCTGTGCCCTAACAGAGCCTCTGGCCTATGGGCCCAACTGGGACCTTGTGGGTCAAACTGGGACCCCATGGGGGAACAAGGCTTAGCCATTAAACCCTTTCCCTGGCTTTGTTGGGAGCAGCTGGCTCTGCAGAGATGCCGCTCCCATCTCGATCAATGGGGAAACTGAGGCACAGAAGGAGGCATTGGCAGTAGAGCTGAGAGCTGAGCAGAGGTCTCCAGCACCTTTGGGACCCCCTGACACTGCCCAGGGACAGATCCAGGGTGCAGGGGTGCTGCCCTCCCTACCTGCACGCGGACCTCCGGCAGGTTGACCTTCATGGCCAGCTCCTCGCGGCTGTACACGTCGGGGTAGTGGGACTTCTCGAAGGCGCGCTCCAGCTCGTGCAGCTGGTACGTGGTGAAGGTGGTGCGGTTCCGCCGGTGCTTCTTCTTGGGCTGCTCCTCCTCGGCGGCAGCTGGTGGGGTGCCCTCGCCGTCCCCTGGCTTCCGCAGCTCACCCAGGTCCCCCTCACACTTATTCAGGAACATGGTGGCACCTGCAGGGGCGCCGCAGAGTTAGAGG
>VXAD01011240.1:268165-318852 GCA_013399195.1 Dicrurus megarhynchus | reverse complement strand
GCACCGCAGAGTTAGAGGGGCGCGGGGTCTTTGGACCCCGCACGTGTCCCCAGTCCAGAGATGGACGGACAAGGAAACGGAGGGACGGGAAGATAGGGTGGCCCTAGGAACAGGTTATGCAAAGGCATAATCCTCTCTGCCACAGCAGACGATCCCAGGGCTGGGGTGTCCTGGGGGCTGATCCACAGTCCTGGGGACTGACCCAGCATCCAAAGGACGCCTCGTGCTTGGCTCTGCTGTCAGATGCCACCAGGCCCACTGGTGAACCCACTGGTACTAAAAGTCAGATTTCCTCTAAAGTGGAGGATTTTATGGAAGTGCCATCACAGAGAGCCAACTCGATCTCTCTCTGCCCTGGCCTGGAGGAGACCAAGCCTGGGTTAATTCTCTCCTTCCTGCCCAGCTCCTCTTGTCCAGCCTCTTCCATGGTGAAGGCTGGCCCTGGAACACTGGAGGACCCAGTGTCAGTCCCCAGGCTGGGCGGGAGTGACCCAGCACTGTCCCCCGGCTAATAACCATTTTGGTGACGCTTATAAGCATTTTCAACCCTCGCAACGTTTCATCTTTAAGCTTTTTATCCGGCATCTGAAATCTTCCTGCAGTATTTGCAGAGGATTAAGTGTCTCTTTCCATCGTGAGGATGTCGGCAGACATAGAAATGGGGCAGAAAACCATAATCCTGGGGCAAGGGGAAGGCACTGCATTGCCCAGACCCGCCAGCAAAGACTCACCTAATGCCTTAGTGGGAGTGGGAAGGGAAAAGGAGCGTGGGTTCATGCTGGGAGGGGGTAAATGGGCGTCCTAGAGGGCAGCGGGCAGGGGGGGTGTCGGGTGTTGCCCAGGCTGTGCACACAGGGGTGTCTGTGTGGGGGTGCCCGTGTGCGCAGTGTGCCCGTGGCAGCCGCGTCTGTGCCTGTACCCGGGCGGGTGCCCGGGGTGCTCAGGGGTGCTCCCAGTGAGGCACAAGTGGGGGGGGCTGTAGTGGGCTGAGCATGCGGTGGAAGGTGTGCAGCATGTGCACGGTGCGGGTGTGTACGTGTGGGGATGGGGGTGCGGGGGTGGTTTGTGCCACATGGGAGCACTGCTAGGGCGCAGTGCCTGCGTGCCGTGCACGCAGCACACGCGGCGCAGTGTCTGCACTGCTGCACCCAGGGCACAGCGTGCGTGCACAGCGCCCGTGCAGGGCGTGCACAGCACCGTGGGTGTGCAGGGAGCTCAGTGTGTGCGGGGCACGCACAGCCTGTGGGCACAGCGTGGATCCCTGCACAGGAGCTGTGGGCACACAGTGCAGCGTGTGCAGCTGTGTGTGGAGTGTGCGCAGTGCACGTGGCACATGCAGCAGAGGCGCGTGCAGAGCCTGTGGCACACACCGTGCAGTGCAGCACATGCAGCGCCTGCATGCGTGTGGCAACGTGCAGTGCCTGTGCAGCGTGTGCTGTGTCCGTGTGCAGTGCACCCAGCATGAGCAGCGTATGCCTGGTGCTGCTGTGGTGTGCTCAGAGCGAGTGCCACAGGTGTGTGGTGTGGGCAGCGTGCCCAGCGCAGTCGGTGCATGCCCGGGGGTTGTTTGTGCAGCGAGTGAATTGTGTGTACAGTGAGTGAATTGTGTGTACAGTGAGTGAATTGTGTGTGCAGTGTGTGCAGTGAGTGCAGTGAGCGCAGTGAGTGAATTGTGTGTGCAGTGTGTGCAGTGAGTGTGCAGTGAGTGCAGTGAGTGCAGTGAGTGCAGTGAGTGCAGTGAGTGCAGTGAGTGTGCAGTGAGTGTGCAGTGAGTGTGCAATGAGTGCAGTGAGTGCAGTGAGTGTGCAGTGAGTGTGCAATGAGTGCAGTGAGTGTTGCACTCCCCGTGGGTGCTGTACTCACACAGGGGCTGTGCACATGCAGTGCTGTGTGTGCAGTGAGTGCAGCGTGGTGTGTGTGCCTTTGGGGGCTGCAAGCCCCCCCGATGCCCCACAGCCCCTCACAGGGTGTCTGTAGCCCTGGGGGCTCTGGCTCCAGCCCAGCAGTCTCAGGATGCCTCAGGGGAGCTGCAAGTCAGGGCAGGGGTGTTGGGTGCTGCACCCTGGGGTGCCCTGAGGCAGAGGTGAGGGGGGGGTTGGGGGGAACAGGGACCCTGTGGTCACTGTGTGGGCATCACAGTGTGACCTGGGGCTGGGGAGGGGATGGGGTCCCCCACTGCCATCCTCCTCACACTTACCCGCTTCTCATTTGCGCAGCTCCACACCTGCAAGGAGAGGAGAGAGGGGGGCTGAGCACCCAGAGCACCCTCCTGGGGCACAGACCCCCCAAGGGACCCAGCACCCCATCAGGATCCCCGTCTGCCCTGCCCAGCCATGTCCCGCGGTCCCATGGAGCAATGGGGGGGAGCCGGTGCTGGGGGGGAGCTGGAAGGAGCTGGGGCAATGGGAATGGGTGAGATGGGCGCTGGGGGGGATGAGTGAGAGAGGCTGGGAGGGCTGGGGTTAAGATGGGGCAAGCAGGAGGAGAGAAGAGGTGGGGCAATGGTGGGGGGGACAAGGATGAGGTGCAGAGATGGAGCCCCATGGTTCACCCCCTGACCTCATGAGAAAGCAAAGGAGGCAAAAACTCCCCAGGGAGCAGCAAACTCCTACCGGGGAGCACAGATGAGCCAAGAACAGCAAAATACCGGAGCAGCAGTGACCCGGCAGCAGAGAGGCAGCACCGGACCCTGTGGGACGGGGGCAAGGGCTGGACCCCCACCCCAATCTGCCTCGGCCTGGCCAGGGGCACAGATGTCCCTGAGTGGGGAAGGGGCGACCATTACAGATCAGGCTGGGGGGATATCAGCACCAACCACCCCATATTCCCCATCCTCCAGGGACTGGCCTCGGGAATCCCAAGCCTTTACCACCAGTGTTTTGGGAATCCTGCCTGGAAACGGGCCACGCTGAGCTGGGGGCGGGGGAACTGCTAAACTCCAGTTCCCGAAGGACATCTTCCTGCAGCCACTGTCATGCTAGCAGCAATTTTTGGGTTTAAGCCCTTAAGCTGCAAACCTGTGCTGGCAACCATTAGGACCCAACATCTCAGGAGAGTTTTTCCCCCCACTCTCCTCGATGCTTCAGCCCATGGTTTTCCTGTGGGGGCTGCTAGCCAGGGGGAGGGGACAGCTGCTGGTAAAGACGCCAAAAAAAGCAACAGAAACGACATTGAGCCCTGGTCAAAGTGGGTTAAAAACCTCACTTCCTCAGTATTGCAAAGCAGCAGAACATCGGTGAGAACAAGTGGCCTCCCCTGGCAGCAAGGGATGTGGAGGGGACAGCCCAGGGACAGCCCCCACTTCCCCTGGGACCCTGTTCTTTGCCTTTGGAAGCCCATCGGGGTGCCAGGATTTGGCTCCCTGGGCTCAGGCTGCCTGGGACGGGTGGTAGGAGCATGGGTAGCTCCTGCCCTGGCCCTGTGTGATTTGGGCGAGTGGCACTGGCGGGCGCCCGCACCCGCTCCTGAGTCCCCAGGGAAAGGTGCCAGCCCCGTCCCCAGCACCAACCCCCGGCACACCCTGGGGACACCCACTCCCTTTCTCAGCATCTTCCCTCGGCGCTTTGTCCCGAATTGGAAAAAAACGGCGTTACCTGCTGGGCCCAACTCGGCTTTTCCAGGAGTATTTAACTTTGCTGGTCCCTCCCGGGAACCAAACAAGCGGCTCAACCTCACCAATCTCGCAGCTTTGGCAGCCAAAGTTGCCTCTAGTCTTCTTATTTGTCACAGAACCGCCGTGCTAAGGCTCGGGAGAATCTTTATTTAGTGTTGCAGATGTCACCAAGGCACCGCAGATTGGAAATGAGTCCAAAGGATTAAGACGAGGTTATTAATTGGAGGCCTTCCCCTTTAAGAATGATTGACAGTTACTTTCTGGACAAGTAATTGCTCTAAATGTCCCCCCAGCACGGGTCCGGGGGGGCAGCGGCGGACAAAGCCCCGAACTGCCTTCCCCACTCAGATTGTCTCCCCACAAAGGCGTCCTGCTGGAGTTTGCCGTGTAATCCCCTCATTACGGGCGAGGAGAAAGAATTAGAAACAGGGGGAGCGGAGAAGAAAGGATGGAGGGGGAGGGGGCAGGATTTCCTTGGGCTACGGAGGCTCTGCCCCAGGGATGGGGTCTGGGGCAGGCACCCCAAGCCTTGGTGGGATGGGGATGCTGCGGTGGTGGGTGTCATCCCCCCGGATAGGGATGGCGAGTCTGGGGGTGGCCCTGTGACAGCATGGGTGGCCCTGTGGCTCCCAGTGATGCTGCCTGCAGAGCCCTGCCTATGTGGGGAGCAGAGATGGGAACAGGTGTGGGGACAGGGATGGGGACCAGGCATGGGGTCCCGCTGTGAGGACCCAGGGTGTGGACACAGTCTGGGGACCTGCTCTGGGGTGTGGCTGTGGGCCCAGGTGTGAGGACCAGCCACAGAGACCAGTCCCCCTGAACAGCCTTGGGGACCTGGTCTGGGACCTGAAGACCAGGCAGGGGGAACACTCATGGGGACCAGAGCGGGGGACCAGGAAGGCGGGCCAAATGTGGGGAGCAGCCATGGGGCAGTGCCCGTGGGACCAGGCATGGGGATGAGCCATGGACGGGGGCCAGGCATGGGAACACCCCGTGGGGACCAGCTGTGGGATCCAGCCACGGGGACAATCCCTGGGGGCTGCCCATGGGCCCTGGCCTAAGGGGGCGTGGGACAAAGGCAGCCGGGCTGAGGGGCAGGACTACCATCCCTCTCCTCCCCACTCCCACTGCTGCCCCTGGGCCCTGAAGAATGATGGAAACATCATGGTGGGGGTCCTGGGCTGTGCCGGGGGATGTGCTTGGTGCTGCCCACAGCCCCTCTCATGTGGGGTGGATTTTGCCCTTTTCTTTCTTTGCTCACTTTTACTTTCTCCCAAAACCATCTTCCTGCCACCTGCAACTGCTGCCGCCCCCGGGCCTGTCTAGGCTTCCTCCCACTCCCTTCCCCTCCTTGCCACAGTTCCCCTTTCAGATGGCAAATGCCACTGCGGGGGTTTTGGACCCCAGCACCCTGTGCCAGGTGGCTGCTGGCCCCTGAGTGGGTCTGTGCCCACCAGAGCTGCCCCCTCTATGTCCTGGTGTGGGCCCCAAGGCCATCCTACTGTCCCCCACTGCGGTTGTGCAGCTTCACCTGCCCTGTCTGACACCTCTTCAGGGACAGTGGGATGTTGTCTTGGGGATGGCACGTCACCACCCTGGGGGCAGTGTGCCACCACCCCGGGGACAGGCTGGCACTGCCCTGGGGACGGCAAGGCCACACACCAGGGATGGCATGACATGCACAGGCAGGCCATGCAGCCCCTGGGGATGGGGTGACACCCCCATGCCATGCAGCGCTGCAGGAGAGTGCAGGGGAGAGCAGGGAGGTGCTGCCTGTGGGGGTACTGGGGACACCCCTGGGGCAGGGGCGATTTGTGGGGCCAGGGGTGCAAACAGGCACCTGGACCCCACTTGCCCGGGTGCCCGTGCTGGCCACTGTGCCAAGTGCAGGAGCCATGAACCCCACACGGATGGCCCTCGGCAGCTCTCCCCAGGGTGCTCCACTGGCCCGGGGGTGCAGGGAGGTCCCCAGGGTGCCGGGTTTGGAGGCGGGGGACTGCCCAGCTGCCTGGCCCTGGCGCTGTGTGTGCCGTGCCGGCCCCGCGGCTGCCGCAAGGTGTTGCCTCGCCCGGGGGGAGGCAGCAGGCTGATTTGCCAAATGATTATAATTGCCTTTTAGGAGCAGATAGCAAATTGATTTGCTTCCTTGTCCAAGGCCCATAATCGCTTCATCACTTTAAAATATTAATGCTATACTTCTTTGCTAGTTTCCCAATTACCCTAATTGAAGGCAAATTGGTTAAGAAGGTGCAATGCAGAGTATCAGGGGGTTTAGTTCACTCAAATGACAGTTTTAAACCTCCCTAATCCTATTAGCGCGCAAAGCTGCTAACGCTTAGAGACGCTGCGTCAGCTTACCGGGGCGGTGGGGCCGGAGGCGGGGGTCGGGCCGGGGGGCGGCCGGGGGCCACCGGCCTCACGTGACCAGCTCGGCCGGGGATTTATCACTTTTTTAGTTCATTAAGAGGCCTTGGGCAGGCGGGGAGGCAGCAGGGGTGACCCAAAAGGGTGCTGAGCGGGAGGCAGGTGGCAGCGTGGGGAGGGCGGGGGGGCAGGACGATTAGCCAAGGAGACCTGGCGGAGGGTCCTGACCCGAATCCCAGCTGGCGCTGGGAGTCCCCATGCAGCCCCACTGGGAACACTGGGACAGGGCAGGATGGGGCCCTGATGTGGAGCGGGGATGGAGGATCGAGGTGGGGGTGACAGAGCTCGTTGGGGACCGCAGTGCCACCATCCCAGCAGCTGGCACTTGCTGGTGAGCCCAGCCCTGGGGAGAGCTGCGATGTGGGGTGGGATCAGCATTGTGCTGGGTGCCACAGCTGCCACCACCGTGTCGGGGACCTGGTGAGGGACTGGTGTGGCACAGACGGTCCCATCCCACAGGTGGGGTTTGTGCCTGAAGGGAGATTTTCTAAGTTCTGAAGAAACGCTGGTGAACGGGGGTGGGAACGGTGGCAGAGACAGCAGGGATGATGAGGACAGCAGGGATAGTGGGGCCACCAAACATCATGAGGCTCCCCGGTGTCAGGCCCTAGACGAGCCTGTCTCACGCTCCCTGCTACTCCAGCAGCCACCAGCCCCTGGACTGGTACCCGGAGGGGTTCCAGGAGGGACTGGGCACCTCGTGCATCCAGGGACCTCCTTGCTCCGTGTGCTCCAGCCGCGGCGGCTCAGCCCGATGGCTCTGGTGACAGCGCTGAGCTCGGTGACACAGCTTCCAGCCCACGTGCGCCGGATCCGGCCGCCCCCTCCCAGCCCGGCCGCCGCGGCCGTGGGCAGCCCGGACAGGGCCGTCCCCGCAGCCTTTCCGGAGCAGATGGCAGCGGCGTGGGGAGGACGGAGGCGGCTCAGCGCGTCCTTCCTTTCATGCACACACAGCGTGATTCCCGGCGGCTCCGGCTCCGGCGGGAGGTGCCGCTGGGGCCAGCGCTGGCCGTACATTTTACACGGGTTCAGCGAGCTTAGTCCTCGGGGACAGGCGACTCAGGAAGATTAGACCTCGCTAAAATAGGCAGGTATTAGTGATCTCAGCAGCCCCCGGCCTTCCGGCGCGGCGGCATTTAAGCCAGCGCTGCTGCCGAGGTCCCAGGACAGAGTCCCTGGCGGGACAAGAGGCAGCCGAGCACCCTGGCCCAGCCAAAGGGATGATGCCACTGCTGCCCGCACTGGCAGGGGATGCTCGAGCACTCCCTCCCAGTGCTGACCCCAAGGGATAGCCAGGGTGATCACTGGGTCCCACTGACCCCCGTGCTTGGCGGCTGCTGCAGAAGCGGGGGACGAACCCAGTGGCCGAGCCTCCTGGGCTGGTTGCTGGCGCAGGGGACATGGGGCAGCCCGGCTCCAGCGCTGTCATCATGTCCCCTCACCGACCAGGACAGGGACTGTGTGGGCGCGGGATATGGCAGGACGACCAGAATGGTGCCGGCAGATACTGTGTTTATTGAGCCAAATGGTGCACGGCGCCAGGGCTGGTGCGGGGGGTAACAGTGTCAGGGACCTGCCCCATTGGGGGCTCACACCAGGAGCACCAGGAGAGGGACCTGACCTTACCGGCTGGAGGGGACCCAGGCATTCTACACCCCAGCACACCCTGGGAAAGCAACCGGGAATGGTTTTGGGGAAGAAAACCCACGCCCAACAGGTGTATTGGGACCCCCACCCCAAGTAAAGGCATCCAGAGCCTCCGCATCCAGTGGCTCCCGGGGACAGGGGCTGCCGGTGTCACCTGCCGCGGGGCGGGCAGCGCTGCTACATCAGGACGCACTTCTCCTTCACCTGGTCCACGCCGCCCCGCGCGCGGTCCCGCAGCGCCGGCAGCTCCACCTCCCGCAGCTTCGCCAAGAAGGCGAAGGCCCCGGCGCTGCCACCCTCCTCCTCCTCCTCCTCGCTGTGCACCATGGCTGCCAGGTCCTGCGGCAGCTCCACCGCACCTCCGGCCACGTGCACCTGGGCATCGTCCCGCTCGTCCTGCACGCGGGTGGGAGACGGTGTCGGGTGGGGACAGACACGGTGCCTACCACGGTGGAGCGGGGGACAGGGGACAGAGAACAGCCGGTCCCAGGGTGCTGGGGACACGGGGGGATTCCAGGACTGTCCAGTGCCAGACTCGGACGCGGGATGGACAGTGGGCGGCAGATGGTCAGAGGGAGACAGTGGCCGTCTGCTGCCCTCTTCAGGAATCCCTCCCATCCAGGGGATCACGGCAGCCGTGGGCCTGGGGCTGTTCCGGGTAATGTAGGGTCAAGGGGAGCCCCCAGGTCCCACCGCAGACAGGTTAGTTCTTACCTGGGCCAGGTGGTACTTGTCTCGCAGGTGCATCCGCACCGTGGCCCGCTCTGCCTTCCTTTGTGCAAACACCTTGTCCCGCTCGATCCTGCAGCAGGTGCCACACCATCACCCCCCCTCACTGAGCCCCCCCAGGACCACCCCAACATCACCCTGGTCCTCCTGCCGAGCAGGTTCAGGGCAGGAGGGAGGAGAAGGTCTGAGACCCACAAGAGGGTCAAAATGGGGCCTGGGAGCAGGAGCCACATCCTGCCCACCCAGCCCCAGCACCCAGATTCAGAGGTGCTTGATGAAGGCGCCCATTGCAGGGACTCGCTCCCCCTGCAGCCTCTCATCTCCCTGGTGCTGAGCCGCTGGGTTCCCACAGCACCCGGTCCTGGGGAGGTGGGACCTTAATTCAAACCCCTGCTGACCCCCCATCCCTTGGCTCCAAGGGTGCTGGGCTGCAACCGCCCTGGGGCTCTGACACCTGGGGGTTCCCCTTGTCACCTGTGGTACACGAAGGCACTGTCACAGCCCTGTGCCAGCACCTCCATGGACCTCCCAGGCTGTGGGGGAGAGACACTGAAGGGCACCTGCTCTGCACTTTCTCTTGCCCCGGCTGCCTCCCCGTCCCCATCCTGTGCCACCCTGGGGAAAGCCCACAGCAGGTGGGATCCTCATTCTGGTGTGTTGGGGGACCCTAGTGACCCACCCAGCCCCAGCAAAACCTTACTTCTCCTCCAGCAGCTGCCGCTGGTACTCCTCAAACTCCTCGCGGGCCATGCCGCTGGGCAGCGCAGCTGCCTTGTCATCCTTGGGGGCCCCCTTGGGGGACTCGTCCTTGCCCCCCTGGAAGCTCTTCAGGGCGGCCGTGAAGAAGGAGGCCATGGCAGGTGGTGGTGGCAGCTCGTGCCCCAAGGTGCCCACCAGGTCCCAGTGCCTGCAAGGTCAGTGGGACCAGCCCCAGGGGCACTGTGGATCAGGGGCGGATTAAGGCATTAGGAGGGGAAGCCACAGCCAGGGTGGAAAGACTTTCCCTTCGCTGCACCCAAGGGTGCTTGCAGGGGAAAGTGACAGTGCAGGGGGACAGCAGGTGCTGCCACATCAGAGTGATGGGGAGGTGGAAGGAGTCATCAAACTGCAGCACACGCTGGGTCAGGCTGAAATACCCCCCCATTACATGGATCCCAATTTGGGGCAGCACCCATGGGGCTGGGGCCAAGCCCTGGGGAGGGCCCCATGCTGTGGGCACCCAGAACCATGCACACAGGGGAATTGGAGGTGCAAGAAGTCAGCACAGAGGAGACACAAGAGGATTAGCCAAAAAAACCCAATCGAGGGTCAAAGGACCGGCAGCAGACGAGGTGGTGGCGGGTGCACACCCACCCGCGCGGCAGCCTCGTGCCCCCGTTAATCCCTGCTCCACCGAGACTCGAGATTGCTTGGGAGCCTGCGGGGCCGGGGGCTCCCCACTGCTGGGGATGAGCCCCGCGCCCGTAATCTATATGCAAACAGGTCCCATACAGCCTCTGATTAAAAGGCTGCAATCCCCTGCTGTGCAGAGCCCCGACAGGAGAGGGGCTGGATGGCATGGGGGGCTCCGAGGGCCAGAGCTCCTGGCCCCCCCCAAAGCCTTTCACTGGGCTTTGTCAGGCCCCAAGTGAGGGATAGGCCTAATTTCACCCCAGAGGCTTAAAGATTCTGTTGAACTAATTTCTTTGGTTTAATCAAAAAGCCCAAATCCATGGGGTTTATCTGGCTGTGCCGGCATCCCCGTGCGGGGCTGGGTGCTGAAGCAGGGCTGAGTCAGGGTGGGATCTCATCCTCCAGTGAGTGGAGATGTCCAGTCCTGTCTCCCGTCACTGGGAGTTGCAGCTTGAAGGGACCCCACATGCAGCATCCGCTCCTGGGGCTGAGCACAGGGCATGTGGGCACGGCTCCCTCGGGGTCTGCACTCTCCACTCTGAGGGGAGATCGATCCCATGGCAACCTTCTCTGGGCTCTGTGGTGGGTAGAAGGACCATGCTGGGACGAAGGGAGGCTGCTGCCCCATCTCCACAGGGCGAGAGAGCAGCACCACAGGCCATCCTGTTCCTGGCCCCTATTGCCCTGCCACTCCCAACCCTGGAGGGTCCAGGGGCTTCAGGTCCTGGGTCCTGGTAGCAGGATGGAGGTTAAATGTCCCTCAGGTGCTTCAGCTCCTTCTGCAGCTTCTCTGTGAGTTTCTTGAAGGACGGGCGCTTGCCTGGCTCCAACTCCCAGCAGCTCTTCATCAGGGCATAGATGGTGGGTGGGCAGCCCTCGGGGGCATCCATGCGGTACCCCTGCTCCAGCAGCTCCGTCACCTCCTTCAGGGCCTGCCAGGATGGAGAAGCCAGCTGGGATCCCCTTCCCTGCTCTGGTCAGGGAGCAGTGGGATGTCCCTGTCCCATCAGTGCCAGTGGAGTGTAACCTGTGGTGTTCCCTGGCACAGTGCTCACCAGCTTGGGGTAGGGTGCCCGTCCAAAGGAAAAGATTTCCCACAGGAGGATCCCATAGCTCCACACATCCGACTTGGAGGAGAATTTCTGTGGCAGCAGGAGAAGAGGAGGCTGAAGCCAGCTGAGGCTGCGCTGGGTCCCCGCTGCTTCCCGAGGGCAAGGCAGAGGACAGTGACTGCCCCCTGCGCCCCCTCGGCTCCCCAGAGTGTAAACACCCCCAGTCCCATCATCCTGCCCCAATTCCCACTGCACACCTGCTCAGGACAGAGACAGAATTTTGGGAGATGCAGGGTTGACTGTGCCAGAGGCCACTGCGGGGCAGGGATGGGTCAGTGGGAGTGGGAACAAGCAGGAGCAACCCAAGGGGGTGGGTGAGATGCTTTGGAAGGACGCCCTGGCCAGCCCCTTCCCTCTCACTGTCGCTTACATTGTGTTTCAGGGCCTCTGGTGCTGTCCACTTCACAGGGAGCAATGTGGCATCTGCACCCTTGGGGTTGACCCGGGCCAAGCCGAAGTCGCTCACTTTGGCCACGTTCTCCTCGGAGATGAGGATGTTGCGAGCAGCCAGGTCCCGGTGCACCAACTTCTTGGACTCAAGGTAGTCCATGCCTTGAGCCACATCCCTGCCACAACCGAGTGAGACAGAGCCGTGTCACTGTGTGTCCCCTGGGGCTGCACAGGGGGATGCAGAGCCCTGGATTCCAGCCCAGAGGAGAGAGATGGACTTACAGGGCGAACAGGAGGAGCTGCTGGGTCGGGACGAGCGCCCGGCCCCGCGTGCGCAGGAAGTTCACCAGGTTGCCCTGACAGAGAAGGATAAAAGGAGTCAGGACCAACAGGATGGGGCTGCAGGAGACTTTGCCTTCTGCAGGAGCTGCAGGGCCCAGCATCTGTATGACTCAGCCCCTAGACAGGGATATTGTCCCCAAATCTAAGTGGTGATGGGTCCCACTGGCTGAGGAGCAACCAGGTGCTCTCACCTTACTCATGAACTCCATGACAATGTAGAGGCCATTGTGCAGGATCACTCCCAGCAAACACACAAGGTTTTTGTGCCGGACCTTCCTGGAATGGAGGGGATCCGAGTCAAGGAGGTGCCTGCTCGTCCTGGGCCACAGGCAGGGTTGGGCCACACCTCCACGGGGCACTCACGTCATGGCAGCTGTTTCAGCGAGGAAGGCCTGGGCAGTCACGTCGCACTTGATGTTCTTCACAGCCACCCTCTGCCCCATGTACTCGCCCTGCAGGACATCTGGGAGAGCATGGGAGAGTCAGGCTGAGCCCCACATCTGGTCTCCTGCACCCCAGGCTGAGCCCCCCATGCCATGAGATGGGGAGAGGGATCAGGGGGTGCCATGTGGGGAAGCTGCAGCTGGGGAGCCTCCAGCCCCATCCTCTCACCTACCTCCGAACTCGCCTTGCCCAATGCGGTCTCCCAGCGTGAGGTGCTTCAGGTTCAGCAGCCAGCCAGCTGGGCATGGGCACAAGGGCAGGTTAGCAGGGGCCACCAGTGGGGCCTTGTCCCTAAAACGCAGACCACAGCCCCCTTGCACCACCCCTACCTTTGGCCAACTCTTCCTCAGCTGACTTCATCCCAGATTTTGGTTTGGGCTTCACCAGCTTGGTGCAGATGGCTCCCTGCTCCTTCATGTAATGCTGCCAAGGGATGAACAGATGGAGGTGACGCCAGTCTTACCCTCAGGCTTGGAGTGTGAGTCCAGGGAACAGCTTTGGGATGCTCCACAAGACCCCACCATCACCACCCTCGAGGGCAGCCCTTGCTCTCCTCAGGGCACAGCCAGAGGAACACCAGGATGGACCACAGGGGATATGGGATGCTACTGGTGGGGTTGAACCCGTGGCAGGTGCTGCAGCAGCTGAGGGCAGTTTGCAGAGGCAATGGGAGCAGAAGCAGCCAGACAGGGTGGGACAACATGGGACAGGATGGGATGGGACAGGACAACCTTCGGAGCTTTAAAGTGGGGCTGGGGCGGCTGAGAAAGGAAAGGAGCCACCCAGAAGTAGTTGTGTCTAAAAGGAAAAGATGAAAGTGCAACTCCCTGGAGAGGAGACAGGGCGAGGATGGACCACCAGGAAAAACTCACTGGAAGAGCGAGAGCTCACACAACAGCCTGGGAGCCCTGTGGGGTCAGCAGGTGAGAGGGGGCTTTGAGTGGAGGGAGACACAGTAAAATGCCTCAGAGTCCAGGGGAGGCAGAGGCCACCAGGGTCTTCCTGCTGTGTGAAGCACTGAATAAGGAGGGATAGGGATGTGGCCCTTGGCTGGGGACTGGGACTGCAGGTGGCACAGCTGTTTTGCAGAGACATCCTTGGGATATCCCAGATCTGCCCATTGCACTCCAAACTGAGTGGGAACCACGAGCCTTTGATGGAGATAGAGAATTACACCAGGTAACAAACACCAATGAAAACCACACAGAACAGGACAAAGACCTGCCACTGCTCTGGGTGAGCCCATGAGGTCCTTGCCTTTCTCTGGCACTGGTGGGACTCTCTGCCCAGGGGTCTCACCTCAATCATGTCAATGAGGTTGGAGAAGTACTGCTGGCTGTCAATGCTGAGCGTGTTCTCCTCGTGCACCACGCGGTAGTGGATCACCTCCTTGCCGAAGCTCACGCACAGCACGTAATCACCGGGGTGCCGGACAGACTCACGCACCAGGAACAGCCCATCCTCAGGGGGCTGCAGCTCCTGCACTGCCTCCAACCCTGAGATCTTCCCATGGAACCAGCTGAGGAGAGGGGCATTGGAGAGGGGGCTGAGCCAGGGCGCTTCCCCAAGGGGCAGCAGCGAGATGGGGAAAGCAGAGCCCCTGCCAAAGTTACACAGACCCCACTGCATGAAACCTCTCTCCACCAGGTCCATCCAAGCTGGGTGGACACAGCCAGGGGTCCTTAAAGCCAGGTACTGGCCCCAGAAAATCCCTCCATCGCAGGGCATGGCTATGGGATGCTCTGTCTCCAGCTGCCCACCCAAAGGATGGATGGGGGGAACACACTGGACTCATCTGCTGTTGCAGCTCCCAGGGGCTCAGCTGGGCCCCCCGGGCTCCCCCAGTCACCCCAGCTGTACTCACGGCATCAGGCTGAGTTTGGGGTCAGCGCGGATGGCCCCACGCTCCCGCAGTGCGCTGGCTGCCAGCAGCCCCTCCTGCCCCGTCTCGTTGTGCCTGGCGCGGTACCAGCCTTTGCCCTGGGGATGAGGGGGTCTCAGAGCAAGGGAAGGAAGGGGGGATCCCTCTGGAAAGGGAGAGACTGGCTCTGCCAGCTGAGCTGATGGCACCAGAGTCCCATTCTGGCCATGCCCTCTCAGCGCAGCGTGTCCCTGAGCACCCATAGGTCTCACCTCCACGGCCTCGATGATGGTGACCATGTCACCCTTGCGGAAGGCCAGCTCCCGGGGCTTGGGCTTGGTGTGGTCATGCTTGGTGACACACTGCGTCCCAGGGGGCCAGTGCTTCTGCAAGGAGAAGGCGACATCAGTAGGGACAGCGAGAGCTGGACCCCTCTGCTTCCCACAGGCACCAGGGCCAGCCCCAAGGACCATCTGAAACCCTGGCTGGGGACCAGGGGCACTGGGCATGAGCCCTCCTCCACCCCACTTCGGTCCTGGGGGCACACGTCACCCCGGTGTCAGCTGGAATTGCTGGTGTCCCTGTGCAGCCCCGCTCACCCCAGACATGGCCAACCGTCAGCGCATCAGGGACTCCCTGTCCTCTCCTGCTGCCACCTGCAGAAGAAACCAAAGGGGCTGTGGAGGGACAGGGCTGAGCTGGCTTGTCCCAGGTCATGGCTGCTGTCCCAGGCCACTGCTGCTGTCCCACAGGCTCCCCTGGCCAGCGCAGCTCCTGCCCCTCATGCAGCCTCGCACCACAGGATGGAGGAAAAGGCTTACAGCAGGCTGCAAACCCTGCCTGTGCCAGCTGTGTCCTGGGGACACTCCTGTCCCACACATGGATGGGAGCAGGATCCAGCACTCCTGCTCTCTGCCTCTGCCACCAAAGAGGGGCCCCAGCTCTGCTGGCACAGCAGGAGCCCAGCACCACAGCTGTGGGGGAGTAATGTGGTTTTACCAGGAACTTGCTTTTTCACCTCCTCTTTCAGGAGCTCCGAGTCACCAGGGCCACAAGAGGCACCAGCCATGGCCCTGCTGACGTGGGATGCAGCAGGGCTGACATGGGGGCTGCCTGGCAGCAGGGACACTGACAGGCAAGGCTGGGCTGACGTGGGACTGTCACATGCACTGGCTGTGGGATGATTACAGAATGTCTCTGTGCTGCCCTTGACACCAACTGGTCATGCTGGGATGCATATGACAACTTTGCAATTTAAAATTCTGTTTTAAAAGGGTCTTTTCCTCCTGGAGTCCTTCATCACCTTGGGAGATGTCACCTCCTTGGGAGGATCACAGAATCAGGGAATGGTATGGTTTGGGAGGGACCTTACACCCCATCTCATTCCGCCCCCTGCCATGGGCAGGGACACCTTCCACTGTCCCAGGCTACTCCAAGCCCCGTCCAGCCTGGCCTTGGACACTGCCAGGGATCCAGGGGCAGCCACAGCTGCTCTGGGCACCCTGTGCCAGGGCCTCCCCACCCTCCCAGGGAACAATTCCTTCCCAAGATCCCATCCAGCCCTGCCCTCTGGCAGTGGGAAGCCATTCCCTGTGTCCTGTCCCTCCATGCCTTGTCCCCAGTCCCTCTCCAGCTCTCCTGGAGCCCCTTTAGGCCCTGCAAGGGGCTCTGAGCTCTCCCTGGAGCCTTCTCTTCTCCAGGTGAGCACCCCCAGCTCTCCCAGCCTGGCTCCAGAGCAGAGGGGCTCCAGCCCTGGGAGCAGCTCCGGGGCCTCCTCTGGACTGGCTCCAGCAGCTCCACATCCTCCTGATGTTGGGGGTCTCAGAGCTGGAGGCAGCTGTGCAGATGGGGTCTAATCAGAGCAGAGCAGAGGGGCAGAATCCCCCCCTGCCCTGCTGCCCACACTGCGGGATGAGCTCCTTGGAGCAGAGATGACTTTGCTCCATTCCTCCTTTGGAGGGTGAGTCACAATCACTCCTCTGCATCGTCTCTGTGGCAGTGTGGATCCAATGTGGGATTATGCCAGTCCCTATCCACGAAAACAAAACAGGGACAATTGCAGCTGCTACAAGGTTAGTATCAGAAGGCAGCAGCAGTTTTGTCTCTACCAGAAGCCATCGCTAGCCAGCGCTGCCATCCCCTTGCCCCGCAGCCCAACCATGCCACACAGATTGTCTTGGTGAAGTTGGGGATGCAAAGGCAGTCACCGTGTGCCTGTTCCCCAGCAGGCACAGCCAAAGGTTGACGTGACTGGGTGCAGCTCAGATCACTTCCAGGATGGTGAGGACCTCATGAACACAGAGCTTCAGAACAGGGTCTGCTCCATACCCCTGCCGTGGTACATCCTGGTCCGAGGACGGACGTGCTGGCTGAGCCAGGGGGGCTGATGGCAGCTCTGACAACTGTCTTTCATTTTCTGCTGCTCCAGGACAGAAATTTTGGGTGAAAAGCAGCAACTGTTTGGTCAGTCCTGCCCCCGTGTGCAGACAGCAGGTGGTGCTGGGAAGGGACAGATCCTCCACTCGAGTACCAATGGGAAGAGCTTCTCCTCTGCCCAGCTGGCCCTGGGGCTCGGGGTGCTGGACACGCACCCCCACACGGACACCTGCCGCTGGCAGAGCCTGGACACCAGCCAGTGCCTCACCCGGGCACCAGCAGGGACGGCAGTGAATCACCTCCCTCCTGCTGACGCTCACATGCCTTGTCCTAAAGCAGCTCTTCGTTCCTGGAGGTGTTTGATCCATGAGGTTCCCATCACTGGAATGAATGTTCCCACAAGCAGAGTGTGCAGGCAGAAAGCCTGAGAGGAGATACTTGTCCCCTTCTTTGTTTTGGGGCTGTTCTGTACTTTTATGGATTGGTAAACCTGAGTAATTGCAATGAGGTTGAGAAGCACAGAAACATGGTGGGGGTTGGTAGAGCTGTCCCGACCCCGGACTGGAGAGCTTAAGCTTATTCCCAGTGCACAGAGTTACCCAGCTGAGGAGGTGCCAGCCCTGACAGCACCGTGACAGGAGGGGACAGCGCCTGCGGGGGCTGCGCCTCTGGCTGCGGTGGAGCCGACACACCGAGCCCTCCCCTCCGGAGCACAGACCCCCGGCTGCACTGGCTGTCACTCGGACAAAGGGCAGCTACTGCTCCTGTGCTGGAAAGCGGGTGACACCCACCACTGCCCACCACGCTCAGCACCGCGCCTGCCCTTCCCTGCTGCCAGAGTGGACAGGAGGACACCTCGTCTGCCCGCGACACCTCTCAGACCTCGCTCTTACCTCTCACTGCTGGCCATGTGGGGCTGGGGGCAGCGCTGTCAGGGGAAGCTCACAGCTGAGCCTGGACGTGGATTCCTGAACTCCTGGAGAGTCTCTTTCCTACACAGAGCCAAGCTCTACGTTCAAGGGTAGCTCCCAGACAGAGCCGGACCCAATTTCCTGATTTCTCTGCTGGTGAGGCTGTGATGCAGCGTCCGGGCGGTCCCTGCGGCAGCACCGCCTGCGCCCTCCAACCTCCATCAGAAATGACTCATTATTTGACAACACTTAGAGCAACTTCTGCCCTTTGAGGGCACAGTTACACACCCTTGCTAGAAGGGAACTGGAGCTCACCAGATCCTGTCCCCTGTGGCACTGTGGGGGAATCAGTATCCCCCTGCAAACAGGGACAGTTGCTGTCACCACTGCTGGCCTGGCCAGAGCAGTGACCATGGAGGGGGTGCCTGTGGTGGCAACAGCTCTCCAGGGAGGCTGAGCTCAGGAGAGGAAGAGCTGGGACCAGGGATCTCCAAGTGTAATCCTGTCTCAGCATCGACTCTGTGAGCCTCAGGGCAGGTTGATCCGGGAGCACGGCCACCCCTCCCTGTTCCACTGGGGGTGACAACCCAGAGGCATCGTGGGTTGGGACAGGCAATGGCAGAGCGACCTTTAACTGAACACCACTGTCAAACAGAACCAGCTTATCTGTATCCTGCAGCATCCGCAGTGAGTCGGGAGGGAATAACCCCCTCTGCAGTTCATCATCCCAGCCAGAAAACCAGACATCAGTTCTGCACTCATGGTCAACATTTCCAATATTCTGAGCAAAATGGTGAAAAAGAAGAAAATGCAGTTGTAAGCAAACACCAGACTTCATTCAGGGGTCTTGGGATCTTTTTGAGTGTACTTAAATTTTTTTTTTTAATAAAATAATGTTTAAGCCTTCAGAAAACACTGGCAATTCAAGGGCAAACACAGTGTAGAAGAAAACTAATCCAAACTATCTGGTACTTTCAGGTCCTGCTTATATTTTTCTATCCACAAACAACTTCCCCCAGCCATTCAAGCCAGACTGTTCATAGGATTCTTGGGGAGGGTTTCCCCAGGAGCACTCCTTGCATTATTCCCTGTATTTGTAGGGATGGATCCTTAGAAACCTGGTCTGTTCAGGCTGGAGAAAAACACGAGTTCATTCCTACAGCCCTGTGCTGCACTCCCAGGATCTGCACAAGGCTCCCTGTGACAAACAGAAATGTTCTGTACTTTTGGGTTTTGCCACATCTGGCTGTTGTTACAGACGTGACCATGGATCGAAGAACTCGGCGTCACGCACAGGGAACCACCCCTCAGATGTCATAAATGGGCTTTCCCTGGCCTGCTGCACAGCCAGCAGAGATTCCCACTTGCTTCTGCCTGAGCTGGTGTCCCCTTTACATCCTGGTACCTGCCACCCAGCCAGAGCCTGAGCCTTTAACACACAGAACCACAGCACTGCCTTCTCCCTTCTCCGGTGCAGCAAAGACGATGCCCAGCTCGGTGGGTACAGCTGAACCACCGCGTGCCCGGGTCCCTACAAAAGCTACAGAGCTGAAATATCAGGACTGAGCAGCCCTTCCCAAGTCACTGGGTAAATGGGCAATAGTATGGGAAGGTTTGTCTCACATTCTAGGCTGAGGCTTTGCCTACTTGCCAGTCTTCCTCCTGGCATCCTGCATTTGGGCCAGGGAGAGCAAGGCCCAGCATTGTACGGAGCCGTTCCTGGCAAAATGAAAGTTATCCAAAGGAGCAGAGTTTGGAGGTGGAGAGATGGGCAACAATATTCATCAGGAGCAGCACACATTTTGTACAGAAAAACCAGCTCCTGTCATCTCAGCAAGATCTGGGCATTAGCAATCCCAAACCCACAGGCTCTCTTTTGCCAACTCAACCCCTTTCAGTACACCTAGACAATACCATTGGATTCACCAGAAATGTACCTTCCAGCCTGAGGAGTCTGCCCTGCATTTCAAACCTTCAAAAAGGGAAGCAGAAAATGGCAATAAGTCATAAGAGCAGACATGTCTTTGATGTCCCGTCTTCAGTATTTAAAGGGAACATCACTGAGTTAAAACATGCTAAATGATGATAAACCATCATTTTATCATATTATTTAAAATTCTTTGCTTTATCAAAGCAAATATTTATATTTCCACCCAGAAATATAGAATCACAGAATCCCAGAATGGTTGGGGTTGGAAGAGACCTTGAATATCATCCCTTTCTAAACCCCTGCCATGGGCAGGGACACCTTCCACTGTCCCAGGCTGCTCCAAGCCCCATCCAACCTGGCCTTGGGCACTGCCAGGGATCCAGGGGCAGCCACAGCTGCTCTGGGCACCCTGTGCCAGGGCCTCCCCACCCTCCCAGGGAACAATTCCTTCCCAATATCCCATCCAGCCCTGCCCTCGGGCAGTGGGAAGCCATTCCCTGTGTCCTGTCCCTCCATGCCTTGTCCCCAGTCCCTCTCCAGCTCTCCTGGAGCCCCTTTAGGCCCTGCAAGGGGCTCTGAGCTCTCCCTGGAGCCTTCTCCTCTCCAGGTGAGCAGCCCCAGCTCTCCCAGGCTGGCTCCAGAGCAGAGGGGCTCCAGCCCTGGGAGCAGCTCCGGGGCCTCCTCTGGACTGGCTCCAGCAGCTCCACGTCCTCCTGATATTGGGGGCCACAGAGTTGGAGGCAGCTCTGCAGGTAATTGTTGGTTCATTTGGAGAGAGGATCATTTGAAAGGGTCTTTCACCCTGAATAAGCTTTAGGTGATGCCTTAAGCTCACTTTCTGCAAGTGGCTGTGCCCAGCACTGGTTCAGGTGCTCTTGTACACCTGCATCTTTCTGTCTGCATCACCAGGAGCCAGACTGATGCCTCCAGGAGCGATTCCCCTCTGTCCCCAGCAGTTCCACGGAACAGTGTTGACAGAAGAGGTATTTTCCCTAAACCCGTGCAGAGCAAATAACAATGCCCAAATCTCTGCCCCAGCAAGAAGGCAGAGCCTGGGCATGCTCAAGGGACAAGTGGAAGATGCTCAGCTGCAGCTGAACACGCGAGTCGGTGACACCCAGCCCCGATGTCAGGGCAGCTCTTTCATGGGACACATCAGGCCTTGGCTGCAGTGTCCATGCTGGTGTGTTGTGTCTGTCTGCGGGGGACGTGCAGCACTCAGAGGCTTGTCCCACATCTGGTTCTTGGTTTTTTCAGGCATGTCTGTCACTTGCCCTGAACAGGGACTGCTCCATCAGTTAAAATCTTTAGTATTTAGTGTCATAACTTGGCTCCCATTACTAGCAGCACTTGTGGCAGTGTCCAATGGCTTTACTTCCTAATTTCTAATGAGGAAAGCTTTTTGCAGCGGATGTACTTTTTCATCCTCTTTTGATCTGACTAAGCTCAGGGTAGAAAATGCTCATGATATTTCAACACTTCCCAATCTTTCTGATTTACCAGTAACAGAGGATGATAACTGGATGGCAAAATGAAGATCACAATCAAGGCACAAGGTTATGGTAGCACTGAGTGTACAGGGGGACAGAACCAGCTGCAGCAGAGCTCAGAACATGCTGCACTGGGTTAGTTCATACAGCAGTCACGTAGCAATGGGACAAGGGGGAAAGGCTTTAAACTGAAGGAGGGTGGGTTTTGATGGGATATTAGGAAGAAATATTTTTGGTTATGAGGGTGGGGAGGCCCTGGCACAGGGTGCCCAGAGCAGCTGTGGCTGCCCCTGGATCCCTGGAAGTGCCTAAGGCCAGGCTGGACAGGGCTTGGAGCACCCTGGGATAGTGGAAGGTGTTCCTGTCCAGGGGATGGAACTGGATGAGCTTTAAGGTCCCTTCCAGCCCAAACCATTCTGGGATTCTGATTCTATAAAACAATGCATCTATGTCAGCATCTATGAAAGCTTTGAAATACATCCCTCTCTAAATACATATTTTTGTATGGCTTATTACCTTTATCCCAGAATATTTAAACAGAACCTTCTTTACATCCCCCAGAAATGTACTTAAAGAAGAAACAGCTTCATTTGACAATAAACAACACAGATATAATATTCTTCAGTAAGTTCTAAAAAGCCATTCAAAATACTCCAAAAAGCCTGAAAGAATGTGAAGAGTGATTTGAAACTGAACTTTAAATGAAGAATCACAGTGTTCCACAATGGTTTTGGTTGGGAGGGACCTTAAAGATTGTCCAGTCCCACCCCCTGCAATGGGCAGGGACAGCTTCCACTAGACCACATTGCTCCAAGACCTGTCCAACCTGGCCTCGAGCACTTCCAGGGATGGAACAGCCACAGCTGCTCTGGGAAACCTGTGCAGCCAAGAATTCCTTTCCATCTATCCCTGCCCTCTGGCAGTGGGAAGCCATTCCCCCTTGTCCTGTGATTCCAGGTCCTTGTCCCCAGTCCCTCTCCAGCTCTCTTGGAGCCCCTTTAAGCACTGCAAGGGGCTCTGAGGTCTCCCCAGAACCTTTCCTTCCCCAGGCTGAACACCCCCAGCTGTCCCAGCCTTCAACAAATACATGATGCTGAAGCCTGTGGCAATTCTCTTACTGTCTGGTGGTGTCACATCCAACACCCAAAGTGTCCAGCTCTGGTTGTCTCCATTGCACTCTTTTTCCAGGTACCACTATGACAGCACCAAAGCCACATTACAGCTCAGTCAACTTTGTTCAAAACCACTGAGAAGGAAGTGTCTCCGTATGCCGGTACCACGCTGCACACTGCTGCTCCCAAATAGCAGCTCCTGGAGCCCAGGGTCCCTGCTCCAAAGGGTGGGGGAAAACCCCAAACCCACACAACAAAACCTGGCAGCTTCAGGCACTTTGGGCCAGAGGGCAGAAGTCTAGAGTGATAAAATGTTAAAAGGATACACATGATACCAGAGCGTGGGTGGGATTTATTTCTTTTTTTTCTTTAATATATCTCTCTATATGTTTTGCTGTGGGAAGAGTTTCTTCTAGAGCAAGGAGTGGGAGGGAAGGAAACAGAAGGAAAGGAACTGTTGCTACAGGCAACTCAACTCTTACACAACAGTGCAATTTCTGTAGTGATTATGGAATCACGGAATCACAGAATCAGTGAGGTGGGAAAAGACCTCCAGGATCATCAAGTCCAACAGTCAGCCCAGCACCACCTCCATGTTCACCACTAACCCCTGTCCCCAAGTGCCACATCCTCACGTCATTTGAACACTTCCAGGGATGGTGACTCCACCACTGTCCTGGGCAGCCTGTGCCAGTGCCTGACCACCATTTCCATGAAGAAGTTTTCCCCTATATCCAACCCAGACTTTCCCTGCTCCAACTTGAGGCCATTTCCTCTCGTCCTGTCATTTGTTACCTGGGAAAGAGACTGACCCCACCTGGCTCCACTGTCCCATCAGGGGTTGTACGATTTTGGAGAATTATAGTACAACAAAACTACCTGCAATGGACTACTTAAAATGCAAGATATCAGACTAATCCAGGACCTCTTTACAGGCAAAAATTGCAATCATATGAGCATTATTTCATACACGATTACTATGCAGCATCTCTTGTTTGTACCCTCTGCTCTTCTACCTGTCACTCTTCTTTTTACTGTGTGCATTAAATGTATTCTTTCAAGATTTCAAGTCCCCTGATTATGTTTTTTCCCCTCAAAGCCAGCATTTTTAAACCATGCCAGGAGAAGAAGGAGATAAAATGGTAACAACCCAAATGAAATGAAGGCAGCTATGTGGAGGAAATACACAGAAAGCTGCAGTTCTTCCCACACACTATGGAAGGTGGAATTTTAAGTTATTTAGAAGTTCATCACCACCACTACACCATACACAGAAATTAAGCTTATATTGCAAAACCTCACCTAAAGCTCCTTTGAAAATACGAAACCAAGAGTTTGGTGTCCAAGCTGAAGCCTTCTTCATCAACCTTCTGCCCTGAGCCACAGAAGTTTCAGGCAAGACTGGCAACAGCAATTTTAATTTAATCTCAAACTGGGTTCTCTGTCATCATATTTAACTTCAGTAACTGTAGGGTTTTAATGTTTGCTTATTTGGTATTGATCAAGAAAGTCAATGCACAGTCAAAAAAATTGCAACTGTTAATGAAAAAAAGTAATTACATGTAAATGACCTTTCCTGCTGCATATCAAACCAAGAACAACTGAGCAAACAGGATGGGAGAGGGCTTGAGTCACGCACCGTACAATTTTATGTGCTACAATAAATTCTGTGATTTTCCACATAGGCAATAAAAAATGGGACAGAGGAGTCAGTGGCACGCAGACACACTGAGGACAAGTTGCATTTCATTTATAGACAGTAGGACTCTCATTTGGTGGGACACCCCAACCTCACACTGTCAGTGTGGAGAACCAAATTAACCAGGACCCTCATGTCAGGGGCTTGGGATGGATCTCAGGGAAAGGTTCTTCCTCCTGAGGCTGCTGGGCACTGCCCAGGCTCCCCAGGGAATGGTCCCGGCCCCGAGGCTGCCAGAGCTCCAGGAGCGTTTGGACAGCGCTCTCAGGGATGCCCAGGGTGGGATTGTTGGGGTGTCCGTGCAGGGCCAGGCGTTGGACTGATGGTCCTTGTGGGTTCAGTTCCAACACAGGATTTTCTATGGTTCTGTGCTCCTCTCACTTTGATGAATCCCTTTACTTAAATCTGAGCAACACCAAAACAATTTCTCGTGTTACTAATTATAGAAGTATAACAACAAATAAAAGGTAGTCCAGATCTCTCAGTAGTTTAAAAGTGTTAATTGCAGTGAGAATCTTCAGTATCCCACTGTCAGGGACATTCAGCAAACTGGTATTAACCGCTCTTCCCTACTTGTGCATCATTTCATTACAGATTCACTGAATCCCAGAATGGTTTGGGTTGGGAGGGACCTTAAAGCCCATCCCATTCCACCCCCTGCCATGGGCAGGGACACCTTCCACTGTCCCAGGCTGCTCCAAGCCCCGTCCAGCCTGGCCTTGGGCACTGCCAGGGATCCAGGGGCAGCCACAGCTGCTCTGGGCACCCTGTGCCAGGGCCTCCCCACCCTCACAGGGAACAATTCCTTTGTCTACAGTAAAGAGTTCCTGGCAGCTTACAGTCTCTAAAGCATCCAACTTACCTTCCTAACAGGGATCTTGCAGTCCAGGTTCATCTGTCAGTGCAAGAGATGAGAAAGGAAACCCATCACAAAAATAAATATATTGCAGTCAGGTTTTTAACAGCGAACATCAGCAGGCAAAGAATTAAAAACATGTTTAAAAACTTTAAATAATTCTGGAATCTTGCTTTACCTGAAGTAAGAAAATGTGAGAAGCTGATCAACTGAGCTTTAGATTCTCTGGAATGAGCCCACAGTTACAGCATCTGAGACTTCCCTTAAAAGCTTTTCTATAAATAACAACTGTGAGTGTTCCGAAAAGCAACATGAGCTTTGTAGAAGTCAAGTGGGAGTGCCTGGGGCTGGAAATACAGTTCTGACAAATCCATAGAATCACAGAATCCCAGAATGGTTGGGGTTGGAAGGGATCTTAAAGCTCATCTTATTCCACACCCCTAGGCAGGGACACCTCCCACTGTCCCAGGCTGCTCCAAGCCCCGTCCAGCCTGGCCTTGGACACTTCCAGGGATCCAGGGGCAGCCACAGCTGCTCTGGGCACCCTGTGCCAGGGCCTCCCCACCCTCAGAGCCTAGAATTTCTTCCCAGTATCCCATCCAGCCCTGCCCTCCGGCAGTGGAAAGCCATTCCCCCTTGTCCTGTCCCTCCAGGCCCTTGTCTAAACTTCTTCTCCAGCTCTCTTGGAGCCCCTTTAGGCACTGGAAGGGGCTCTGAGGTCTATGCGAATCCTTCTTTTAAATCCTTGTTTACAAAAAGTCCCCTTGTCTCTGGAGAGGATTAAAGTGACATGACAGAAGTAAAAAACCAGACAAACATGCTTTCCCTTTAACCAAATCTTGCTTCTTCTCTGGACATTTGCCCATTCTTGGGACTCTGCCTTGGGGTTTGCAGCACTTTGAAATTAATTACTAGACTGCTTTGTCACAGGTCGCCAAACTACCAGGAACTTTTCCACTTTTGTGGGAATTTTGATTATATAAATAGCCAAGTAAGAAATGATATTTGCTCTTTTATCACCAAAATGCACACACGCACAACAAATCAACCCTTCAATCTGACCTTGGTGGCAGAGCTTCCTTGAGATGAACGTCAGGAGAATGAAAAACTGATTTCAGAGCTCCTTTCTAAAAATGTTAATGATCTCAGACAACCGAGTGCACGCGGGATTTTACAGCTGCCTGGTAATCTTCGTAACAGCAGTAATCATACAAGAAATTCTCCCTCAAAAGCACACCAAGAGCTGAATATATCACCTCTGTCACTGAGACCGGGTCTTCAGGGGTCTCCATGGTTATTTCTGTTCTCTACTGGCATTTTCCCATCACTCACCTGCTGCAGTTTGATGGCCGTGTGCAAGAGGAGAAGGTTTTTCCCCACCTTCTGTCGCATCTTTTATTTGGGTGTAGGATTCTGGCATTACTCTCTGAATACTAAACAGGAACCCATTGCAGCTGCACTCAGAGCTTACAGGGAATTCAGATATTTTAACCTTCACCATTTCCAATCTGAGACACAGAGCACATCCTTCAGGATAACTAACCATGACAGTAACAGCAGGAATTTCTCATCAGAATGTGTTTTCTCAAGGTGTACATACTTATCCCTTAATAAATGTTGCCACCCTGTTGAGTAACAGTGATTTTAAAAGCTCCCAGCCACCTTACACCGCAATTCAAGACAGGAAGGAAATCCATTGAAGCTGCAAAGGGCTCTAGAAAGAGCCAATTGAAAACCCCACAGAGAAATTTAATTGGAGCACAATTCATTCACATACATCGACAAGGTTTGTCACCACGATGGACATGTCTTAATTTTAAAGCTTATAGGAAGTAGCAATCATTGAGTAAAGAATTTCTTATAGCAGATTTTTTTGACTCCATTGTGCACTCAGGTATGGTCTCCTGAAGATTATCACCCCTTCCTGGTGTCAGTCAATCACCTGCCTGTGATATCAAGGGCATTTTCCAGGCATAAATAATACTTACATTTGGGGATTTTTTCTTTTTATCTGACCCTGCTTATAGTAAGAATGGGAAGAACAAAACCTGATCTCACTGAAAATAAGATTTAATTTAGATTTCAGATCTTAATGTATGATTTCATAAGTAAAAGCAAAGTAACATTTTCAGGAATTTGCAAAATAATAGCAATGCAAATAATATAAATGTGTCATCATCTGTCCCAGCACTGAAAGCAGTATTTGCACACAGAAAAAAAAGCTTGACTAATACAAAACCCTACATGAAAGCCCATAAATGTATATTTGAAAAATCAGAGTAAGGTGATTATGCACAAAATAAACCAGCATGGCATAAATTCAACAGCTTGATCAAGCATTGTTGAAAAATAATGTTGTAAAAAAGTTAAAAATCATGATGAATATGTCTGAAATCAAAAGCCTCACACAGCAATTTGTCCCGCAAGGAAAGTGTCAACCTCGCCTACTCAGTCATGTCAAACAGGATGTACACCCAGCAGCTCTCAAGGTACACTTTCAGAGACAGTTGTAGTCTGCTTCAGTGTTGTCACCTTCTCTTTCACAAGCTTGCTGCTTCTTTCCTCTATTTTTGGCAGTTTGTAAATGAAGAAAACAGGCTCAGTAGCCCAATTCTTAGCTATTTAGGAAGACATCCTTAATAGCATTTAAGTTAAAAATCCTTCGTACTATTGTCAGCTGTTTGTTCCTATGAAATCTTCCCCAACTTGTTCTAGTCCATCTCATTAGAGCAATTATTAGAGCAGCTGGCAGTGGTGGATTAAAGTTATTACTGACATTTGCACCTCTAACCCAACACTGAAGCAATGCTTTGCTAAAAGCTTTGCTTTGTTAAGCAAAAGCTTCTGCTTGAGCACCTGGCTGGCACTCAGCCTCCCCAGTGTCAACAGGTAACGCTCAAAAGGCACACCTGGCAAAGTTAGAATCTCTGCAAAGATGGGCCGGGAAGGTGGGTCTGTGCCAATCTCATGAAGTTCAACAAAGCCAAGCACAACTCCTGCACCTGGGTCAGGGCAATCCCAAGCACAAACCCAGGCTGGGCAGAGAATGGATCAGGAGCAGCCCTGGGGAGAAGGACTTGGGGCTGTTGGTGGGCGAGAGGCTCAGCCTGCCCCGGCCGTGGGCACTGACCCCAGAAACCTCCCCTGTGCTGGGCTGAGCCCCCAGCGTGGGCAGCAGGGGAGGGGGGGATTCTGCCCCTCTGCCCCGCTCAGGTGAGACCCCACCTGCAGAGCTGCCCCAGCCCTGGGGAACAACATCAGGAGGACGTGGAGCTGCTGGAGCCAGCCCAGAGGAGGCCCCGGAGCTGCTCCAGGGCTGCAGCCCCTCTGCTCTGGAGCCAGGCTGGGAGAGCTGGGGGTGCTCACCTGCAGAGGAGAAGGCTCCAGGGAGAGCTCAGAGCCCCTTGCAGGGCCTAAAGGGGCTCCAGGAGAGCTGGAGAGGGACTGGGGACAAGGCATGGAGGGACAGGACACAGGGAATGGCTTCCCACTGCCAGAGGGCAGGGCTGGATGGGATCTTGGGAAGGAATTGTTCCCTGGGAGGGTGGGGAGGGGCTGGGATGGAATTCCCAGAGCAGCTGTGGCTGCCCCTGGATCCCTGGCAGTGTCCAAGGCCAGGCTGGACGGGGCTTGGAGCACCATGGGATAGTGGAAGGTGTCCCTGCCCAGGGGTGTGGAATAAGATGAGCTTTAAGATCCCTTCCAACCCAAACCATTCCATGATTCCAAGTTTTTCCAATGGTAAGAAGTCTTTCAAATCAAAAGGCAATTCAAGACTCTCCTAGAACCTTTGTGCGCTGCAAATACAAACTTAATTGTAATTATTTCTTTGATGATGGTTAGATCAACTACAAAGCTGTAGTTAGGCCTGAGAGATTTTACGCTTTGTATCACAAGCTGACATGAATGTCTCCATGATGCTATACATCAGATGCTTTCGATACTGCAGAACATTTCTGAATAGGTTATAGCTCACACCACTTTCTCCACCCTTTCTCCATCCCTTCTCTGTGCAGTTCTCAGGATCAGCTGCTGCTAAACTTCTATTCATGCCACATTTCCAGGCTCAGCAAAGAACAGTAACTGCTGAGTAACTTCAGATGCTTGGCTGGTCCCACAGACAAACAGACCTGTCACAGCCTCTCTAAGAGTGAGGAGTAGGTACTGGCACCCTCCTGTTAAGTACTCTGGGATAGAAGTAGACATTGGAAAAAACTCCAGCAAAGACAGCTCTGAATGACCACACTGTGATCATGTGCATGATCTTCTTTCCAGGCCACATGAAAAATTTGACAATTCTTGTGCTCAGACATTTTCAAAGCCAGAACTCAGAGAAGACATGATGTACGATGTCCAAGGATGAGTGAGCACTTGGAGCAAAAAGTTTTTAGAGACATCGACTTGAACAGTTGTGCTGATGTAGCACAGCCTGGTTTTTGGTAGCAGGGGGGAGCCAGAGAAGTGGCTTCTGTAAGAAGCTGCTAGAAGCTTCCACCATAACCAACAGAGCCAATCTCTGATGGCTTTGAAGATGGACATGCTGCTGGCCCAATTAGAGAGGTTGGTAATGCCTCTGATGACATATTTAAGAAGGAAATCAAAACAGCGCAAGGGCAGTTTTTTCCAAGGGGTGGTGAGGTGCTGCTGCCAGGGGCAATCCTGGTGCCGCATGCGGCCACCGTGGCCACCGTGGCCACCGCCATCTCGGTGCAGCCTGCAGCGAGCTTTGTCTGCCTGGCCGCCCTTAGCCAGCTGTGCTGCAGACAGAAGGGACGGCGGTGGAGGCTGCTCCTTTTGGGCGCCCCACATGAAGAGAGGCATTGAATGGCGCTGGCGCGGCAGCCGTGACCGCCTGTGCAGTGGCAGCTGGGCCGCGTGGCCAGCAGCAGAAACATGGTGAGTGATTCCCCGACGCAGAACCTAAACGAGATCAACTTGGTGCTGCGAGATGCTGCAAGAATTTTTGAATTAGTGAAACTTATTGACAATGATACCTACGAGCAGCAATTTTTCTTCTAGTTGGAGAAAGAAGAGGAAGTGAGAACATGTGGAGAAAGACAACATGGCAGCACCAAGGTCAGTGAAAAGAAAGAGGGGGAAGAGGTGCTCCAAACATCGGAGTCGAAATTCATCTACAAGCTGTGATGAAGACTATAGTAAAACAAACTTTCCCTCTGTAATCCATGAAGTCCATGGGGAGTGCAGAAATCCACTCACAGCCTGTAGAAAAGGTGCCCACACCAGAGCGAGTGGAGGCCAGAAAAAGCTGTAATCCAGTGGGAGACCCAAAGAAAGAGAGAGGGCCCCTACTTCCAAAAATAGAGAAAGAGGGCCCTTGCTTCCAAACTAGAGCAGCCTATCCTTAAAAATCGGCACCCCGTGAACCAGTGACCCACATCACAGCAGTTCTGGGAAAACTGTTTTGCCCATGGGAGGGACTCATGGCGTAACAGAAAAAAGAGACTCCTCTCCCTGAACGAACTGAAAAAGAGCTCGGGTACCGAACTGACTCAACCACCCCTCCCCCCTGCCACGCCCTATCTCCCTATGCTGTCGGTGGGAAAGAGGGAGGGGCTAGGAAGAAAAAGGTGTTTTAAAGGCTTATTTTACTTCTCATTATCCTCCTCTGACTCTGTTAGTAATAAATTTACTTTATACCTTTAAATTTGAGCCTGTTTTGCCCTTAGAGTATTTTCTCCCAAGCCTTATCTCAATGCATGAGCCCTTCGTTTTTTTCCCCTCCTCTGCTCAGCTATAGCAGAGGAGAGTGAATGAACAGTTTTTGTAGGTGCCTAGCGTTTTAACCAGTGTCAAACCACGACAACAGTCAAAACCAATTGTGAAATAATTTTCAGGAATATTTTAAGAAATAACAATTGAGGTTTGATTGTGCTCTGCTTAAGTTGTTGGGTTTTTCTGAAGTGAGAATGTTATTTCGTTGTACTGTAACATCAGCCTGAGTTTTGAGAAAAATGTAATAGAAAACCTTTGTGAAATGGTTTGGTTTCATAGCATAGATGACAACTTCAAGTTGGAATTTTTGGCAAAGCTAAACAACCCACTTGGATCACACCAGGTTATCCCAAGAGCTCGTTTACTGCTGTGAACTGACTTAAAGCATATATTTCTATCACAGTTTTTATTTCAGAAACGTTTCTGAAAGAGCTTTTCCTTGATGTACATCCTTCTAAAACATAAACAGGCTCTGTGGTGTTCACAACCCTGCAAACATGTCCCACCTCCCGAGGCTCCCCGGGTACGCATCGCACCTGCTCCTGTGAGCCACAGAGCATACACCACAGAGCCCACACTGACGTGGTTTGCATCCTGCAGGGCTCCTGTTTCCTCGGCTTCCTGCCTGCTGAACAACGCCTTTCTTGTTGCACTTTTGTCATTCTAAGCACCCCTGGTACGACAGGGCAACATATTCATTTCCCTTTCAATGAAAGTACTGTTTTTCTCTTAAACATTGTGTCCTCTGAACATAAATGGAAAATTTTCTGAAACGCTCAGATTAAAAACAAAAAACCACCCTTTGGAGTCACATTCAAACCTGCAATGTATAAAAAGCTCACAAGCACTGGCGGTTTGATGAGTTTCTCCTTCACTGCCTCACACTGCTGTGTCCCTAAAGCAGGGCTCTGTCACCCCGTGTTCAAGAGCCAACCCACACACCGAGTCAGGATACTGGCTTTATCACCATTCTGCAGAACAGGGTGCCAGGCCCCTCACAATGCTGGCACACCTGGGAGACAAGCGCAGGCTTGTATACAAAAAGATAACACAGAAAAATGACGCAGAAGCAGGTGATTGGTCACTCACACTTCCATCACGTAACTCTTAACGTGCATCTGGTGTCTTGATCCAGCTTATTACACCCTCATTCACACAGACAAATTTCCCTGAGGGGCTTTTTAGCATTATAATAATCTAAGGTAACTTCAGGCTGTATTTTCATCCTGTCAGCTACCACCAAGTTATTATTTAACTTTACACTCCATTACAGTTTCTGCATTAATCTGTTTGAACAATTGTCAACAAAATAGGGATTTCTGATGTTCTGTTCCTGGGGGCTCCATTGCTCTGCACCCTGCTCTCATGGTGTCAAGTTGCTGTGAAATTTCTGTGAATTTTTTTAACTTCATCTGACATCACTACTGCAAGAATTCACACAGAACCCATTCACTTTAGGCTTCTTATACAACCAATCCAGTCTTGGCTGCAAGATTTACACGTGGCATGGACTGAGTGGGTCCCTTCCCACTCAGGATATCCCAGGATTCTGTGATTCTCCATGTCAAAACGTACTTATGTGATCAGCTTTTTGCTGTCTGCAGAACACACCTGCAGGTAGCTGGTTTAGATCCAGGTGACAGCATTGTTGGCACATGCGCTTGGTTGGATGCACTGACCTCACCAAGTATGAAGAACTAAAGACCCCTTTGCCCCAACCTGTTTGTCATTTAAGTTTCAGTAAGGGACAGACTGAGCACCACAACAAGCGTAGAGCAAAGTTCAAAGAGGCAAGGCAGTTACAGGTACATCACGGACTTGCTCTGAAAAATGTGCAGTTTTAGATGTGGTAACTCCTGGGTTAAGCACTTGTGGGATGTTGTAGCTCTTTGCAAACGGCCCTTTGAGGAATAGATCTCTTTTGTCCCACCACGACCACCACGCTGTCACTCGGGTGGCAAACGGGGACAGTCACACAGGTCGGGGGAAAATCCCGCCTCGACTTTTGTGTCTCTCAGTCGGCTGAGCTCCCTCCACACACCAAGGGGGGGGCTGGCCCTGGTTTCAGGCATCAATGGACTCATCAATGGGGACTGGACTGGACTGAAGGCATCCCAGATGTGTTCTCACACTTTCATATAAATTAAGTTCGGAAAGAGATGTTTAGAACGTCAATATACATTTCTTCTTAAAACAAAAGGAGGTTATTTAGCAAAATCATTAAGAATTCAGGTGAAAAAAGAAAAGCTATATACCTGTAAGTTCTGAAACAGCACATAATCATTTCACAAAACTACATTTATCATAGAAATATTTGCATTTTACCTGGACAAGAAAGTTTTTCTCATTACTAAAAATAAATCTCAGAGGAAAAGAGAAATGTGAGCCAGTTTTTAGCACTTTTTGCTTCCTCAGCAGGACAAATACAGCAATTTTAGTTACAAACATACAAACATACTGCTTATTATCTCATTGTTTCAAAATATACATGTTGAGGAAGGTATTTTTAGAGTCCCTCAAAGACTGTACCTATTGAAACCTTCCCCTCCCTGCCTGCCCCACATCAAAAATAAATCAGTGATGGAGTAAGATAAAATACATTGCACCTTAAAAAGGTGAAATGCTAATTCTGTAACGGTTTAATTTCTCAAATTCAGTGCTACAGGAATATCACCTGTTCTATCATAATTTAAAGAAATTAACGGAGAATACTTACAGTTCACAGTTCATCTCATCATATTCTCTCAACAAATAGATATGGAAAAATATTGCTTATGCATTCAAGGTACTTCAAATCCTGTTTGGAGACATGATTATCACAGAATCATAGAATCATGGGATGCTTTGGATTGGAAGGGACCTTAAAGCCCATCCAGTTCCGCCCCCTGCCACAGGCAGGGTCACCTTCCACTAGACCAGGTTTCTCCAAGTCCCGTCCAGCAGATTTACTGCAGAACGTGCATTAAACACAACCTATTTATGAGAACTGAATTTCTGACAAGAAGCAGATGTTTGAGCAAGAAGGTTGTAATTTCACACTGAATAAATCCTTTTTGTCTTTATAAAGAGAGAGGCTTCTCCAGAAAGAGCCTCTGGGCAGGAAGCTCATCCCCTTCCGCAACCGAAGGAAGTTGTTGTTTGAAGAGTCTAATTTAAGAACCAACTACCTGTACTGCAAGAACTTTCAGATAAAACACAGACATACAGAAGCCATGGATGCTGGATTCCAGCAGCAGTGGTGCTCACCGATATTTGTTGATCATAACTAACTATCCCGTATACAGAATTCAAACAGAAAAACAGAAAAAAGAGGAATAAAGCAGACTGTAGTAAAAGATAGTTGTTTTTATTTGACTGACAAGGCAGACAGCAGACAATTCATAAATTCAATTTCTTCTTTTGCCTCAAATATTGCGTTATTGTTTCTAGAAAAATACCTAAGGACATCTTTGTGGTGTTAGAAGGGAATGGGTTGGGAGCAGGAACAGGGTAATTGTGCTCACTCCAGGGGAGCTCAGCTGGGGGTACAGGGAAACACTGACAGGAATCACTGACAGCAACTCTGGGCAAGAAGGTACTTTTAATTCATTCCCATAAGAGGTCCATTCCATTTCCAAATGGCTCCCAGTTTGAGTCAACCCAAAATTACATTACGTTGCAAACTTCTAAAGCAAGATTCCTCTTTAAAACTTACACAATCCAGTGTTCTTGCCAGCACGACAGGTACAAATTCAAAATAGGTAATTTTGCAATGGGGAAAAAAAAAAGATTTGTTAATTTTGACTCCCTAGAAAGAACGAGGTCTGGAATACCGATAAAAAAGAAACACATCATCTCACCATTCAAAGGAAGCAGGTGAGCTGCTGAAGTCTAGAAGCACTTCTAACCTTTACTAGAGAGTCAAAGCTGATTCATTAACTCATTATCACTCATTACCGCTGGCAATGCCTAGAGATATTTATTAAGGTCTGAAACACATTGTATTAGTGAAAAAATCCCACCCCTCAAAAACTGAGGTCTGAGATCAATCCCACACAAAACAACTCCTTTAGTCACTTCAGTTGAGGGTGGGGATTGTCCCGCTCTGCTCTGCACCGGGACAGCCTCACCTCCAGTGCTGGGGGCACTTTGGGCACCACAAGATCAGAAGGATCCAAAGCTGCTGGAGAGTGTCCAAAGGAGGGACACGGAGCTGGGGAAGGGTCTGAGGAGCGGCTGAGGGCACTTGGCTCGTTCAGCTGGAGCAGAGGAGACTGAGGGGAGGCTCCTCGGGGGCTGCAGCTCCTCCCGAGGGGAGGCGGAGGGGCAGGGGCTGAGCTCTGCTCTGGGACAGGGACAGGAGCCCAGGGAACGGCTGGAGCTGTGTCAGGGCTCGGGATGGATCTCAGGGAAAGGTTCTTCCCCCCGAGGCTGCTGGGCACTGCCCAGGCTCCCCAGGGAATGGTCCCGGCCCCGAGGCTGCCAGAGCTCCAGGAGCGTTTGGACAGCGCTCTCAGGGATGCCCAGGGTGGGATTGTTGGAGTGTCTGGGCAGGGCCAGGGGCTGGATTCAGTGATCCTTGTGGGTCCCTTCCAGCTCAGGAGATCCTGTGGTTCTACGACTCAGGTACCCTGACAGCTGACATGGAGTCAGAGGCTTCACGCAGGCTGCAGTGCCAGGGAAAAGCACAGCCCTGGCACCCTGACCGTCTGTTGGCCACCAGCCCGAAAACATCAGAGTCACCAATAACATCTGTGTGCCCCCAGAGGTCCGGGAGCTACAGATGCCTGACAGGTACCTCGCCAGGGCCACTGCGTTCTGCTACCTACAGAGGGAGTCAAGACTGGCTGACACAGGAGTCAGGAAACCGCAGCAACACCCACACAGAGAAAATCATGCAATGGTGATAAAGCGACTGTGAAGTCTGTCACAGAGGTACTACCTGGCAATAAGCACATTGTTGGAGGTTAGGATTTTTCCTTTTTTTTCTCTCAGAGAATTTTCTCCCATTTGTTGCCTGAGAGATGG
Organism: Dicrurus megarhynchus; assembly: GCA_013399195.1. Classification (NCBI taxonomy): domain Eukaryota; kingdom Metazoa; phylum Chordata; class Aves; order Passeriformes; family Dicruridae; genus Dicrurus; species Dicrurus megarhynchus. The sequence goes on along the minus strand of VXAD01011240.1, from coordinate 283,784 downwards.
TTAACGATACTCAAGAGACAAAAGATATGTTGGGAGGAGGAGGAGGAGGGGGAAAGGTGCAGTTTGCTGCCGTCCCTTAGCTGGGGGGCTTTCTCTTGGGAAGTGCATAGAATCTGTGAGATTTTGCCTGGGGGGTGAGGGGCTGGGCTCAGCTCCTCGCTTGCTCTCGGGACCGGAGGTGAGCCCGTCAAGCTGCAGCTGTGGGGAGAATTCGCTGCCACCACGGACTTCTGTCCAGCACTGCTTTCTCCTTACTTGGGTGAGCTTCTGCTCACAAGAGCAGCTGTTGAACTGGGACCCTTCCAACACCTGACCTCACTGGGAAGGGGACCCCGATCCCCTCACCCTCCCAGAGGGAGCATCTCCTGGCTGCTTGCAGTAGCTGCTTGTGGAAGCCCGCCTGCCACTGCCCGGCCCCGCTGCTTTCTGCTGCTGCTTCCTGCCTTTTGGCTACACTTTAACTCAACATCCCATGCCCACCCAGATATCCTGCAGCTCCTGGCATGGGTCTNGAAGGAAGGAGGTCACATTTTCTATTCCAAGGGAGGTTCCTGCCTTCCTTGGCAGACACCTGTCTTTCAAACCAGGACACACATTCCGGTCTGTCCAGCAGGATATCCTGTCCCCAATGGTGCCTATAAGCAAATGCTGAGGAAAGAGGCAGCACAGAATCCTCCCTCGCAAGTCCCTCTGCTTCAACTGTCAGCCCCCAGAATAACCCAAGCCTGTCATAATTTGTCCTTTGGTAAAGCTCAAAACATCTCTGAAGTATTTGCTCAGCCTGCTTTTTTTTCCCGTTTAACTTTCTGTAGGCGCAACATCCTCAAGCATCCCACAGACACAGTGCCTATTCCCAGGATCCTCTCCTCCTCCATCTGCATTGAAGCCAGCTCCTCACAGCCGCACTAGCAACCCAAGCTCGTGCAGTGCAGGAAGAGACAGCAAACGATCAGTTCCTATTCAGTGGCTTTGTGCCACTTCAGATCTAGTATTATCTGCTTTAAATCATCTCTCCAGGCTGAAGAGTTCCAGCCCGCTCAGTCATTCTTGCAATGGCAGCTCTGCTATGCTTTTGATTATGAAAAATATTTTTTATTATTGTCACCAGCCCTAGGCCCTCCCCACATCCTACATATCCTCTCCAAGAATCACAGAATTGTTGAGGTTGGAAAAGACATCCAAGACCACAAAGTCCAACCATCTACTCAGCACCACCACCATGCCCACCACTAACCCATGTCCTTAAGTGCCACATCCACATAGTTTTTGAATGCTTGCAGGAATGGAGACTCCACCTCTGCCCTGGACAGCCTGTGCCAGGTCTTGACAAGAGGAACAGAACTGCATGCCATCTGTATCCTGAGCACAGGTGAATCACTATCATTATACAAAATAGCAGCTTAATTTTTCTGTCCTCTATTTTTGTTCTTAACATCTGACATTTTATAAGCTAATGCTCTGCAACATCATAACGCCAGTATTTTGCTCCTGAGTGGTGATGGCCAGCATAGCTTCTCATCTTGTGGAAAAGCCAGGAGAGTTTCCCCCAGGCTTTACTTCTGCATGTTAACGATTCAGTCATGCATGATGGCTTCCTGTAACTCCTCATTGGATTATGTCACCTCACTGCTCATCTCTTTTTCAGACAGTGAATATACTGACCCACACCTCACTGTGAAGTTTAAAACACACTGTGTGACTCATGCCACACCATGTCACCAGCATCACCTCCTACAATCTGGCAGAAATATCTCCTCACACAAGAGGGAGATTTCAACATAAAACCTAACAGAAACAACCCAAATATCTTAATCTCCAACCAATTAATTCCAAATTTCACTGTGGTTCTAACAGACATTAATGCATAGAGCCAATTGTGTGCTGGATCCCAGCACCTCTTACAGCCAAGAAACTTAAGATTCAATTAATATCATACTATTACAGAGCTGTAAGTGATACATGTATTCTGAGAACAAAATATATACAATTCTGTTTTCCTAGTGGTCCATGAAAACTGTGGGAATTGCAGTCTTCAGTCCTAGAAGGGATTTCTTCCTGTATGAACCACACAGTTAATTCCAAGAGGTAATCTGGTGGCCCCATGGTTCTCACCCTTCTCTACACTACACCAGGCACAGGCAGCATTTCAAACAACCTTTCCTAGCTTAAAACCCTTACTGACAATCTTGATTTGGAGCAAGAATAACAAAAGGCCATTATGTTTGGCACATCAGGTCTACAGACTTGCTATCAGTGGCATTAAACACGTAGCAGGTAAAGAATTGCCACTGTGGACAAGGAGGGCTTATCATTGAGGAATGTGTTTATTACGGGAGCTGGATAATGGTCCTGTTCTTCCCCTGTCCTCTGCAGAACAACTCCTCACTGTTGTGACCATGGAGCATCCAACAAGAAATAAGAGCACTTTCTGTTCCAGCACAAGTGTCTCTACCTTTGACTGGAGCTCCTTGGCAGCTCACAGGACTCCTTCCTCCTCCAAACATCCTATCCTACGCTTTGCAGTAATTTGGTACTTGTCCTTAGAAGCAAATCTTTGGCTTAAGGCAAATATCTAACCTGTATTTTCTTTTTATTTTACTTCTTGTTATAACTCCACTTTGTGATCTTCATGACAAAAGATGAAGTAGGTCATTAGTAGATACATCAAATTAGCGTGGAGAAATTAGCCTGGGGAAAAGGAGGCTCAGGGGGGATCTTCTTGCTCTCCACAACTCCCTGACAGGAGGGTGCAGCCAGGTAGGGGTCAGGCTCTGCTCCCAGGGAATAGGGACAGGAGGAGAGAAACAGCTTCAACTTGTGCCAGGGGAGGTTCACGTTGGATATTGCGGGGAAATTCTGCATGGAAAGGGTTGTCAAGCCCTGACACAGCCTGCCCAATGCATTGGTGGAGTCACCATCCCTGGAAATGTTTGAAAAACATGTGAATGTGGTACTTAGGGACACAGACTTGATGATCTTAAAAGTCTTTTCCAACCTAAACAATTCTGTGATTCTATGAAACGCTAATGACAGAGTGGGTTGGAGATGTTACAGCACCGTGTACTGATGGTTAGTCTAGGCAGTTTTCTACTCTCCCAAAGCTTCACAAACTGACAATTTTTTCAATATGTCAAATCTAGTCCTTTATCAGAGCTCCCGACCTGCACCCAGTGCAGACAAACCTCACGCTTTCAGAAAGAGAAAATGTTAATGTATCCTTATAGACTAAAGGCTGCTGATGAATTTATTCATCCTTGATGCCAAAGCAGAGGTATTCCTATGAAACTGATCAAAAACATTCTATGAGCTCCATTGTCTGCTGAAGTGCTCTCAGTACATAGATTAAAAGAGCAAATCAAAGCAACTCTCTAGTTAAGCAAACTCCCAACCAGCCCACTAGTTCAAAGGCACGAGTCTGAACAAAAGGTCTGTTTTTTTCCTTGGAAAGCATTAGCAATGTATGTCTGTAATAAGTCACATGAGATGTAAAGACAATGACTCACTTCATTATCTTCAAAGCATGAGAACAAAATACTCTGCTGAGACGAAAGTCCCTCAGAAATGCTGATACCCACTGCACTTTGCTCTCTGGTGGCAGCAAGGAACAATAAAACAATTCCAATAAACCTCCACAAAAACAGAACTGCAGAGAATACAGGATTTTAGTCTGGATTTCTGTGTTATACATGCTCATCTTGGAGCTCCAAAAAAGCTCCCTTTGAGGAACAGGCCGGCACATTAAACCTAAAGTCTCAAAACTAAATATGTGCAGAGCTGAGGACCAAACATGCCAGCAGTAAAAGTTCTGGTGGCCAGAAGAAAGGAACCCCGTGGGACATGGTAATCGTTTCTGTGGATAATCTCAAGGGTTAGTTCAATACATTCCAAAACTGACACTTCTACTACAAGCAATAAAAACCTGCAAAATCTTCATAACTTGACACTATGCCAAACCAGGAAATTTCTAATTTAATTCACCCAGAGCCCTTACTGCCCACAAGTCACATCCCTTTCTTCTTGAAGCTGCCTGAGTACTTACATTGGACAGGTCTGTTTTATCTGCTCTATCAGGCAGCCACAGGAACCAATTTCTCCTAAAATGATCAAAAATCCTGACTCTAATTCAGGAAAAAAATGTAGTTGATGAAAGCTCAGAAACACGACCATGATGCCACAAAGCCCCTGCCTGAGGATGCAGTGCTGCTGGCAAGGCATTCCTGTCAGGAGTCCCGGGGAATTACTTGCCATAACTTAGACCAAAAGCCGAGATTTATTAATCCTGATGCACTTCTACTTCCAGAGTTACGTGAGGAGAAATACACAGCAGTAAAATTCAAACTGCATTAAACTGCTGTGTGGCAAAGGAAGTTCCAAAATGGGGTTTTCTTTTCATTTTCCCATCATCCAAAATCCACGTTGGAATGCCTAGATGAACTGTGAAGGCTTGGAGAATGCTGAAGTTAGTGACAACTGAGTCTTTTCAATTAAACATTTGCCACACAAATCATAGAGAATCTCAGTCTTTACTGTCTTGACTGTGTAATTGGCATACAAGAAACATTGAGGGGCTGGAGCGTGTCCAGAGAAGGGAACAGAGCTGGGGAAGGGGCTGGAGCACCAGGAGCAGCTGAGGGAGCTGGGAAAGGGGCTCAGCCTGGAGAAAAGGAGGCTCAGGGGGGACCTTGTGGCTCTGCACAACTCCCTGACAGGAGGGGGCAGCCGGGGGGGGTCGGGCTCTGCTCCCAGGGAACATATGCTAGGACAAGAGGAAACAGCCTCAAGCTGTGCCAGGGAAGGTTTAGGTTGGACATCAGGAAGAATTTCTTCCCTGGAAGAGTGGTGAAGGGTTAGAACAGGCTGTCCAGCATAGTGGTAGAGACACCAACCCTGGAAATGTTAAAAAAATGAGCTGACATGTCACCTGGGGATATGCTTTAGTGGGCATGGGGGGATTAGCTTAAAGGTTGGACGTGGTGGTTCTGAAGGTCTTTTACGATGCTAATGAATCTATGATAAGCAAATACCATCAATACTGGTGTCCAACTAAAACTGCCCCGGTGTTAATCCATGTTCCCTTCCTGAAAGTTTGCTGTTAGGACAGTCTGGGGAATAAGTTCCTCTGCTGCCAGGCAGGACCACAGCCCTGCCCAGTGACCTGGTCTGGACAGGGCCAGAAGGGACAGTTCACCTGGGCCGGCAGCCACAGATGCTCACATGGGAGTTTCCTCTCTGGTAGAGCTCACTCCATAGATGAATTAGGCTTAAACTGTACATGGCTGAGTGCTTAAAAAAAAAACCAAAAAAACCCCAAAAAAACAAAAAACAAAAACAAAAAACCAAACCAAAACAAAAAACCCCCCAAAAAACCCAAAAAAAAAAAAAAAAAACCAAAAAACCCCAAAGAAACAAAACAAAACAAAAAACCAACCAACCAAACAAACAAAAAAGTCAAAAAAGTTGTATTTAACAGACCCAGCTTCCAGGCAGAGAATTTAGTGATACACCAGTTTAGCATTACCCTGCAGCCAGGCAGTTTGTGAGGACAGACTGACTAATGCAGGTCAATCCATGATGTAACACTGAGGCCACAACTGATTAGACATGGAACTAAGATAAAGTCACACAAATCAGACAGAAAAAGCCAAACAAACAAATAGCTCTTGAATTCCTAGCAATTAAGGATTTTAAATTGCTAAAAGGTTTCTGCCCAGCACGACCGGCCCAACTTTGTTCTCTGACTTATTATGCTACAAAATAACAAGTAAACACTGAATTTTTGTAGGCATTGTTTCAATTACAAAAAAAAAAAGCTGCTCTTTTGTCTGTGTGGACAAACCAGCAGCAGCTCAGACCCCAGGAGTTACCACAACCATGCTGAGCATTCCTGAAAGAAAGTATAACTCTGCAGTTTCTACCTTGCAAATTTTATGGCAGAGCTGATTTAGAAAAGAAATAAATGATCTTTTCATGGGTCCCTAAGTCATTAACTTAGAACCCTACTTCTGCATTCAGCAGCTCTAGTTTGCTGTTAGATTTAAATTAAAGCCATACCATGCAGATAAGCCAGATCATGGCAGTGGGGAAGCTCATGTAGAGACCCAAACCTGAAGGGAGGAAAAGCATTAAAGGCCATTAGTTGGAACAGCCAACAGAACAAGGTCCCTAAAATGATGTTGTTAAATTGCATGAGGAAAACTGATTTAAGAACCTGCTCTAAAAGCCTTTATCACATCATAGTCTCTCCTTACCAAGGAAGGCAGAAAACTATCAGAGCATTCCTTCTCTTGCTGTACCTCCATCGCTCGTGCATATTCTATTCTGAGGCCATAGTTCACCCCAACATTCAAATAATAGAGCTTTTATTTTTAAAAAGTCAACATTTGCAAAGATTTCACAAATATTTTATAGTGCCATTTGTTTCCACGCTTAGTTATTTAACTGCAAAGGTGAAGTTATGGCAAAAGTTACTTTTTCCAGCTTCAGAAATTATTGAAATTGGGTCACTAGCAAAAAGTTGCATTTAAAACAAAACATTTTAAAATTCAATACTAGTATTACTGTAATAATTGCAAGCATTAGTTTCCATTCATGAGAAGAGTCTTGAAGACAGAAACAAGAATCATCATGCCTTGAAAAGAGACTTCAAAAGGTACAGAAGAATTTGTACACCCAAAAATCCATAAACTCAGAAAGCACTATGCTGCAAGTCTTTAAACCCTGACAACTTTCCATCCTCCCCAGATACAGGATTTTGTCATTTGAAAAGAAAGCTGGGTCTACATTGTGGCCTTGGCTTCAGTTTATTATTGGATTTAGCTCTTCAAGTAAACCAAACCTTGAAGTGCAGGTATCTTCTAATGAGCAGGGTAACACCTTAAAAAAATAAAGTAATGCAGAGGCGAAGATCTTGTCACTTTTATCAAGAGAAATTATTTAGTAATTTTGGCTTTTTTCCCCCCTTTTTACACAGCACTGTTATTAAAAGCTGCTTTAGAGCTTTATCTAATAGCTAGGTAAGTAGCAAAGATACAAACATCAAATGCATGAGGTTAACCTATAAAGTAGGGGAAAATTATTCTTTATTGCTCTCAGGCAGATCCTGAAGCATTGTGATGTCACAGGAGAGAGTCTGACTTTCTTCAGCAGCCCAGTGCTCACCTGGTTCAAACTGCATTGCACCTTTTCCCACACCACATCCTCCAAGCAGCAGCAGCAACACCCACATCCACTGCTGAACTCTGACTGAAACACAAGGGGTCACGTTGGGGCACAGCAGACCAATAGCACAGGACAATTAATTAGCATATAGTTGTTATATAAGACAGGTTACAGGTACCCACATCACAGCCAGCTCAGCAGGCTGCAGAGGAAGGATGGAAAGGGCCTGTCAGCATCAACACTGGGATGTGACACCAACTGAAGGCCACACTGGAGGTGTCTGGGGCCATTTGAAATCAGTTTGGGCCATAGCTGAGTGCTCACACATGACCATGGAGGCTGATATGCCTCAGCTTCAACTGGGGATGAATTTTCCCCAGGAGCTCCAGTGCTTTGCAGCATCTCCAAGCTGTTCTTGAGAGGGATTTTTGAGAGATAACGCTTGGCTTCCGTCATGGAATCTTATAAAATTTTGCCAGAGGAGGTTTAGACTGGATATTAGGAAAAGGTTTTTCCCCCCGAGGGTGCTGGGGCACTGACCAGGCTCCCCAGGGAATAGTCACAGCCCCAAGGCTGCCAGAGCTCCAGGAGTATTTGGACAACAATCACCAGGGTGGGATTGTTGAGGTGTCCTGTGCAGGGCCAGGAGTTAGACTTGATGATCCTTGTGGTCCCTTCCTACTCAGGAGATTCTATGAATCTATGATGCTATGAAATAATATATTCAAAAGATATTTATTTTATAAGCCATTTAAAGCAGATAAATCAACTAAAGCTCGGCCAGCCTGTGAATACAAATTCATTATGTCAAATGGAGCTGGTGCTGCCCAACTGACTTGAGAACTCTAAACATTTTAGAACACTTAGTCCAGATATGGAATCCCTCACACACTGAGGCAAGGGCTCTCAACCTCCAGGAGTTCCCTTGGGCATCCCAACCCACAGGAAGAGTCCTCAACCACAGACCCACTGCTCCAAGGAGGACTGACCCCACTGACAGCCCCGGCACGGCTCCACCATAGCCCAGTCAGATGTGACCTGTGGTCAGATATGGTCATGGTCACCCTCCCTGGTGGGCTCTGACCTGCTGCCCACCACAGCCACTCTGAAATGTGATGGGGTCCAGCCTGCACACAGCAGTCAGTGATTCATCCCTGAAGCCACGCCACAGCTCAGGCCAGTCAGAGGTCCCTGCTGCGGGGAGCACCTGCACAGGTCCTGAGGACATGCATCTCCTGACTGCTTGAACACCTAGCAAACCTGTGACTGGATGACTGGAATTTCTGAAGTTAACCCCTTTGAGAGGCACAACTAATGTGCGTTGTGTGAGCAGATATCCTTAAGACACCCCACCTATTCTGAAAAGTGTTCAGCATGTAAACACAGACAAAGTGTAATGTTGGAGACAGGAGCAAAATATCCCAACCATCAGCTGTACCACTGGACAGCCACACACATGTGACACAGCAACCAGCACAGCCACACACCAGCCGGCACAGCCACACACTGACTGGCACAATGTCCTCCTGATGTTGTTCCCCAGGGCTGGGGCAGCTCTGCAGGTGGGGTCTCACCTGAGCGGGGCAGAGGGGCAGAATCCCCCCCTCCCCTGCTGCCCACGCTGGGGGCTCAGCCCAGCACAGGGGGGGTTTCTGGGGTCAGTGCCCACGGCCGGGGCAGGCTGAGCCTCTCGCCCACCAACAGCCCCAAGTCCTTCTCCCCAGGGCTGCTCCTGATCCATTCTCTGGGTTTGTGCTTGGAATGCTTGATCTCAAGACTAACAAACCACTCTCCAGTAACATTATTGAAGCACGCATCAGGCTTTTCAAAACTCCCTACTGCTAGTTCATAGTACCACACATAGTACCATAGTGAATGGTAGGTTTTGTCAAACATTCAAAAGTACCGAAAAAACAGGTGCTTTCCCTAAGCCATTGGGGAAACAAAAAAAAGTAAATTGATCAGTGTGCTTACCATGCATTTTACTACTTCTTAACATCTTCCTGGAAAATGGAGACTGGAAAATTATAAGAAATGTAATTAATATTGTCTAGCTGACAGTCTGACGAAGTGTTTTTCAAACCAACAGCTCACTGGACAGATACAACTATGCTACAACTTCATTCACAACCAGAATAAAACCACACACAACCACAAGCTTCATAAATTATGAGCTTGGGATAAAGATAACTCCTGGCAACCAGGAAAGCTTCTGGCTTGCTTCCTTACATTTTGTTGTTTTTCTGTTAAATCTTTTACCTACTGATAAATTTTAAAGGAGATGATTTCAGAAACTAGGCTAATAGGTAGTGGCTGCTGCACAACAAACATTGAAGGGGGAACGTATACAGAGGTCATTAATACATAAAAGAAAAGGGAAATCAAAGAAAGAGTGAGGGAAAAATCAGCTTCAATAGCAGCTTATAATAACTGCACATTTAAATTGAATTAAAACATTTCCACATCTATCCGCAAATGATTAAGTGCAGCTAGTTTAATTAGAGCAGCTCAGTGCAGAGAAACCTGAACCGACACGTTCTTCAGCCAATGTGCTGCTGGCGGCAGCGCTGCTGCCATGCCCAGTGTTTTCTGTATTGACCTCAGGAAAGCCAGAAAAAGCTCTCCTACAAATCACTGGGAGTGTAAATGGGGGGGATCTTTCTGCAGCACAACTAGAGACAAACATGCTCCAGGTGACATAATTCACCTCACAAGTGAAATGACAGCACAGGCAGAACAAGAACAGCAGCTACAGGTAACCTCAGGGTAGGTGACTCCCATGGGAGGGAAGTGGCAAGGGTGAGTCCATCCTTCTGCAAACGGCCAGAAGGGAATCCCAAAGGGGACCGTCTACTCCAGACAGTGGATATTATTCCTCCTCAGGGGAGGAAATGACCCTTGGAACAAAGACAAAAGCATCAAGGGAACAGGACAGCAGGAAGACTGAGAACAGCACAACGGAACACCAAGTAAAGAAAAAGCAGAGTTATCTAGAAGGATGCTGTCGGTGGAGCAATACAGGAGCCTGCAAGTCTGGGTGATGGAGACACAAACCAAAAGATGAGGGATAAGAAAGTGTCCATAAGCAAAGCCGTGGAGCAGTGCTGGGGCATGTGCTGAGAGAGGGGGGTTGAACCAGAGGATAATGGAGAACAAGGGGCTGAAAGCCTGTGAGAACAAGACATAGGAGAGTGAAGGTGATCGCACAGAGGTGAGAAATCAGAGAACAATGCAAAACCCTGAAGAACGGACAGAAATCCAGACACTGAGGGGCCAAGGAGGGATGGCTGGAAGGTGCCAGGGCACTTTTCTGGGGGGAATCATAGAATCACAGAACGGTTTGGGCTGGAACAGACCTTAAAACTCATCACATTCCACACCCTGCCACAAGCAGGGACACCTTCCACTGTCCCAGGCTGCTCCAAGCCCCATCCAACCTGGCCTTGGACACTGCCAGGGATCCAGGGGCAGCCACAGCTGCTCTGGGCACCCTGTGCCAGGGCCTCCCCACCCTCCCAGGGAACAATTCTTGAAAATAAAGGAGTACAGGAAGGGTGGGCATACTTCAAAACAGAGATCTTGAGGGTACAGGAACAGACTGTTCCAGGGCGACAAAAGATGAGTCAACGAGGCAAACGTCCATCCTGGATGGACAATGAGGTTTTGAAGGAACGTAGGAATAAAAAGAGCATGTATCATCTTTGGAAGGAGGGTCAGGTCTCTCAGGTAGTATTTAAGGAGGCTGCTAGGGCATGTAGGAAAAAAATTAGGGAGGCCAAAGCTCAGTTTGAACTCAATTTGGCAACCCTTGTAAAGGACAATAAAAAATGTTTTTACAAATATATTAACGACAAAAGAAGGGTAAGACTGACCTTTGTTCTCTACTGGATGCGGAAGGGAATTTAGTAACTGCAGATGATGAGAAGGCAGAAGTGCTTAATGACTTCTTTGCCTTGGTCTTTATTGGAAAGACGGATGTTCCTCAGGACAACTGTCCTCCTGGCCTGGTAGATGGTGTCAGGAAGCAAAATGGTCCCCCTGTTATCCAAGAGGAGGCAGTCAGGGAACTGCTGAGCAGCTTGGATATTTATAAATCTACGGGACCAGACAGGATCCATCCCAGGGTGATGAGGGAGCTGGCAGATGAGCTTGCAAAGCCACTCTCCATCATTTACCAGCAGTCTTGGCTCACTGGTGAGGTTCCAGATGACTGGAAGCTGGCCAGTGTGACGCCCATTTATAAAAAGGGTAAGAAGGAGGATCCTGGTAATTACAGGCCAGTTAGCCTGGCCTCAGTACCAGGTAAGGTTTTGGAACAGTTTATATTGAGTGGTATTACGCAGCACCTACAGGATGGCCAGGGGATCAGACCCAGCCAGCATGGGTTTAGGAGGGGTAGGTCATGTTTGACCACCCTGGTCTCCTTGTATGACCAGGTGACCCGCCTGGTGGATGCAGGAAAGGCTGTGGATGTTGTCTATTTAGACTTCAGCAAGGCCTTTGACACTGTCTCCCACAGCAAACTCCTGGAAAAGCTGGCAGCCCACGGCTTGGACAGGAGCAGTCTTGGCTGGGTTAAGAACTGGCTGGATGGCCGGGCCCAGAGAGTGGTGGTGAACGGTGCTGCATCCACTTGGTGGCCAATCACCAGTGGTGTCCCTCAGGGGTCTGTGCTGGGACCAGTTCTGTTTAATATTTTTATTGATGACATGGATGAGGGTATTGAGTCTTTCATTAGTAAATTTGCAGANNNNGCTTGAGCGTGTCCAGAGGAGAGCGACAAGGCTGGTGAGGGGCTTGGAACACAAGCCCTGTGAGGAACGTCTGTGGGAGCTGGGGTTGTTTAGCCTGGAGAAAAGGAGACTCAGAGGTGACCTTATCACTCTCTACAACTTCCTGAAAGGTGGTTGTAGTCAGGTGGGGATTGGTCTCTTTTTCCAGGCAACAACAACTGACAGAACAAGAGGACAGAAGAAGCCTTAAAGCTGCGCCAAGGAAAATACAGGTTGGCTAATAGGAAAACATTTTTCACAGAAAGAGTGATAAAATTTTGGAATGGTCTACCTGGGGAGGTGGTGGAATCACCATCCCTGGACGTGTTTAAAAAGAGATTGGATGTGGCACTCGGTGCTATGGTTTAGTTGAGGTGTTGGGGCATGGGTTGGACTCTATGATCTTGAAGGTCTCTTCCAACCTGGTGATTCTGTGAATTCCTTCCCAGTATCCCATCTAGCCCTGCCCTCTGGCAGTGGGAAGCCATTCCCTCTTGTCCTGTCCCACCAGACCCTTGTCCAAAATCCTTCTCCAGCTCTCCTGAAGCCCCTTTAGGCCCTGGAAGGGGCTCTAAGCTCTCCCTGGAGCCCTGTCTTCTCCAGGTGAGCACCCCCAGCTCTCTCATACTGAATAAAGGCGGGAGAGAAGAGCAGTGGCAGCTGTCCAGGACGCTCCAGCACCCGCAGTAGCCTGTACCCTGGAGTCAGAGGCCTGTGCGGGGGCAGGCGAAGAGTGCCCCAAGTATTCCACGCCGAGAACGGGCGGTGCCGCCATTTCACCCCTGAAGGCTCGGGGGCGGGGCTTGGGGCGGGGCAACATCAGACTCCGCCCCCTCCCCGCGGCCCCCGCACTCCCGGCCGCCATTTCAGAGCCGCGCCGGGGGACCGGGTTGGAGCGTCTGGCAGCGGCGGAACGGCGGCACCGGGGGTTAACGGCGCTGCTCTCCGGGGCCTCGCAGCGCTCACAGAGCGGTCGGAGCCTAGGGCTCCAGGGGCTGCGGAGCTGACACTGCCTGCTGCGAGCGTGTCCGGGGGCGGCCGCCCACGGCTGTGAATCGGGAGAGTGCACCCGAGGTGGGGCAGCTCCTGGAGCTTCCCTGCTGCTCTCTGTGTGGCGTCTGCGCCGTTAGGAAGCTCTGCATCCGTCCATCCATCCATCCATCCATCCATCCATCCATCCATCTATCCATCCATCCATCCATCTCTAACCCGGAGTGCCCAGCTGAGGGCACTTGGCTCGTTCAGCTGGAGCAGAGGAGATGAGGGGAGGCTCCTCGGGGGCTGCAGCTCCTCCCGAGGGGAGGCGGAGGGGCAGGGGCTGAGCTCTGCTCTGGGACAGGGACAGGAGCCCAGGGAACGGCTGGAGCTGTGTCAGGGCTCGGGATGGATCTCAGGGAAAGGTTCTTCCCCCCGAGGCTGCTGGGCACTGCCCAGGCTCCCCAGGGAATGGTCCCGGCCCCGAGGCTGCCAGAGCTCCAGGAGCGTTTGGACAGCGCTCTCAGGGATGCCCAGGGTGGGATTGTTGGGGTGTCTGTGCAGGGCCAGGGGTTGGGATCATTGATCCTTGTGGGTCCCTTCCAGTCCAGGACGTTGTGATTTTATGATTCCATATTTGTTCACAGCCAGGTACAACCATTTGCCTTTGTGCAGCTGCTTCCATCTGTCAATTCCCGCTGCATGTTTTCCTCCCGTGTCAGAACCACGTTCACCAGTGGCTTCCTGGGTTGCCCTGTTTACACTGAGCTTTTTTCATGTTTCAAGATACCCCAAGAAATGGCATGACTAAACATACCTGTGGCATTCATGTTGCATCATCTTGAGACTATTTCAGAGATGCCACCTGGCTTTTCATTTCTAAAATTCCATATTATCATGAAACCTTCAGGCTGTGTTCATATTGAACTGAAACACTGTAACAGACCATTAATATATTTAGCGAAGAGATAATTCCTTTAAAAACTGACACACTGTTTCAAAGGACATCTTTTAATTGCCAGAACACCTTAAATAAGTGTTTATGGCGATAGATGAAATTATGGGATTGCAAATATGCTGTCAAAAGATAAAGGCATTAATACTCTGTGCAGTGTTGTGCTTATGGCCTCAATTTTTGAAGATTTGAGACCTATCTTATTTCCAAGAATGGGATTGTTAATTAAAACCTGGATGATACAAAGAAAACATGGAATTTGCAGTAAAAGAAAGCTGCCACTGATGTGAATGACAATATTGTGATTTTGGGGCTGGCAAGATGAGCAAATAACAGATGCACAAACGTCTTTAATGTTTTATGAGGCCTTGAAGGATATTTCCAAACCTGTCAGGCTTGGAATTTTCATGTGAGGATTCCCCATCTGGCACTGAGAGCTATTGTCGAGAGAAAAAGAAAATGGCAATGTTTTTAACATTGCTCTTAATCTAACATCCTCAGTGGGCTCTTCATGGAGCTGCACATTAGGATCTCTGTCACACTGTGCCCATTGGATATGGCAGCGGCTGGGCTGTCCCTGGCTGTCACATGTGGAAGATCGGGACTTGGCCCAATGTAATAGGGACACTTGAAGGGGTTTCTGGAACAGGTTTCTGGGCAGTTAAACCAGAAAACATCAGTGCAACCATACTGGGAATTTACAAGACAAAGTCTTGCTAGAGGCCACATCAGGATAGGCAGAGAAAAGATATTTGTATTTTCATTGTGTGATTTGCTACGTATTCCAGTGGACAGAGTATTTCCAGATGTGTGCATGGAAATGCCAAAGAACACAAACTCCTGTCTTGCTGCTATATCACAATTCCCATCCTTCAGGTGAGATCTCACTCTTCTAGACTAGAGAAAGGAGCTAGAGGAGAAATTTTATTTTCAGGTATGTCACTCAACTAAGTAAAACTCAAATCATGAGCTGTCTGTGAATGAAAAGGAACATCACGTACTGTAATGCAGAAGTATTCTGATTTTTTTTTTCCCGAAGTTGAGTACCTTAACACAGGATTTACAGACCTGCTTTGTACCAGGGTATTATTGCAGAGTACTGTTGGCAATGAGAAAGAGTCACTTTTTTCTGCAGAATAGTGGAATTTTACTCTCACAGATGACTCCTGTGCAGTGGAAATAGGTGCAGATACAAAGGGATGCCCTTGGCTACAAAAAGTGGCAACGGAAGAGGGAAAACTCTTAGGCAGCTGGTCCCTTCAGGGCGCTGCAGAATTTCTCAGAGCACAGGGAAGTCCTGGCCACGAGCTTCTTTGACAGAGCATCATTTGCATCTCATTTACACAGGAAGCATTTAATCTCTTAACCAGTCGCCAGCATTCCCGTGGGTTGTGCCCGGGGAGATCCCTTCTGCCCGGGCTCCGGCTGGCACCGGCCATCGGTCGAGGGGAGGCTCGGCTACCGGGAGCGCTGCCCGCAGCCGGCGGGCCCAGGGCTGCCGTGCTCCATCTTCCACCCGAGCCTGGCTTCCTGGCCAGGGCACCCCTCCCGTTTCTCCTTCTCCAAGAGCCCGGCAGGCCACAGGAGCCACGTTCTTCTCCGGGCTCCTTTCCACCAAGAGCAGCCGGACCCGCGGCCGGGGTGCTCCGGCCCTTCCCGAAGTCCTAAGCCGTCGCGGGGAGATTGCTCTGGTTACGCTGCCGGGCCCCTCCAGCCGCGAGCGCTGCCGCCTCCACGGAGTGGCCCCGGCCCCGGCCCC
>VXAD01011240.1:197542-268043 GCA_013399195.1 Dicrurus megarhynchus | reverse complement strand
GGTGCCGCGATGCGCTGCGGGTCCGCGCCGCGTCTCAGGGCCTTTCTCCGTCCGGTTAATGGCCTCATCTTTCATGTTTATTTTTCCCGTGTCTGTGCGGACACAGCTTTTAAATCTCCCACGTTGGTAGGACTGGCACGTCCTCCTTGACTGGCGGTACCCGCGGGTCCGTGCCAGCGCGGTCGGTGCCGGTTGGCAGCGGTGCTGGCAGCGGGTCCAGTGATGGTGTGGTGAGTGCTTGGGGCCGCAGGAATCATGGCTAAAGCAGCAGCCACTTTTGTTTGTGCTCTTGGGAGCAATTCAAAGCAGAGCGTTAGCTCTGTTTTGGGGGTTGGAAGAGACAGGACAGTCCTAGGGGCCCTTTCACGGCAGTACTCATGGGAGCTGAGGTGGGACAGCCGTGGGGAGGCGAGTGTTCCTGCCGGGTTCTGCACTGCTGGGAGTGCAGGAGCGTTTGCTGGGCACGGAGTTGTATCCGAGATTTGCTAGGAAGGGAAGCACGGTTTGTTGCATGAGGACTTGCACTGGGATCCTTGCATCTGTGGAAAACAAAAGAGGAAAGAGTTGGGAAGGGTAGAGATTAATTCCTTTTATTAATGCCTGTTGTTGTTATATTTGATCACTTTTTGAGGTCTTTGTATTTTTGTTCATTTTACTCCCTGATTGTGGGTGTTGACTGCTCATATTGCTTGGCTCTCACCTCTTTACAAGCTGTTGTTTCCCTGTACTCATGTTTTAACCACTTTTTTTCTAGAGCTGTGCTAACAGTTCTGTGACTTGTGTGTTCCCCGTTACAACTAGGGCAATGCACAAGTTCCATAGTCTTTATCAAACCTGTAGAGTTGATGGGATTTCTTAGATTCCTGTTGACTCTTGGGTTATGTCTGTGTGCGTGATGGATAATAAAATCAAGAGTCCTGAGCCTGTAAGTCTGTGCAGCATGAGATGTTACTGTGAGTGTCCTGGTTTTTGTTCTGAAGCAGAGTAACTGTGTGTGTATAATGATCCCAGTGCTCCTGTGGTTTCCATGAGTCAAGGCGTTCAGCGGTCTGGAGTTACAGCTGCGATTGCAGTAGACTCTCCCCAGGCCTTACTGGAATATGAACAGGAACATCTTCAGCTGGTGTGATTGTTAAATGTATTGTACCGTGAGTATATAGTCCTGCTGTGGGTGGTTCTGCAGAACCAGATGAACTCCTTAGGGGAGTTGTCTTGTGCAGTACCAGGTTTGTGAAAACAACAGTGGCAGCAAGCACAGTTGGAATGGAAATGTGAATGTTGTGTGTAGCAGCTTCCTTATCTGTGTTTGTTGAACAGTGTCTGGTGCTGACACGAACTTAATGTGAAATGTGCTCTATGCTCTGAATTCAAGCACTATTTTCTTTCTGTTTCTTGCATGTTCTATCACTTTTTTTTCCTGGAAAAAGCCCTCCTTGTCTTGACCTGAGACATGCCATTTTACTTTCAGAATCCATCTCTTTTAGCTGTTGTACCAGCCTTCTTTCTTTCCTGAAGCTTCGGTCTATGTCTTGTTTCTTGCTTCTTTGTTGTGAGCTCTCTGAATTGATTCCCAAAGTTACTGGCTGTCACTCTGACCACACATGGATAAGCTGCCTGTGAAGTTGGTAGACACTAGTCACAGAAAGATCAAACTCGCTGTGTTTGCAGACTTCAAGAAGTTTAGAGAAGCTGTTCTTTCTGCACTTCCAGGTACTTTAGAAGCAGCCTGGTAGGCAGTGGCAGAAAAGTCCTGCCAATTTAAGCATTTAGGGAGAATGACAGAATTGAGCAAAGGAGAGGTGATAAATTTTGACTTGTGCTGAAAATGATCAGGGCACTTCTCCTGTCTGATGTGCAGTTCTGTGATCAGGCACCTGCAAGCTTCAAACTGCTGGCCTAAATGATCCATTTGATTATACAACCTCGTTATATGTAGGTGATGTATGCAAAAAATAGATTTTAATCTTTTTTTTTCTGAGGGGATAGGGTGGAAATAAGCTGTACTGAGAAGGCAGAGATGTTCTTCATGTGGGTGGGTTTGCTGCCTTTGGGTGTTGTTTGGGGTTTGTTTTGTTTTTAATATTAGTAGCAGTGGCATAGTACTACAAAGGTGTAATTTTCCTATCTCCTACTGCTTCCATAGCCTCCATGTAGGAACACAGCAGTAAACCATGGTGTCTCATCAGGCCCTCAGAGATGGATTTCCAGCTAGTTGTTTTGTGCTGGTGAACAAGTTGGATGCTGTCTTTTCCTCCCGTTATTCACTTGCCTTCCTGCCCCATCAAAGTGAAAGTATCTGAAGATGGGTCGAGTATTATCCAAGGTTGGATCAATGTGTGGGGCAGCTGTTGTCAGAAAGTGTCTGCAATCTACTGTTCTTATGTCCACTTGTTCTCATCTCCTGCCCTCTCCCTCAGAAAGGAATCATTCCCTCACAGCACAGTTGTCTCCAGTTGCCTTCTGTGTAGGTGAAAAAATTGCCAAAGGCAATTTATGGACAATCTGACACTGTTTAGAAAAAGGAAGATACTAAATTATTTCTTCTTTTTTTTTAATACCTGTTTATCATAATCCTGTTTTTTAAAAAATACCAGTGCAGAAGGTGAGATAGTCCAGGCTGCACAAAGTTCTTTGGCTGTCTCTTCCCTGCATAAGAACTTGGTGCTGTTAACTGGCAGCATCTTCGACCCAGGGGCAAACAACTGTGGAATCAGAGAATCCCAGAACGGCTGGAATTGGAAGGGACCTTAGAGACCATCTCGTTCCACCCCCTGCCATGGGCAGGGACACCTTCCACTGTCCCAGGCTGCTCCAAGCCCCATCCAGCCTGGCCTTGGGCACTGCCAGGGATCCAGGGGCAGCCACAGCTGCTCTGGGCACCCTGTGCCAGGGCCTCCCCACCCTCCCAGGGAACAATTCCTTCCCAAGATCCCATCTAACCCTGACTTCTGTAAGTGGGAAGCCATTCCCTGTGTCCTGTCCCTCCATGCCTTGTCCCCAGTCCCTCTCCAGCTCTCCTGGAGCCCCTTTAGGCCCTGCAAGGGGCTCTGAGCTCTCCCTGGAGCCTTCTCCTCTCCAGGTGAACACCCCCAGCTCTCCCAGCCTGGCTCCAGAGCAGAGGGGCTCCAGCTCTGGGAGCAGCTCCATGGCCTCCTCTGATCTTACTTCAGCAGCTCCATGTCTTTTTTTGTGCTGAGAAGCGTATTGTGCTGCTTGGAGGGTGTTGACATGAAACTCTGAGCAGAGCCTGGTATCCTCTATCTGTCGGGGCTGGCTGTTAACCTGGGAAGATGGGGAAATCTGGATCTGGCTGCAGGTGTTCAGTGTCTCAGCCACAGGTTTCTGATTGCCCTTGTTCGTACGGCTCGAGCTGAGAGGGGCCCTGATCCCCGCTGTGTGTTGGACCAGCAGCGGATGGTAATTACGGCCAGCCTGTATCTGATTTCTGACAGCATCCCAGTGATGATTAATTTTGTTCCTGGGAATTGAGTGTAGTTCATCAGACTGGTAAAGTAAGGTCATTGCTCTGAAGAATGCAGGTTGTTTTTTGGCCTCAAATGCTTTTGTCTCTGAATGGCAATATAAGCATTGACAAAAACACCTTGATGATATTATTATATGGATATGAATAAAAACAACTAAGGGAGACATTTAAAATCCTTCCAGCCAAATCCGATTGCTAAGGAATGTCTAAAACTGCTTTGCTGAAATACTAAAATTATGACAGTTGAGATTTGTTAGATGAAGAATATGCTCAAAACTAAGTTTATGCCCAGTGTTTATAAAGCAACATTTAAAAAAAAAAAGAGCTTAAAATATGCTGTACTGAAATCAGTGATTTAGCGTATGGAAATAGAGTTTGTGGAAATGCAGCAGCAGATTTTAGTAATGGCCAGTTGTGGTCCTGAGCTATTTTTACTGGCAAAACTGTTGGGATCTTAGGTGTAGTCAAGCTGAGGAGAACAAGGGTAGTTCTGGTTTCAGGTTTGCAAAGGGGAAAATAATCAAAGAGATGAGATCTGTTACCTCTGGAAAACCCAAAGGGTTGGCAGGTAGAAAGGGTTTGCTTGGTTGCCAAATTTACAAATAGAATTTACGTATCAGTGTGGAAGGATCATATATGTACAGCATCTGTGACAACTCTGGGTAACTCTTTTACCCAGAGTTTCGGGATAAAAGAATCTTCCTGTCTAAAGACAAACTTTTTTTTAGTGACCTTCAGTAGCATGTGTCAGCCCTGAGTTAGTTTCATTTTTGTGGGGAGAGGGGGGAGAGTTAAAATGCCAATTGAATCAAACTGAATATTCAATTTAAAGTTTTCCTGTTTGCTGATTTAAAATATTGTGGCTGCAGGGCAGAGGAATTCAGATGAACCACAGAATATTGATCTGATTGATTGCTGTGGGACAGTAGAAGGAGAGCTAGGGTAACTAGTTTGGGGAAAGAATCTGTGACACTGCACTTTCTGCCTTTAAATTTCCATGTGTATCCAATCATCATGTTCACAGTTCAGGAAGGTGGCTTTTCCAGCAGAACTTAGGATTCATACTCATGAAACAGAGCTGCTACTCAGCATGAGCAAGGAAAGGTGAGAGCAAGACTCTTGCATTATGGTCACAGACTTTTTAGAAACAGCATCAAGCACCTCTCAAACACAGGCACACTCCTTCATACCTGATTTGGTTTTATTAATAAAAAAAGCATTATCCCCTGCCCTCACAAATGTACAGCGAAATAATCTGTTGGAAGACTTAGACATGTTGCTTGGATATGAGTTGAGGCTTTGAAGTGTGTGACCTGTACATGCTGGGATGACCTTTGATTCTCAACTTAGTGCTGTTTCCCCTTATACACTATATAAATGCTGTTCTTGAATTTAAGACACAGTCTGGGTTTTGTGATTTCCCCCTCCCCACAAATAGCTTTTGATGTTTAGTCAAGATTTGACAGAATTTTGAAGGAATTTGAAGGAATAGTGCATGAATGCACAGTGAATCAAATAGCAACAGGGCTTGCACTGCACTGTCCTTGTCCTGTGGTCTGTCTGGGTGTTCACAGGGTGCAATATGCAGAGCTCCTGGAGACATTAAAAGAGTCTGTATAAAGAATAAAAGGTGTTTTATTGGAGATTATGGGGAATGGCTCTATGATGTACAGAGGTCTGGATTAATAATTGAGAGAGACGTGTTCTGGCTGTGGAGCACTAGGAAACTTTTCTTTTTCTTGGGAGGCAGGTAGGCCTAGGGGAGGGTTTTCTGCTGGTGTGGCTACTCAGGTGAAACCTATTCTGTTCCTTACAGTGATTTCAGAGAAGAAAGTATTTTATATGCTTTTTCTTCCCCCAGTGTCTGTCCATTCTCTGTTGTGATTAAATTCTTGCTTCTAGATCCTGACATGACAGCTGGCTGCAAAGCAAGTTTTTGTATGACAACACTGTGTTGGATAGTTTTTAAAAACTGTTTTCCTGAAGCAGTTTAAATTCATGGAGGCTCTTCAGGTCCTTCTACGTGCATGGCATTGGTTTTGGCATGTGTTCCAGCCTGAACATCTCAGCATCTCTGCACCTGCCTTCTGGATTGGTTTGGCACTTGCCTGAATGTAGTAGTGTCCTTTTTGTTCTGTTTCAGGTGTGGTCTCCAGGAAACGGCTTGGCAGCTTCAGGATTGAGAGCCAGACCGGTATCTTAAGACCAAATTGTTGCCTCTTAGTCAGCCATGACTCTGGGGGGAGGCATGTCAACAAATGTGCTGGAGAAACAGGAGAAGGGCTCTAATAGCCTTGAGGTTCTACTTGAAGCACCCCATGGAGATTCATAAATACACAGGCAGAGCTCAAGAATAAACCTGTAAGACTGATGTGTGAGTCAGCACCATGGGTTTCAGGGTTCCTGTTCATTTACCACTGACAACACCAACAGGGAGATTTCACCAGTTCAGGGACTCTGTCAGGCACTGTCAACTGAAACCCTTCCTGTATAGAGTGTCCTGGGTGATGCTGACTCGTGTGTCATTGCAAAGAAAGATGGAGGTTTTGGGTGAGTACCTGGGACAGCAGCCTCAGCTCTGCTGTGGTTTAAGGACCATGCTGTGCTCAGTGTGGCCCACTCCCAGTGCTCCAGTCAAGGTGCCAGGAGCTCTGTGCCACAGAGCTCATTGATCCAGGAAGAATTTCCCATCTTAAGTTCTGCACTAGCTGATCCATCATCCATCCCACCTGAAGAGCTGCCTCCCTCTCTGGGGACCCCGGCACAAGAAAGACATGGACTTGTTGGTGTGAGACCAGAGGAGGCCCCGGAGCTGCTCCAGGGCTGGAGCCCCTCTGCTCTGGAGCCAGGCTGGGAGAGCTGGGGGTGCTCACCTGCAGAGGAGAAGGCTCCAGGGAGAGCTCAGAGCCCCTTGCAGGGCCTAAAGGGGCTGCAGGAGAGCTGGAGAGGGACTGGGGACAAGGGCTGGAGGGACAGGACACAGGGAATGGCTTCCACTGCCAGAGGGCAGGGCTGGATGGGATCTTGGGAAGGAATTGTTCCCTGGGAGGGTGGGGAGGCCCTGGCCCAGGCTGCCCCTGGATCCCTGGAAATGTCCAAGGCCAGGTTGGACAAGGCTTGGAGTGCCCTGGTGTAGTGGAGTCCCTGCCCATGGCAGGGGGTGGAACGAGATGGGCTCTAAGGTTCCTTCCAACCCAGCCATTCTGGGATTCTGTGAGCATCTGTTTAGGTGTCTACATTCAAGTTTGTGACCCCCATAGTGGTCTGGTGCCTTTTTAGTCCTGTGAACAAGGTGAAGGTAGAAAAAGCCTCTTGTCTGATGTTGAAGACGGACAGTTCTTCTTGCCAGTGTTCTCATTTCACATGATCCCCACAGATCCATACAGGTCTTCCTTCTTAGCAAACCTCTTGCAGTGAAATAATTAATGGAAGTGATTCCTAGAATTCTGGGTGGAGATACAGAGTGTCATTGGGAAAAAACTTCTGTTGGTCTGTTGTCAGAGCCAATAAACCTCTGGAATCTGGTCCACTTTTGTGAGAAGGTGATTGTCATGGTCAGTGCAACATTTCTGAAAATAATGCCCTGGAGAGCTTTTCATTCCAGTCCTGGGACTGCTGGCCTGGGTGAGGGTGCCTGAGCAGTTGTTGGCACAGGTGGTGAAGTGTTGGGCTGTGTGGATTTGAGCACCTCCAGAATTAATGGAAGATTTGGGCACAGTACATATGGTTCCCGTTGTTGCTCTGTGCACCCTTGGCATTGTAAGTTTTAGGGCATCTTACCCAAGGAAGAATGTGGCTGCTGCCTTTTCAAACAAGCATCTGCAGCATTTGGTTATTCTTTTAAAAATTGTCATTTTAGGAACTGCAGTGCAGTGGAACCTAGTCCTAAAGTTTCAGGTTTTTGGGACCTAGAATTGAAGGCCTGTTTTGGAAAGTTTGCAAACTACCGATCTCTTTTCAGTCAGTCTTCCCAAATGGAGCCATTGGGCCTTCTTGCCATCATTGACCTGTCCACATAAATGCATTCAGTCTTTTGATTTATGTCATTGTGGATTGTCAGTTAATAAAGTTCTAGATGCAAATTAGTGTCTAGGCCTGGTTCTCAAATCTGGAATATTTACTGATAGAAATGGATTGCTATCTCTTTGGTAAAGAAAGATCAGGACATTCCCTCAGCATATTTCAGTAAGAGCAGAATAAAAACTTGTTTTCCAGTGTAGCATTGCTTGTTTCATCCATCCTGACTATCTTATAGCGCCTTTTCTTTATGGAAATCTTTTCAGTGTGCAGAGGTTACAATTCTTCAGGGGCTGTTTTTGACTTTGCTGGCATGAGAACTGGTCACCTGTTGAGGAATACACCTGGTGCAGGTGGGCAGCAGCAGTGTGAGCTGCAGGTTATTCTGGGAGGGGGTTCTTCAACTCTGACAGACTTGGGGCCATGACTACTTCCCTGGGAAGCCTGTTCCAGAACTTCTTCCTAATATCCAACCTAAACCTCCCCTGGCACATTGAGAAGACTCTGGACTAAACATCAGCATCAGGATGGGCACAGACTGGGAGGGGGCACAGCCCAGGGGGACTTTTTTCCGGGGTCCCTCCCCAGGGACACCAGCTCGAGCTGTTCTGTGTCACTGCACCACAGAGGAACCGAGGTCTGGGACTGTGCTATGGGAGGCTGGGGCCGAGCCGGTGAGAGGAGCTGGTCTGACTGGGGGAGTGTGGGGTGTGCGGGGAGTCCCACGGGGCCTGTGGGGTCACTGGAGGCACCACTGTGAAGGGGCTTTGGTCCCAACGGAGCCAGTGGGACCCCCAGAGTGGCATCTGACATGGTCAGATGGGGGAGTTTCCTTAACACCCCACCAGTGGAGGAAGTGGTTTCCCACTGACTTCCAGGCTGGCTGGACAGTGTTAGTCCTGCAGCAGATTGTGCAAGTGCTCAGTGAGAGATTAGGAAGAAAGAAGCATCTTCTCTCTCAGTGCTCTGCTCCTTTAGCTCTTCACTGTGCGTTTATTGCTCCTGCATGCTTTGTTCCTGGTATCCCATGGAAACGTTTGCCAGGCCTGTATGCGAGGGCTTCCTATGTTTTTTTCTAAAAGCCTGAAGAAAAGCAGGTGGAAGCTTCCTTCCCACCTTCTAATGGCTCTGAATCAGCACTGCCCCAGGCGCTGCTTGAGTATCCTGGGAGGTGTAGACTGTCAGTATTGCGGACAGGTTTAAGGATGTGGGACAGTGATGGAAAGTCAGTAGCCACTTGCCAAACTCTTGTCAATTCTGCTTTATGCCAAATATAAGTGTGGTAACTTGACATCATGGTGTACTGGAAATGTTTCTCTGCTTGGTGTCTGCTTGTGGTGCCTCCTTTTCAGGCAGCAGATGCACCTTGGAGAATTAAAAAAACCCCAAAACCCCAATCTCTGTGTCTGTTCTTGAAATCATTACAATATATAGCAACTTCTTAATCTCAGCAGCAGGAAGGATTTTTATCATAAATAAATGGAAATAAAGGGCAAATTTGGTTAAAGTGAAGGACATTTTAACTTCTTCCTCTTATAGGTGGAAAAATGTCAATGTTTCTTCCTTTGCTTACTAAGTATTCTAGTTGTGCCATACAACTTGCAGACTCATCTACATATTGGAGTGTTCTGCTTGTAGGGCTTGAATTTTGTAGAGGGCAAAGGCAAGCAAAGTTGCCTTCTATTAAAATAATTTTGAAAATGTGTGCTACGTGGTTTTATAACTTAGATACGGTGACCAGAGATGGTTCAGCTGTTCGAGTGTTGTTTACCAGAGCAGGAAACTTCTCTGAGATTGTGCTCGGCCAGTTCTGACAGAGCCAGGAGGGAATGTGTATTTAATGACAGAATTTGCAGTACAACTGAGGTGACATGGCAGCTTAAAAATTGTCTGCTGAGGGGAGTCTTTTCCCCCGCTTCCAGCTTTGCAGTGCCTCCCCCTGCTCTCCTATCCTGTGGCATTAACTGGTGCTTATCTTGCTGCAAGGAAAGCAGATTAAAACTGCTGACACAGCAAAAAGGGCTTCCCTCCTGTGTAGTTTTCCATTGCTTTCCCAGTACAGGTTGGTTATCCCATGGGCAGAGGGTGCTGGGATGGGCTCGTGTTGACACTTGAAACACAGAAATGGGGGTAGAATCTGATCTGTGAAGGGGAGCAAGAGCTGCCAGCTCTTAATGCGTCAACACATATTGAAAAGATAAAAATTCAGTTCAAATCCACACTGTGTTAAATCTCAAATTAGCATAAGTCTTCTCATGGTTTATTCTGTAATAATGTGCTCAGGTTATTGGTTTAAAAATTTGACCTTCACTGTCAGACAGGAATTAATGGCAGCTGCTGGTGAAGGGCCTGGAAGTCCCTTCATGCAGGGAGCATTTCCTTTCTAGACCAAGGATTTCTGGTTGCTGTTTCTGACTTCTTCCATTATTCAACTTCTGGCTGTCAGTAGTGGTGCAGTTCCCAGAAAGGTTTATCCTTTAGCAGATCCAGAACTGTAGATCCTATTGTAGGAACAGGGTTTGGATATCCTGATTTTGACTATTTCAAAGTGGTTGAAGTGCTTTAAAAACTATGATTCTGGCAAGCCATGAGCAGCTTGAGTCTGGTGTGAGTTTTAGTTGTAGGTCAACTAAAACATCAGGATTCAGTCCCTGATGGTGGACTGAGGCAGAGTATCTTCCTGCGATTGGAATTCTGGATGTTTTCTCAAGGCTTTCTTTAAAAAGCTGCAGAAATGGAAACTCTGTCAAATACTCAGTATGCCCCCAAGTCAGTGTGCAGCACAGGCTCACCGGTTTCATACACACAGTTAAGCAGCACCAAAGGCAGCATTGAACAGTAACAGGCCTTGAGGTGCAGGATGGACAACGTTTACATGGGAAAACATTCAGAAAACTAATAGTCCCCAGTTGAAACACTGAACTGGGTCAGATCTGGCTGCTTCTCCTCTCCCTGTCTGAAAGAGTTCTGGGCATAACATTGGAATTCAGGTTGAGGTGGCAATTTGGTTGTGGCTGGTCAAGTACCTGGACATGGGGGACCTGATTTTTACCTTGCCTGTTGGGAATACTTTGGTGTTTACAGGAATGTCTTAAAAGTCTGTCTTGATGCTTTTTATTAATGTAAACAAATAGAAATCCAGAGGAGCTCTTTAATGGTACATAGTTCTGTAATATGTCGTGTTTGTGCTTTTGAAAGAATGAATTGTTCTGGAATTTTCAACAAATAGTGTTTTGTTTTGTGAGTTGAAAAAAATGCATTGCTGAGTGGCTTGTTCTCAGTTGTTTTAAATAAACATTCAAACTTATTTCAGGTGGAGGAAGTTTGGTTTATGGAAATGTGAAGATCTAAACCTCACTGACAATTTTTTCTCTTTGCAGATATATTGTAAAATGTCCAATGGTTATGAAGATCACATGGCTGAAGATTGCAGGGATGATATTGGTAGGACAAATTTAATTGTGAACTACCTCCCTCAGAACATGACGCAGGATGAATTACGGAGTCTGTTCAGCAGCATTGGCGAAGTGGAATCTGCAAAACTTATTCGGGACAAAGTTGCAGGTATGATTTTGTATTTCAGAAATTGTCACCCTGTGCTAGACTGTTGATTACTGCAGGCCAGGCTGTTCCCAGTCTGGCCCACAGGTAAACGTGGTCCGTTGCCCGTGTGAGCTAGCGACTGAAGGATGGTAACTGAGGTTAGCGTGCCTCAGTTTACCAGTGCAGCCCAACGCCTCCTCAACAGCATGTAGGTGTGCTGTTCAAGCCAGTAGCAGAGGGCAAGGAGAAAGAGTTGGAAACTCTGTTAGCTACAGTCCAAGTTTATTTCCCTCCTGCCCTGGGGGGCAAGAGGTAGTTAGCTTGAAGGAAGGCTAAGCAGAGAGACCCCGGTTTGCTCTCTGGCCGTCAGTTTTAAGGGCTTCCTCCATCATGAGGTAGAGATAACAGAATTAACCAATCATAAAAGGAAGACACACAGTGGTAAACCAATAAAGACCCCCCAGGGGAGGAACAACACAAAACTAACAAATAACAAAACAGCTGGAGGGTATTTCAAACCACGCTGGCCTGTTACAGGACTTGAAACTTCTGTGATAAGAGGGCCGACGTGGTGTGAGTGACATGCAAGGGGTGGGCTACACTGTAGCTTCTGCCTTAGGTCTGTCTTCGGGGGCAGAGTCCTGCGATGGGAAATCAGCCCATGTGTCCCACCGAGGCTGAACAATAGCAACACTAGACTGCTCAAGCAAATACTTGATTGAATACAACTTAATGTGGAAATATTAAATATTTGTCTGTGTGTGTGTGTGTAATCAAACTATTGGCAAGTTTGCCTGGAACTCCAGTAAAGCCAGGATTGGGTATTGGGAGGATGGGATGCTCAAGGCTAAGTTAATGACTGTTGTGTGTATGGCTAAGAATTCCAAGAAGTACAGTTCCCAAATTTGAACATCAATAGACAGGTCTAAAACTGGTTTGGTTTAGTCCCCAGCTGATTTATTCTTCCTACAGTCTGAGTGTTTTTGACTCTACCAGACCTCTGAATATACAAACAAACCTTTTGTTCTGATTTTGATCAGTAAAATAAAGGTGTGCCGAGGTTCTGAAGTGGCTGTAGGTCTTATCACTGTTGCAGAATTTAACTTGTAAGTTCCTTAAATAGGATTGGTAGTAGTAGTTTTAAAATATGGGAGGAATGAATTGTTCTGACTTTAAGTTTCCTTGAAGCAAAACAAATGCTGACAGAGCAACTGCTTCTATGAGCCATATCTGTTTAATTGCAGGAGCTTTTAGCTGCTCTCTAAAGAGGTTTTAATCCTTGCACTGTTAAAATATTTCACTTACAAGTTTTGGTTGTTCTTGTTCAGAGGTTGCAAAATCTTGGATTTAGTGAGAGCACTTCGTTGTTTCTGGAGGGAAAAAAAAAGTGCTGTTAACTAGCTGTGCACTGATGTTTGTTCCCAGCCTGCAGCTCAGTGCTTGTGGAATTCTCTGCTGCACATGCTCAGTGTTGTATTTCAGAATCCAGCAATACTGATCGTTATCTAATCCATAACAAAACTGGCCTGAGACTGCTCCCCAGTCTGTAAAAGCTGCATGGGAGCTGATGAAATGCATGAGAGCTCTTTGTGCGTCATCTTTAGTGCTTTATTTGCTTGAGAATACCCATGAGAACTGAATAATTAAAAACTTCAGAATTTCCTTTCCGAGTAGCCTCTCTGATTTCCATGTCTCTGGCTTTCCTGATATCTTACAGATGAAGTATCATGTGACATCTGTCTGTCTAAATCTGTATTTAAGCGATGTATATGTTCAGTCATGATAAAATAGTTACATAAGTAGTGATTTCTTTGAATGTTTTGGAAGGTGAGTGTTCGGCCCAGATGTCATACGCTTCGAGGCACTTAGAAGTTGAGGCTTACTCTGAAGGCTGGTTTAGCAAGGAATAAGACCCCTTGCTTAATGATATCAAGTCATAGCTGACCCACACCTTAGACTGTAAAATAAGCCCAGAATCACCAGTGTGGGAGGGAAGGATATTTTCAGTGGGGAGCAAGAGACTCATTAGTGCCTGAAGTTGAGAGTCTGCTTCACACTGTTTCCTGTAGCATCAAACACTCTGGTAAAGTCTGGTTAACTTTAACTTGGAACTTGGCAGTGCTGGGTAGTCCAAAACATACACTAGTGTGCTCAAGGTTGGTCTTAACCTCAAGAATCAAAAGTAAAATTGCTGTTATTGTTGCAGAGAGTCCTCGAGTGCCTGCGGACAGAACACTGGCTTTTGTCTAAAGTGGTTGCAGGTGCTGGATTCTGTGCGGCTGCTGTGGTCAGGCCACTGAATTTTGTTGCTACCTAATTTTTCATTTGCTTGCAACAGTATTAGGAGCAGTTACCAGTCATCTCCATGCTTACTGATAGTTCTGGAATATCAGAGCCAAAGAATTGGCTCTTTCTAAGCATTTTTTCTTCCTCTTGTTTTTTTTCTGCCCCTTGATGTTCACATGATATGTCTCTATTCTCAAACTCTTTGTTAAACAGGTGGATGGGTGGCAGTCCCTGAACAGAACAATCCTGTGGCAGAGTTCTGCTTTTCTTGTGCCTCCACTTGCATTTTTCTGACTCTGTGGCAGGCAGCAGGAAACTGGAGCTGCAGAAAAACCTGTTCAGCTCCCTGACCTTGGTTTCTGGTCAGATAAGTCATAATATTGGCATGTGAGATAGAGTGGGTTGAGTGGCCTAGACAGGAGGGAGGGAACTTTT
Organism: Dicrurus megarhynchus; assembly: GCA_013399195.1. Lineage (NCBI taxonomy): Eukaryota > Metazoa > Chordata > Aves > Passeriformes > Dicruridae > Dicrurus > Dicrurus megarhynchus. Next base: position 254,278 of record VXAD01011240.1, on the reverse strand, counting down.
GCTTTTATTGGAATTACTTTTTGGATCAGTTTAGTTCTTTTCAATGAAGTCATAGCTTTAGGTGCCCCCATGAAGTTCTAATAATCAGAGTATTTTGTCTTTGAAGTTCCCTTTATTGTTTGTATTTGCAGAATTAAAATCAACGTTTAGTTGATAATGCTTGCTTTTTGTAACACGTTGAATGATACGTACATGTCTTCTCAATTTATTATCTGTTAATGAAATGTGGGGCAGAAAATACTTCTGCCTGGAATGCAGTTTTTCATGACTTACTGAACTGGCATAAGCTGTCTGGAAACTGATTACTGGGATTCAAGAATTGATTTGAAAGCCAAAGTTTGGGTTTGTTTGAGCAAAGCATTTAATTATGATCATTACATATGTTGGTGGGTTTTGCTTCAAATGCAGCAGAGTATTGAACAGTCTGTGTTCCATGTGTTAGATTGTGGTTATAAAATGTAGAGAAACTCTTTGAAGCCCCCAGACTGCTTATCCTTTATCTCACTACTGATGAGCGTTACAGGAAGGTGAAAGTAGCAGCAAACGATAGTGTCAGTTCACATTCCTTACAGGAGCTTTTGGCTTTGTGTACATATGGGTTATAACCACTGGTAAAGGTGTGACTGTGTGTCTGGTTTGTTGTTTGAGATTGTTGGGGTTTTAGGGGTTCCCCTTCTGTTTCCCTTTGTTTCTTGAGGAATTTTCCCCATATATGTTGCCAGGACAACAAATTGCTGGGTGTTTAAGAGAGACAAAAGACCTGGCCACAGTGGGGAGGGGTCCAAGTGGCCACTCTTTTTTCACCTGGGCTTGTGAGTTAGTTGCTCTCGGCGTTCGGACNGCCTGGAGCCGAGAGAGGCTGGCACTGGGTTACTGGTTCTGTTTGCTGTCACTGCCAGAGCTATTGCTGTTTGTGTGCCTTGTTATACATATATATATATATATAGTAGTAAAGAACTGTTATTCCTATTCCTCATATCTCTGCCTGAAAGCCCCTAATTTCAAAATTATAATAATTCGGAGGGAAGGGGGTTGCATTTTTATTTTTCTCGTTTCAAGGGAGGCTCCTGCCTGCCTTAGCAGACCCCTGTCTTTCAAACCAAGACAGAGATGTGACAACTTCTTTTTCTGTTTTTTTTTTTTTCCTCCTGATCATACTGGAGGAATAGAGTGCTGGACTCTGCATTCCCCAATTGGTGTATTGCATTCCTCAGCACTTCCAGACATGGCTTTGCTTGCCTTGTGATGAGTGAATCAGTACTGGGGGGTCAGCAGGCAAATACTGGATTGTTGCTGTGCTGCTCACTGTACTTGTGTTTATGGCGAGTATGTCTTGGACATCCAGGATTTTCGTAAGAGAATTACAGAATTCATTGGACACTGTTCTTTCAGTCAGATCTTAATCAAACACCAGCCATACCTTAGGGCTCTGAACCCTAGGGAAATGTTAAAAGGCTGATTCCCACTTCCCAATATAGTATGGCAATGTCCAGCCTGCAATGTAACTTTTCACTGGTGTATCTCCTGGCTTGTCGTGATGATTGCTGAGGTCTGTGAGTAGCCATTGACCTGATTCCATCAATGAAATCCTCTCTTCCCATTGCTCTGGCTCATGAGGCTGAGAGCAGGAAGTCTGGGGTTGGTCCAGTTGGCCTGCACCGATCAGACAGTAGCCCTGCAGCATTGACACAGCGGGGCCAGACTTGTGCTCTGCACTGATTCCCTCTCCAGGGATATGATGTTAAATGTCCTCTTCTTGGAGCAACTGCCTTGTGCCAGAGGTGATCCAACAGAAGAAATATGTCTTGTGCTGTATTCTGCATGGGAGGTGTTTGACTTTGCTGCAACATCCAGGTTCTAGGGTCTGGGTTTCCAGTCAGTATAATGGGCTGAACTCTTCTAACAGGTGAGTTTTTAAAAAACATTTCTCCTTCAGTACCTGTCAATGCAGGAATGCAGGCCTCTGGGCCCCTCTGGGTTTGCTCAGTTTCTTGCAGCACAGATGCTGATGGCTCACTGTGTCAGGATGTCTGACTGTGCACAGCACAGATGCTTCTGCTCAATAGCTCTAAATTTTCCAAGACAGCCTGGTCATCTTTAGCCTGCTGTCCATGCTGCTGTACACAGGCTGTTAGTCCTTCTGGATCAAATGCTGAAGCTGAAGGTTAGTCTGTCATGAGTGTTTTAGTTTCTCTGTCTTCCCCTTACTCTGCTGAAGTATTGGTACTTTCAAACCTGGCTGTCCTAAAGCTCTGAAAAGGTTGAGTTAAACTGCTTTTTGTGGAATTAGTAAAAAATAAAAAGCTGCCAAACTCATGTGCAATGGCAGCACATGGTAGTATTGAAAATAATATTCCTGCTTATTGGAATAATTGTGTGAGCTGTGGGGTGCTCCCTGCAGCTGATACTGTATGTAACTGTCCTCGGAGTGCAAGGGAAAAGAATTCAGCAAAACTACCACAAAGCTGTGTTGGGGGAGTTTAAGCTGCATATTAGGAAGAGGTTCTTCCTCCAGAGGATGGTTGGGCACTGCCCAGGCTCCCCAGGGAATGGTCCCGGCCCCGAGGCTGCCAGAGCTCCAGGAGCGTTTGGACAGCGCTCTCAGGGATGCCCAGGGTGGGATTGTTGAGGTGTCCTGGGCAGGGCCAGGAGTTGGAAGGGTCCCACAAGGATCATCAGTCCAACTCAGAATATTCTAGGATTCTGTTCTAGGATTCTATGAACCTTTTTCCCCGTGTGTTTATGGTCACAGACTTCTGTGGGGTCTGTTTATTGCTCCTGACACCGTATCCCCGCTCTGAGTCCCTGGTGACAGGTTGCTGTGCACACCTCGCTCTGTGAGGGTTCCTTCTGGCAGTGATTGATTTTGTAAAGGAGGCATCCAACTTCCTGAGGTTTCCTGTTCCTTGCCTCACACCTTCTGTACTGCCTGAGCAGGGAATGTTTTTCCTCTGGTACTTGTGACTTTCTACTCTAGGAAGTGTAGGATATGATCCTTCACACTGTTCCAAAGGCTCTGTCTGTACCTGTCAGCTCCACAAACATGCCCCGCTCTGTGCAGAGGCTGGGAGGGAGACGTGGGCTGCCTCTGCACCCTCTGCATTTACTTGTGTCAATGTGAGTTCTGGTGGAGCTCGCTGAGCTCAAACTCTGTGATCAGCAGCTCTTGGGGCAAAGGGATTTCTCCACTGCTGCTGGAAAGTGTGGAGCAGAAAGGACATTTTGGGGTGACTTGTTAAAGTTGTATGCAGGAATCTGGGGTCCATCTCAAACATTGCTGTCGTGGTGGCTCACTCTCTGCAGGTATGCCTGGGGCATGTTGCTTACAGGACCAAAAGAAGTTGCAATTCCTCAGGAATGGATATAAGGCTTTACCCTTTCCCTGCCTTTTTCTTTTCACGTTGTCTGCTCTGGAAGACTTGCTCTCAGAAATTATGCAGCAAAAAAAGAAATGAATGTCCTTGTCCATGTGAGCTTTCCAAGTGGAGGATGATTTTACTGCCCAGCTATCAGGTGCTGCAGGGTGGTGAGTAGCTCAAGTTCATGTGACAGGGCAACTACTCATTTCACCAGTGCAGTGAACTCAGTCCAGAAACAGAATTCTGAAGTGTTCTTGTTTGTGGAAAATACTTAAGTATTCTCTTTGGCTGAAATAGTTTCCTTTTGCATGCAAAACACCATGAAATTGTTTATGAAGTTTTGCTGTTAACTTTGGAATTCGAATGCATTGTTACCTCTGGATTTTTTTTTCTAGCTCTTTAATCACATTTGGTGGTATGTGATTTCTTTAAATGTGCATCCAAGAATGCCTTGTGGCAATGGTTAACTTAATGAGAAGTGCAAATGGTTTGCAGACAAATTGCCCAAATACTGAAAATGTGAACACCAGCTTTGCCAGCTCCACTTAATCCCCTTTGTCATAAAGGTGACCACATAAACTGCCTTGGAGGTAGTAACTGAGTTCTAGCAAGGGTACAGGAATGCAGTTAACATAAATCAGAGAATCTTGGAATATCCTGAGCTGGAAGGGACCCACAAGGATCACTGAATCCAGCCCCTGGCCCTGCCCAGACACCCCAACATTCCCACCCTGGGCATCCCTGAGAGCGCTGTCCAAACGCTCCTGGAGCTCTGGCAGCCTCGGGGCCGGGACCATTCCCTGGGGAGCCTGGGCAGTGCCCAGCAGCCTCGGGGGGAAGAACCTTTCCCTGAGATCCATCCCGAGCCCTGACACAGCTCCAGCCGTTCCTGGGCTCCTGTCCCTGTCCCAGAGCAGAGCTCAGCCCCTGCCCCTCTGCCTCCCCTCGGGAGGAGCTGCAGCCTCCGAGGAGCCTCCCCTCAGTCTCCTCTGCTCCAGCTGAACGAGCCAAGTGCCCTCAGCCGCTCTTCAGACCCTTCCCCTCCAGACCCTTCCCCATCTTTCTGGCCCTGAAGGTTGCCTGGGTTCTCTCAGAGGGATCAGAGCACAGCTAGCAGAAGCAACAGCTGCGGCAGCAGTTCTTGGGCTCTGCTTCTCAATATTCGGGGCATGTCTGGGGTTGTCAGTGGATTTCTGGTACCCCTCTGATGACCCAGAGTGCTGGCTGCTGTCAGGGCAGGATAGCTGCATGACACCTGGACTTGGAGCAGGTTGCTCTGAGCTTTGTCAGGTGTACTTGATCAAAAGGATGTAAGAGTTTTTGTTCTGGTTGACCCCTGCTTGGGGAGAGTCAAGCACTTGTTTAGCTGTTGCTTAGGCCAGGCCTATGTACCAGTCTGGCCTAGGGCACAGCTCCCAGAGCACTGTGAGCAGGCAGAGCAGGGCAGGGACCAGGCGCTCTGCTGTGTTCAGCCCATGCGTACTCAGGGCTGCTGTGGTTTCCAGCAGTTGTGGCAGCACCTATTCCTGGAACAGCAGAGGCCTTGGCCAAAAAAAAGCTGCCTTGACTGAAAAGAATGGTGGAGCTGTGCAGGGAGTGCCTGGGGCCTCTCACTCAGGCTGGGCAGATGTCTTCCTAGTGCTGCAAGTGAGGAGGACCTGTGTCCCCAGGTGAAGGGCCTGTGGGTGGAATTGAAAACCAGTCCTCGAGGTTGGGAATCATCAGCACAAGGTGCAGCTGGAGGGGAGTCACTAGTGAAGTACCCAAAGGTTTGACATCAGGGCCAAATCTGCTAGAAAGGTTGGTCACTGAGCTGGCTGATGGTTCCGATTGCACCCTTGGTGTGTGCACAGTGATGTCAGAGTGGGAGCAGCGGCTGGTCACCAGGTGGTGGTGCTGCCACTTGGAGGGACCCCGAGAGTGTTCTCTGAAAGCCTCGAGGCAGGGCTGGCACAGCAGGCAGTGACTCCCTGCTGTTTTGGGGTTCTGGGTATCCTTCCACTCCGTCTGGATACGGAGAGGGTTAAATATAGCCTTCCTTACGGTACAAAAGTCAGAAAGGCCAAGAGAGCTGTACAGGCCATTCATGGCTCTGCTTCCTTTGCTTTTCTTTTCCCTCATCAAGCCATACAAATGAGCCATATAGCAACATCTTTGGTTGTGTTCTGATATTTCTCAGCATGTTTTTAGTGGGAGTTATTGTTCCACATCTTACAATACTTTCATTCTCTTCCAGTGGAGCAGCTGCGTTTCTGCAGAGTAAAAGTTGGGTTCAGCTCAGCCTATGTTTGGGGTGACTGAGCACTTGCTGAAGTTTTGTACTGTAATGTTTGCAGCTAAAGAAGTACCATTATTTGAAAGTTGAAGTTTCTTCCTCAGGAGATGGAAGAAGTGAATTTTTGAGCCCTCAACATCTTGAACAGTCACATTTTTGTTCCAGCAACAGGTGAACAAATTCTGTCCAGTTTAAAGAAATGAGATCTTGCAGTAAGTGGGCAGGCATTTTCCTCCCAGACTCATTCCAAAAAAACAGCCTGTGGTATTTCTACACAATTTTGGGCCTGGTGTTTTCTGTGTTCACTTTACAAATCCTTTTCACTTCGCAGAATCTCAGATGCTGGCATTTCATCTGGAAAAAGAGCCCTGGAGCAACTGAAATTAAATCTCAATAGAGAAATGTTCTGGAACCGAGAGAAAGGAAAAATAAAAAGAGAACATATAGAAATGATTATTATGCAGAGAGGCTTTGTGAAGTGAAATGAATTACTAAAAAACCCCACCCTTTTGTTTTCAGGATTTAAATCTGTTACTCTTACGGTTGAAGTTTTGCAATATTGTGGAGATGGTGAGATCCCTGTGAACTCTCTGAACCAGGGTTGACAACAGACTTGTGTCAAGTTAGCTTTGTAGCTTTTGACTTTTTCCCAAAGAGGTGTCTGTTTAAGTTGCTTGTATTAATCTTTGTTTCAAGGCAAATACCACTGATTTGCATAAGAAGGAGAGGGCGCTATATTTGTAATTTATAATGTTTTGCTGAGTTGTTTGAAGGTCAGGCTTTCCAAGTGAGTTAAATGTGCTATTGCCCTGAAACTTCTATAAATGAGACTCTTCATGGTTTGGCCATGAACAGAAAGAGAGTTGTGTCCTAAAGCCGGGGAAGCAGTGGGGACACATTCTGGATTGGAAAATCGTTATCAATATAACTAGATATTTTCTTTGTTTCCTTGCTAGATCCTTTCTGTTGCCATCAAGTGTCTGTTCAGTAGGATGTGCTGGTTTGAAGTCTCGAGCAGAAGTGGGAAGTGGCTCAGGGAGCAGTCTGGGTCTTAGTCATAGGAACTGCTACAAAGTTGGGTTCAGGTCCTGTAGAAGGAAGATCCTGAGCTGCTGCATGGACTGACCACAAAGGGTGAAACATCATGGAAATGCTTAAATATAAACCTAAACTTCCAGCTTTGTGCTCTGTGCAGGTGGCGCACGGTGCAGCAATTGGGGGTGCAGTGATGGTCTGACTGAGCCAGCCCTACCACAGCACAGTGCTTCTCACGATTCTCTCTAGGTTAGGCACAGCCCTAGGCTGTTTGGCTGTGCTGAGCTCTGCCCCCAGCCTGACACAGACAGGACTGCGTGGGGTTTCTGGTGCTGTCTTGGTGTTTCAGTGACTAATGATAGTTTTGGGCAGTATTTGTGACTTAACTGGAGATGAGGCAGATGAAAGTATTTCAGAATGATTAATTGTTGCTTCAACAAGTTCTTTGGGTAAGCAAAAAAATACTTGCTTCCATTTCCCAAAATCTGCATAGGAGACAGCAGAATATTTTTGGCAGGTAAAGTAAAAGTGAAGTTTACAATTAACTGCTTCAGTACCTGCACTGAAGCTCCTGTGCTCAGTTCTGTCTCCAGTAGTGTGTTTTCTGTGACTCATTGTGGTCACCACAGCACAAGTGGTTGTGTCAGAGACACAGCAGCTGCTCAGTGTCACAGGTGGGGTGGGTGAGAGGACATTGCTGAACTGTGGGCTGGGGGACTGGATAGGAGAAAAGTTTTGGTTCAAACTGTGGGTTTTAGCTTCAGCTTCATGTGTTTCCAGGGTCGCTGAAATGCATCATCTATACCATTAAAGAAGGATTGAGTGCAAAGCTGGAGCCCCTCTGAAACCAGGCTGGGAGAGCTGGGGGTGCTCACCTGGAGAGGAGAAGGCTCCAGGGAGAGCTCAGAGCCCCTTGCAGGGCCTAAAGGGGCTCCAGGAGAGCTGGAGAGGGACTGGGGACAAGGCATGGAGGGACAGGACACAGGGAATGGCTTCCCACTGCCCGAGGGCAGGGCTGGATGGGATCTTGGGAAGGAATTGTTCCCTGGGAGGGTGGGGAGGCCCTGGCACAGGGTGCCCAGAGCAGCTGTGGCTGCCCCTGGATCCCTGGCAGTGTCCAAGGCCAGGCTGGACGGGGCTTGGAGCAGCCTGGGACAGTGGAAGGTGTCCCTGCCCATGGCACAGGGTTGAATGAAATTGTCTCTAAGGTCCCTCCCAACCCAAACCATTCCATAATTTTCTGTATTTTAAAAAACATACTATGAATGATATGCTAGAAGTTACTCTATTTATTACTGTCTGTGTTGTGATGATGCAATGTAATCAACATAGACATGGAATGGAAAACCATGCCCTTCAACTGTTTGTTTTGAAAATTGGTGATTAGATACTTCAGATGTTTGTTCACATCCAAAAATGTGCTTTGACAGAAATCCTTCATGAAGCTGCTTTCTTTTTCTTGTAAGGACACCTTGCAATATGAAAAAAAGCCTGTCAAGGATGTAACAAATAGCAAGTGCTTGTTTCCAGAGTCAAGTCAAGCAGCACCTGGAGAACATGTCAGGTTCTGAAATTGTCATTTTAGAACATTAAAATGAAGAAGTGGTTAAAATTATAATGTGAAGCAGATTTAATGTTTGGCTGAAGGATATCAGGAGGAGCTAGAAACCAGCACCATCTCCCTAGACCAGCAGATAAAAAATGACAGAAGAAGTCTTGTGGAAACCTATGGAAATGAGTTTTCACACAAAAATAGACAGAGAGGGTGTGCTTCCAGATTGTGTGATAGAATAAGTAGTCCACTGAACACTGGCAGAGTCTTTGTTCCAAGCTGAGTAGCAGTTTTGGTAGTTCCAGGCTTTGATTTAAGGACTCACTAGAAAAACCTCAAAATTTAGAAATAGTTCCATGAATGGGAGAAAATCCCAAGAGGCAGAAGAAAAGTGGGATTCTTTACTTTCGCTAAACCTTTCTTTAGTATTTAGTTCTGTTCCATCCCTCCTTAGTTGGAGGGTGCATCCAGGCTGTCAATAGAAAAAGACCTTGTGCCGTGGAACTGAAAGAACCTGAGGCTGGCATAGTGTTGAGTTCCTTGGGGATCATAGGATGGGGCAGTTCCAAGGGACACTAGTCCAGCTTCCTGCTCAGAGCAGACTCAGCTGTGAGGTCAGACCAGGTCCCTCAGGCTCTGTCCTGTGGGGGAACTTCCACATGCTCCAGTCTCTTGAGCATCTTGGTGGTCTTTTCCTGTGCTCAATCCAGTTTATCAATGTCTTTCCTGTGTTGGGGGATGTCAAAAATTGGATGCAGTATTCAAGCTGTGGTCTAGTGGATGTTGAGTAATGGGGGATGGATCTCCTTCCGTCTGTCTTCTGGCTGTACAGGATGCTGTTACCCTTCTCCCTTGGGCCACTGCTGGCTCATGCTCCATACCCTGATTCCCAGCTCATTTTCCATAGAAGAGTCTCCAGCCACTAAGTGTCCAGTCTGTTGTTGCCAGGGTGTCTTCCTCCCCACAATCAGGAATCTGCATCTGTCCTGGCTGCATTCCAACAGGTGCTTGTTGGCTTGTCCCCTGTGGCAGCCTGACCCTTCATCTATGACAGGTTCCTCCCAGCCTGGTGTCATCTCCAGTCTTGGTGAGAGCACCCTCCCATCACCTCCCCCACGACATGGATCACGAGGTAACCTGCAGGTCCCACTAGAGATCCTTGCAAACTCCACTAGTTCCAGGCATGGAGGTAGAGTGTGTGTGAGGGGGGTGTGTGTGGGTTTGTCTCCTTTTGAAGATGGATGTGGTGCTTTCCTTCCTTCTTCCAATTTCCTGATCATTCAAAGATGAAACGGTTTTGGCAGGGACATGAGCCTGGTGCCTTAGCACCCTGGCAAAGAGCCCATTTCATCCCCCCATGGGTTTGACTGGGACCAGTTCACTCAACCAGTCAGTCCCTGGCTCAGTCTTCATCCACTGGCCCTTCTCTGGGAGCTCTTTCTGAAGTGCAGAGGCCTGTTAGACTCTGCTGGTGAAGTGAGGCACAGAAAGCATCGTGTGCCCCTCTGCTCAGATCACATGTTAAATCTGCTCCCACACTTCCAGCCTTGTGCTGCTGGGCAGCAATAGAACATTGTCTTGTTACCCTTGAAATTACTCTTTTGTTTCTTGGCATTCTTTTCAAGTCTGAACTGCAGTCGAGCTCTGCCGTTCCTCAGACAGAGTGGACAGTGTTTCCAAATTCCTCCTTTTGTAGCTGTCACTTCTTCCATCTCCTGTGCTCTCTGTTTCCCTTGGAGCTCTGCCACGGGCTCCCTGCTCAGCCAGGCTTCTCTGCTCACACATCTGCCTGTTTTCCTGGCTGTTAGGAAACAGAGGATGCTGTATGTGTTCTGTGACTTGCTTGGGAGTCAGGGTACAGTCTCTTGATCACCTACTCTGCCAGTCCTACCTTGCCTCACTTCTCCATTGTCATAACACTTTTCGGGAAGTTTGATGCAGGATGGTTGCGTTTTTCTCTGGGCTGATGTGATTGTGAAGCCCTGGCTGTACAGCAGTGTAACTGTGCTAAAGAAGCCCACACAGGGCACATCTGAGCACTTTAATCAGTTCTTATTCTCAGAAACTATAGTCACTGCTTTGAATTCTGCTGATGCCTCATATTTTATGTGGTACTTCTCGATGCATTCACGTTTTAGGCTCTCTGCTTATCACTTTCACAGCACAGTTTGTAAAGCCAAACAAAAAACTCAAACCGATTCCCAATTCAGAAAACAAGTTCTAAACTAAGTTGCTGTTGTGCTGAGGTGCACTGACGTAACAGGAGCCAGGTTTGATTTTGGGGTTTCTTACGAAGGACAGGATGGGGAGGATCTGAGTTAGCTGCTCTCAGTGAAGTGCTCAGGTGTGTATCAGACTCCTCGGTGAAGCTGGAGTTGTCAGCAGTGGGCTGGGGATAAGGAAGGAGCTGGTGACTGAAGCCGTGTGTCTCGGGAGCTGGGAAAGGAAGCAGAGGCATGGACAGAAACCCAAGTGATGCACGGAAAGAAAACCGGTGCCCTCTCTACTGAAAGGGCCTTTTATCATGGAAACAAAACTTGATTCTTTCTGCTGAAGGACTGTAGTATTTTGCTTAAAACTAGGTTTTATAGTTACTTTGTTAATTATTCATCCAGATAAGGGCCTACTTGTTGCTCTTTTTTAGCTTTGTCTCTTGAGTAAATTTGCATTTATGTATATGCAAACTTTTAAAAATATTTTTTAATTCCTATCCACTAAAATGTTTTGAAAACTGTTACAGCACCAATTTCCTTTCCACTGCAGGTTTCTATAGCAGGCTGGGAACATCAGGAGAAAGCAAAAAAACTTCTCTCCTTGCCTGGGCTAAACACTTGACAGCAGTCATAATGCTGTGTAAATGCCAGTTCCTTATATATTTCCTGGCATCCCTAGCAGAGAGGTAGATTGTACTGTTTTGGAGCAAAACTATGAAGCAAAGAGCATTGCTGCACAGGTGGAAATGCCTCCTGCAGTGACGGGACTGTTGTGTGTTGGCCCAGCCTGTGTAGTGATGAACACTGGGCACCGAGTGGGAGGAGATGGCTGAGGCTGATGCTACTGGGGATTTTAGAGCAAGGTAAGTTAATATATGCTGTCAGTCTTGCATGGGTTGGGTTTTTCTAGCGCTTAAGGACTATAAGGTCATGTTATACTAATGTAGTTTAGAGGTGGTAAGTACAAACTAAGAGGGATGGTCTGCATTCTAGGTTATTGTAGAGAAATACAAGTAATTGATAGTTTCTTACCTACTGTCAGGTAAAAGTTAATGGGAATGTAATATTTGGGTTCAGTACAAACTTACTGTCAAATGCCTAGAGGGAATATGAAAATGTCTGACCTTTGTGATGCTGCCACTTTCAGAGCCTTCTTTTTTTAATCTGTGTTTGTTTGAGTAAACCCCATTATGTCCCTGCCCCCTCATTTCCCAGGACGTTCAAACTGTTGGATAAGAAATAGTAATTGAGCAACCTGTATAAAACAGGAAGTGGAAAAGGGGCAGAATTTTGCTTCGACAAAAACAGTGAAGAAGGCCAAGAGGATACAGTCACTGAGGGTACTTTGGGGACAGACATTTGGAAGGAAAAATGTGTGTAAGGTCTAGGATAGGACTTGTATAGGAACAAGTGGACACAGAATATGTAGACCTGAGTTTGGAAAAGGAGAGCATTGGGTGGAGGCTGTAGAATGTGCTTTCAGTCAGAGTGCCTGGGATAAAATTCAGAACTGCTTTTAATTGGACTCATGTGTGTGTTAGGGCACAGTTTCTGATGCCAGGGACTGGACCCAGCTCTCGTACCCTTTACTCCTGGGTGTCCATGAGTGCTCTTACTTAGGTTTGGTTTTATCCTGTGTATAAGTAACTTAAAATTCCTTGTCACTGATCTCAAACTGTGCATAAACACATAACCTGTGTGATGCTTTGGAAGGAAACAAAGAAGTGTGGGCAGCAGGAGAGGGGGGTATTGTGTCCCTCTACTCCACTCTGGTGAGACCCCATCTGCAGAGCTGTCTCCAGCCCTGGGGACCCCAACACAAGAAAGACATGGACCTACTGGAATGAGTCCAGGGAAGGCCATGGAGGTGATCTGGAGGCTGGAGCCCCTCTGCTCTGGAGCCAGGCTGGGAGAGCTGGGGGTGCTCACCTGGAGAAGGATCCAGGGAGAGCTCAGAGCCCCTTGCAGGGCCTAAAGGGGCTCCAGGAGAGCTGGAGAGGGACTGGGGACAAGGCATGGAGGGACAGGACACAGGGAATGGCTTCCCACTGCCCGAGGGCAGGGCTGGATGGGATCTTGGGAAGGAATTGTTCCCTGGGAGGGTGGGGAGGCCCTGGCACAGGGTGCCCAGAGCAGCTGTGGCTGCCCCTGGATCCCTGGCAGTGTCCAAGGCCAGACTGGACGGGGCTTGGAGTAACCTGGTCTATTGGAAGGTGTCCCTGCCCGTGGCAGGGAGTGGAATGAAATTGTCTCTAAGGTCCTTCCAAACCCAAACCATTCCATGATCTGCAATTCTGTGCCTGCTGTGTTCTCTGGGAACTTGTTGCAAGGGACTGGGGAAAGATATTCATTGTACTGAAAACAGCATAATAAATTTATGTGAGTGGAATCCTGCTCTTCACCTGTCAGGAGAATAGTCCCCCAGTCTTCCCCAGTGCAGCATCCATCCAGGAAGTGAGAGTCCTGACTGCCAGGGCTTACTGTGGGTCACACTTGGAGGGATTAGTCTTGTTTGGAATATATTTCCCTGGTCTTTAAGGGCCCATTTCCATAAGTTTTGTTAGGACCTGGTTCTGTTCAGTAGTTTGCTGGAATATTCATGTTGATGCGACTTTTGGGACAGACTGAAAATACCCATAAAGCAGCTGTAGCTCTGAGCCTTCAGAGCAGAGCTAGACCTGTGAGGGATGTTGGATCCTTCCCATCCTTGGAAGAGGGAAAAGTCTTTGCCAGATGTCCACCTGGTATTTTTTCCCTCTTAGACTTACTTTTGTTCTCTTAGTCAGACTCTGGAGTAATAAGTTAGGGTCCAGGTGCTAAACATTTTTCTAATTGTTAAATTATTCATTTTCTTATCAGAGGTAAATAATTTCGGGAGGTAAGTGGGTATGAACCAATCATATTTGATCTAAATGATTTACCATCTTTGACTAATAAAACAAAATGAATGTTATAAAGAAATCACAAAAACCATGCTGTGGGTACATGTAAGAAACATTGATCAGAATTTTGCAGATGTCATCTGCAAGTCTCCAAAGGATGGAGTTAAATCCTACTTTACTGGCACAGAGCAGTTTCCCATAAGTTGTGTGCTGCGTCTGGTGTCGTGAGAGGCTGATTGGAGCTGGTTTAACACCAGGTCTCTAAGGGAACAGGATGTTGTTTCTGTGTGAGAGTTGAACACAGTGGATCTGGCTTCTCTAAGAGTTTTAGCAGACAGCAGAAATTACCTGTGGGTGTTTATACAAAGGGTCTGTTAGACAAAAGGCTCTGACATTGCCTGGGTTCAGCTGCGTTACTGCTGGATTAGGTTTCACAAGGAAGCAGCCAAAGGCAGAGGCCGTGCCAGGAGCTGGTGCAGTTCTGCAGTCACTCTGTTGGCATGAAAACACTGCGGGTTATTTGGGGTTTCCTTCCATTCCCTTGTGGATTTTATACTTGCAATCTCGATGTCTCAGCAGACTGGGCATTCTTTTTTTCATTATCCGGAGTTAATCTGCAGTTCTCTTGCAGCCCTTTTCTTCATTTCCTCTGACATTTGTGCCAGGATATCATCATTTGATGCCTGTGTCTGTATTTGGTGTTCTGAAATGTCTGGAAAGCATAAGGAAACTTCCTCGTCAGCTAAGACCATTGCAGAGCCAAGCAGTGTGATTAAAAAAGGGCTATTTCACCACAGAATCCTTTACCATAACAATTAGCTTTGTCTCCTACTGTCCTCAAGCCTAACAATGGAACTTAATAACTTAAAAGTAGTATATTGTTAGAGGAAAATAGCACATTTTCCTATGGATGCTTACAGTTTTCTTTAGAAAATCCCACAGACCTGACAGAGACAAGAAGTTGGCTGAAAGAGGTGTGTCTTGGGTTGAATTGCAGATGTTTTATTGCTCTGAGACAGTCTTTAATGTATTTTAGTTATTTTTAGGCCTACATTGATAAGAGCCTCTAATTGTTGGGAAACTGCAGCCCAAAATGATCTTAGTATGTAATGTTGTAACTGATAGTAGCAATTGTGGAGATTGGAGATAGAAGCAGAACAAGTAAGTATCCAAATAAATATACTTTTCCTTAAATATTTTAAGGATTTTTATTATTAATATCAATTTTTCCTGTAAGAGTTAAGAGTAAGCTTAGATAAAGTGATAGTACATTAATTGTCTGCCTTAAAGAGAATTTTTCACTCTTCACTATGATGCTGTGTTTGGGAAACTTGCTGCTTGTTAGCTGTATTAATGAAGGATTGGAAACTTCTTTTTCTCCCTTGCCCCTAGGGATGGAGGTTGGAATAGCCAAAGAAATCACGAGGCTCTTAATTTCTTACCTGTTTATCTTACCAAGTTCATCCGTTGACATTTTCTCACTTTCTGCTCTCTGTCCACAAGAGTTTGTACAGATGAACTTGGTTCCAAGTGACTGCCTTTGTCCCGCACCCATGAGGTTTGCAAGAGGGGTCAGAGTTGGTGTTTTAGTCTTAAATTTCTTGCTGTTGATGTGTGCTCTGTCCAATGCCTGCTGTCTGTGAAGGCAGAGGGTTATCCAGAGTGGAAATAAAAGATCTCCGAGTTATTCATGATGTGTGCCAGCCTTGGGAAAGCTCCTTGGCTTACTGAAATATTTGCTGTGTGGACTGTCTATGTTGAGTTCACTTCTTGTTTGCATTTCCTTTCATTTTAGTTGTGATAACATTCTTTTGTTAGAATTAATTTTAAAAAATGTTCTTCCCTTTAGGGCACAGCTTAGGCTATGGCTTCGTGAACTACGTAACTGCAAAAGATGCTGAAAGAGCAATAAACACACTGAATGGCCTCAGACTTCAGTCAAAAACTATCAAGGTAGGAGCTCTTCAGTCTTCTCTGGAAACGGCATTGTAATAAACTTCATTCTGATGGTAAGGTTTGTGTGCTCCCAGCTGCAGTGAGCATCAATCTGGGAAGAGAGTAGTGAAGTGTTTTGAAACAGCTCAGTATTTGAAGATCCCCTTTCTTTATATTCCCACCATTTTTACAGAAGTAGAGGGACCATTCCCAATTGTTGTAAGGCTTTTTAACTCATGCACATCTTGGATGCTTCATAATGTTTATTATAAATCTTGTTAATACACGTGCACTCCTTTCCTTATCCAAAACAACAGCCTGTGCTCTATGTGTAGGATTCACCCCTACTTAGGTGATCTATGCAGCTTTTTCCAGTAGCAGAAATTAGGCCAGAAAACTGCACTCTACTCGTGCCATCTTTTTACGAAGCGTTAGAAAATATACTGGCAGGACAAGTTCCTGATGTGAGCTATGACAGGTCCGGTGTCAGAACTTGGGATTCTTCACATGGCAAAAGTGTTTGGTGAGAGCGTTGGAATTGGTCAGCTGCTGTCTCCTTACAGCAATGCTAATGTAGTTGGTATCTCTTGGGTAAGCCCAAAATGAATGGACTTCTGTAGGGACATGCCCTTTCTCCTGTTGTTTGGTTGATTTTCCCCTACTCTCTCCTGGTTCCATTTTTTTGAACTCCGGTAAAAATGCTTATGTTGGTAATGGGTGAGTAAATTAAATTGGATCATCAATAAATTGATCTTCCCTGTTAATACCCTGAACATGTGTTTTTATTTCTTTTAAAGGTTTCCTATGCCCGCCCAAGTTCTGAAGTTATCAAGGATGCTAATTTATATATCAGTGGCCTGCCCCGGTCAATGACCCAGAAGGATGTAGAAGATATGTTTTCCCGTTTTGGGCGCATCATCAACTCACGTGTGCTTGTGGATCAAACCACAGGTGAGTTCTGGGGCCCTGGCTGCAGAAAACTGGAGTGTACAGCATGTGTTTTGTGTTTTTCTGAGACTAGCAGTACCTAAACTTAAGTAAATTAGACTTCCACAAGCTAATCATGACATCTGGTGTCAACCGCTGATAGAATTTTAACAGGATATCCATGTTCAGTGATTGTTTTTTAAAACACAGAATGACTCATGCTGCCTCTTTGCCAGCTTACAGCACAAACCTTGGACCATATTAAAATAGGATTATTGTCATTTTTATCAGTTACTGATTTGCCAAATCTGCTTTCTTGCTCTGACACTTGCTGTCAGTGCAGTGCACTGTGTTTCTGGGCCATGTGTGTAACCTCGAGTGCTGACCTTACCTTGACTTTACATGCATGCAGCTCTTGTGCACAGGTCAATTCCAGGCCATAGTTACCGATTTAAAGCGAAACAAAAATGTGTTTCATCTTTTGTACCAGCCTGGAACTCACTCACTCAATTTTCTCATATTTAAACCATTTGAAATGTCTTACAGGCCTCTGTGGTTACTGCTAAGCAAAGGAATTAATTTCATACACTTAGTACTGCCCTGAAAGTTCTAAATGTATTTTGCGTATTGAAAAAAAAAAAAAAGAAAAGAGAAAGGGGTGAAGTTACTTAGTTAGGCACTTGGCTCAGGGGAGGCCAAAGTTAAGGTTTTCTTTATGAGGGTAGTTCTGACTCTGTGTTATAATGTGTTTTGAGAGTTTTAATTTCCTACCTCATTATTTCAGACAGTAAAACTGCAGAGCCTGGCTTATCCTGTCACCCAGGTGTTCTGTGGTTTTACCAGTAGCCCATATGTCATGTATTAATCTGGAGAGAGTTTTTACAAATACACTTTTTCATTGATTATGCATGTCCTGTATTAGAACAGAAGACAATCTAATTCTAGCAATTCCGCATTTAACATTTATAACTGGGATGTGCATTCATACACATCAGTTCAGAAGCAGCTTTCCTGCTCTGTGAGGAATCTGCTGTGGTTTGGAGTGGGCCACCAGCAGCTCCTGGTGGGCTTAGTCTAAGTGCAGGCTGAGGTCTGCAGGGCTTTGTCCCCATCAGAGCCAGCTCCTGGTGCAGGCACCACTTGCAAGTGTTTGGTCAGACCGTGCTGCAAATGCAACTGTGCCTCAGAGGAACCTGAGGTGACTTCGTGAGATCTGGAGACTGACATGGCAGACACTCTGTGGTTGAGTGAGGAAAATCCCATCCTGCCTTTCCTGGAGAAAATTATTTGTTTTGCTCAACTCTGGTACCTGCATGGTCCTGTCTCTAGAGCTGGTTATCCAGGGCACAGCTGTAATGAGAAGCAAGAAAAAGTCTTGTGGAGCACAGCAAACTTATTAATACAAGTGTCTAGACTGGCAGTCTGTGGGGTCTGGAGAGCATCGGGATTTGACAGAGCTGTGAAATGAGATGACAGAAGTCATACAAATAAAATCTCCCCAAGAATAATACAGTTTTTGTGGGTGTGCTGAGGCCTGATGCTGTGTACTTCAGCTCAGAACACAGTGCCTGCTTTCTGGTAGCCTTCATAATGCATTGACTGAAGAGTGGGTTCTGTTACATCTCACAGTTAATGCCTGCAGAGCCTGGGCTTGCTGTCCCACCAGGAGTGTAGCTGTGCCTTGGCTTTAAGCCTGCCTTTCATATCTTGATCTACTCCCACTTCAGACACGTTTTAGTTTGTACTTAGCTGTACCTTCTTACAGAGGTGATGCTCCAGCTTTTGAAAATTACTCTGTTTAAAAATACACTTTCTACAATATTTATATTTTAAATGAATGCTTTGAGAAGCACTAGGATGAGCAACATGGAAGTGGAGGAGTCCCAGTAAGCTGAGCTCTAGGATAGGCCTTGCTGAGTTCTGAGTGATGCTGCTACTCTGGGCCTTCCCAGGGTGGGACATACCGTTCCCCCTGGCACGGGAGGCTGCTCTCAGTGGTACCTGAGCACACAGTGCTGTCAGCTCTACTCTGGTGAGCCCATCTGTTGTTATTTATCAAAATGGAAACACACCTTGCTTGCTGCAGGCTCAGGTTTGACATGTTGCATTTCCTTCTGTGAAACAGAGAAAATGATCCTCAGCTGTTATCAACAACCTTGTGATTTATAATAAGCTTAACTTCTGTATCTGGCTTTGAAGATGGTCCTGGGTGGATGTGAAGAAAACATGAAAGTATCTGATATGTCCCTTTCTGAAGCAGAGCTAGTGAAGTCCTACATTTAGTCTGGCCACAATATCTGCTTTGGAATGGCATTTAAACAAAATGTGCCCTTTTAGCTTCGCTGTGATAAACCGTGTTTTCAGCCTAAGGTCAAGTCACAGATGAGAAGCAAGGGGAGGAGAGGAGAGCTCACAGGGCATAACTTGTACCTCAGTCAGAAGGATAACAGCATCCAGGGGCTGGGACTAGGGAAAAAATACGCAAATGTTTAACAGCTGTGATATTGGTTCAGTACAGCTACCAAGAGGTAATTAATTCTTCATTGATTTTAATGAATAAAAATAATGTATGTACCAGCTAGAAATAATGTATGTGGTGCAGGTGAAATTGTGATCTCTCCATTAAAAAAGGTGAAAGTCCTTTATTCTAGTCAGACATTTGCTCCCTCATCTCTGAACTGAGTGTGTTTGTAGCATGGAAAAATGAAAACATTTGCAAAAATGTGTCAATTCTGTGTTTGCAGATGCTCTTTAGTGATAAAGTAATTGAAACTGAGAGATTTGGGTTTGTTTTTAAACAACTGGAATTAATTCTTTTTTTTACTTAATGTGAAATGTTGAGTTTTTTGTGAATGGAAATGCCAGTTGGTGGTGAATACCATGGAATTCTACCATGTGTTTTTTTAAGTGTTTAGTTACTGTGGTTGTTATAGCTGAAATGAGTATGCTAATTTGTCTTTGGTTTCTTAATTTTGTACTTTATCCTTCAGCTGCTGAAGAAATGTAAATGTAGAGAACTTGAAAGCTGTGACCATAGAAATACTGAACTTTTTTTGGGTTTTGTTTTCAAAGTTATTTTGAGTTTATCCTGAACTTCAATTTTTTATTTTTGTTTTGTTTTTTTGTTTTTTTTTTTATTGGTTTGGTTACAAGGTTTGTCCAGAGGGGTCGCATTTATCCGGTTTGACAAAAGGTCAGAAGCAGAAGAGGCAATTACAAATTTCAATGGTCACAAACCCCCAGGTTCCTCCGAGCCCATTACAGTGAAGTTTGCAGCCAACCCTAACCAGAACAAAAATGTGGCACTGTTGTCGCAGCTGTGTCATTCACCAGCTAGACGGTTTGGAGGGCCAGTGCATCACCAGGCGCAGAGATTCAGGTAGGTTAGGAAGAATAAATGCATTTAAGGCTGTGCTCCTGTTCCCGTGTCCGTCTGGGGATCTGTGCCCCCACAGCTGGGCAGTGATACCTTCATTGCAGCATGTGTGAATGAATACAGAGTGCACTATGTGTCCTGCAGTGTTATGTAAATAAACTGTTGCATTAAAATATGATTAAAGTAAAATCTTACTTGTAACATTTATATTGAAGTTAGTATGTAAAGGTGCCTGCACTCCGGTGTCTGTTTCCACTGCTGGGTTACAGTGAGGGGACAGCAGCAGCAGGTTCCAGGTGGGTGTTGGTAGGTGCCTGTCTCAACAGATCCCCATTCTGTGGTCTGCATATCTGAACACAGATAGAATTTGGCAACTTAATTAAAGCTCTGAATGGTTGGTTCCAGCAGGGAGGTGTTACAGTAAGAGAGGAAAACCTATTCTGGTGAGGAGGTTCTGTGGGATTCCTGCCTGCATTGCAAACTGTGCAGGGTTCTGCCTTCCTTCGAGGCCTCACGAGTTCACTGATGAGAATACTGAGTAGTTGCAGCATCCTGTCTGCTTCCAGGGCTGTGGAAGACACTGTGCTTTGCCATAGAAAATTGCTTTGGTTGCTTTGAGTATGAATTGCTTGAATTGGAAATGCCTTGGGTGCTCATGGAGGAAGCTGATGGTTGGAGGGTGCTCTGGAAAATGTGATATATTGACTGTCTTACAGAGAAACAATGGGCTTTGAGATGATGTTTCTGAGAGTAGTGGTTCCCTGTTGAAAATTTACTCTTTTTTTTAAATTTTTTTTTTTAATTTTTCTCCTGTGAAGCATCCAATGAGCTCAGTAAAACTGGACTACAATCTCAGCCAGCTTTTAGCTGTGCTGCTGTTCCAGTGTTGCTGTCACCTGTCCATAGTCCTGTGGCTCAGCATTTCAAGCACAGCTCTGTGTAATGGGTCTCCAGAGAAAATTGGTGCTTTGTAGTCAGCTGTGGTTTTGTACTGAGAGTGGTTGAACAGTTTGCCCAGGGAGACAGTGAAGTTTCCATCCTTGGAGATGCTGAAAGCTGGCTGGAATTGATACCAAAAGGGTTAATCCAATTTCTACTGTGCTGGTGTAGTTTTAGCAGGAAACAGGGTATGCAGGATCTGCTTTCTCAGCAAGGGCAGTTGGAAGATAAGGGGAAGACATCTGGCTTAGGAATGCAGCCATGGCCAAAACAAAGACTGAACCTGGGAAACTGGGGAGGGCTTTATGGTAATGAGCGAAACATGCACGTGGTGACTGTATATAAGCAACACACTTGTAGAAGATCACGTGCACGCAGGATGGAGTTATGCCCCGTGCAGCCAGGCCTGTAATGAATAATGCCCTTCTTAACGCTGTATTGGTGTTAAGGAGTTTTATTTGACTGGTTTGCGGTGAGTTTTGGTGACAGGATGAGCCTAAGCAACCTGCTCCAGGTGCCCTGCTTCGGGCAGGGGGATTTATTAGAGGATTTCCAGAGCCCTCTGCCAGCCTCAGTCATTCTCCAGTTCTCTTTAGCTGTAGCCCAGGGAAGTTTAGCTCAAGCAGCGCCTCATTTCCCCGAAGCAGACACCCAGATCTCCACACCAAACCTTCTGAGCCACGCCAAGGAATGAAATTCTGCATTGTTTGCATTTAGGTGAATTATTAAAAAACTCAACACATCTGCCCTTTGTCTCAGCCAGGGCTTCAGTGTGTCCTGGTCCTAGTAAAATTTTGAGACTTACGGCTCATTTCTTCATTCTTAACATTGTTAATTTAATTGGACACTTTCATCATTCTTCCCCTAAAATTTTTGCCAGGATCAAAAGGCATCAGAATAAGCAGTGTAAATAATATTCACATCCATAATTAAGAGACCAAATACCTTTAATTCAGTCCTGTAATGATCACTCAGGAACAATAAAAATGATTAATGTATTTATGTTAATAGTTGCTGGTGAACCTAAATTTTAATAACCAGTTTGTTCATTATTCTCTTCCTGTACCATTTAGAGCAGCATTAATGTCAATTGTGTGCATTTTGTAGAGTCACAGACTGGTTTGGGTTGGAAGGGACCTTAAAGCTCGTCCAGTCGCACCCCTGCCATGAGGGACACCTTCCAGTCTCCCAGGCTGCTCCAAGCCCTGGCCAACCTGGCCTGGAGCAGTTTCAGGGATGGGGCAGCCACACCCAGTGTTCCTGTAGGCTTGGGATGTCACAGTGGGGGTTAAGATGGAAGAAAATGTTCTGTCTCTGTTCCGTTTCTGCTGCCATGGGAGCTGTGTCCCCCTGGATGTCTGTGCCCGGTGCTTGTTTGTCAGCTCACTTTGGCTGGCTGCTGCTCCCAGTGACAGACCTGCTGGTGGGGAAAGAGCTGAAGATTTTGAGGTCCCACAGCCTGGCAGAGGTCGGAATAGAACAGTTGGGGGTCAGGCCGTGCTTTCAGGAAGGTGCTGTGGACACAAGAGCCACCGCTTGACTTGGAGACACAAACTGTCCATCTGTGCCTCGTCACAGACTTGCAAGAACTCCAACACTTCTTGCAAAGCTTCCTTCCCTCAATCACCCACACAGGCACATCTGTACACATATGCACAGCTCTTACCCTGTGGAGTCATGGAATGATTAAGGTTGGAAAAGACCTCCAGCATCATCAAGTCTGTCCCACAACCCTTTGTATTTTTCTTCCCACCTTTAGTGTTAGCTTCAAGTTTATCTAGTGAGTCTGCCTTCCTTGAAGGATCAACTCATGCTGTGGTTAAGATCAGGAACCCAAGTTTGGGTTGAGTCTTGTTTGTTTTGGTAGTGAACAAGACATGATGAAGGGATAAGCAGCTTCCACCGAGCTTGCAGTCTGTATAAATTAAAGTTGTGATCTCTGCTCCACAGAGGTTGAATACTTAACCTGATATTTTGATTACATTTCATCTCGTTTCATCATAATCCCTGTAAATCCAGGATTAAGACTTTAGTATCTAATTTGTAATTATTAATTTCCTATAGAAATTTCTCCAACCCTTTGTTTAATGTTCTGTTAATCCTTTGGAGTTCTGTGGTATTTGTGGCTCACATCAGGAACTGGTCTTAGTGCTGTGTCCCACTGGATTCCTGGGCTAATTCAAAGACCTGGGCTCTCTGCTTCCACCCGGAGGGAATGATGCCACAGCATGGGGTTGTGTCTGGATGACAGACATCTGGGGCAGGGGTTTCTTTAGGGTGTAAGATTTGTTTACTTAAAGAGAATAGCAGATCTCCAGGTGCTGAACTGTGATGAAATGGAGGGGTTTAGCTCCTGAAGCATGAGGAGACTGCCCAGGGCCCCTGAAGTCCTGTGCTTTTGCAGCTCACCAGAGCCTTATAGTAGAAGAACATTCTTTCAAATCTCAAATATTGCCAATTCAGCTGATTTTGCTATCAGACATGTTCAGGGTTGGAACCAGTTCCTGTAATGGGCATAACTGCCGGTATCAGCGCATGAGTTCTGCCCTGAATGCCTGAAGGGGAGTAATTTCTGATAGTTCTTTGGTGCAAGGGGAAGTGCAAGAAGACTTGGGTGTTTAACCCTGGTTGCTCAGACAGCTCATGTACACCTGCTTGGTTTCACTCCAGTGAAATTGTTTAAATTTTCAGGTTTTAGACCAATTTGTAATTTGGATGCAAGCTGTGTGTATTGAGAAGAAACCGTTTCATCCAGACTAGTATTTCATCAAAGTTCTGGAAGAATATGGGACTGAAACCCCAGTTGCTTCTGTTCTTCCACACGTGGCTGTTTGACTCAACACCCTGATTTATTTCAGGCTTAGACCTTGTGTCACTGAGTTCTCAACAAGATTTCTGTTGACCATAGCAGGTTATTCCTGTCTGTAACAGAGAGAGCAGAAAAAGTTGCTTGTGAGAAGGACATTGTCAGTGTAGCTGTGCTCCTGCTCTTTGTGGAACTATTAAAAAATAAAAAGCTGCCAAGCTCAAGTGCAATGGCAACACAAGCTGATATTAAAACTTATGTTCCTGCTTATTGTCATCCCACGTGTGATGCTGTATGTAACTGTCCTGAGAGCACAGGGAAAAGAGTTCAGCAAAACCAGCACAAAGCTATGTTAGGGGAGGTTTAGGCTGGATCTCAGGGAAAGGTTCTTCCCCCCGAGGCTGCTGGGCACTGCCCAGGCTCCCCAGGGAATGGTCCCGGCCCCGAGGCTGCCAGAGCTCCAGGAGCGTTTGGACAGCGCTCTCAGGGATGCCCAGGGTGGGATTGTTGGGGTGTCTGGGCAGGGCCAGGGGCTGGGCTGAGGATCCCTGTGGGTCCCTTCCAGCTCAGGCGTTTCTGTGGTTCTATGAAAAGAATTTATAGGACTTGCATAGACCTGAGAAGAAGTTGTTTTTATTTAGGAGTGTTATTTCTGAGGTTACATGCTCCAGTGGGTTAAACTAATCCCAGGATCTGTTAAATGAAGCAGTCTGTGTGTCTAGTGGCAGAGGAGCAAAAGGTCATTCATAGAAACAAGAAGGATAAAGTGAAAGAGTTACGATTGAAAATCCACTGTTGTTGATACTTAATGCCCCAAGATGTTGGAGTTTTAGGATAGCATGGCTTGAAAGAACCATCCACAAATAACACTGGCTACTGACTCTTAGGAAGGGTTGAAAAAGCAGTGTGGAGGAGACAGTATAAAAATAATTACAACAGAAATGAGGACACCAGCTGTAAGTGTGCTAAGACTAAGATCGTTCAAATTACAGTTTTAAAGGAATTTTAAATCCACTTTCTCTGAAACATCCTGGATCTCTGTTGCCCTTAGTGTTTGCCTAAGTTGGACAGTCTTTTAAACATCCTTAATAAGTATAACTTCCTAAAGGTCATCTTAAATTGGTATGGCCACAAAAATCTGCCTTGGTAGGACAGAGAGCTGTGTGTCAGCTGCTCCAGGCCCTGCTCATGCAGGCTGTTACCCTGAGATGAGCGAGAGATCTGGGGTCCCTCTTGTGCAGAGTGAGAAGAGAGGTTCATCAGATTGGCTGAATTGTATTTCCTAGGGTTTGGGGTTTTTTTGAAATTACTTCTCTAGTCTTTTAGGGGACTGTTTTGGTTTTACCCTGTTTTGTTTGGTTTGGGTCTTTTTATAAATCTGTAACATTTTTGTGAGTCAAAGCAGGAAGAGAGGAAAATCTGTTTGAACATAAGTGTAGACAAAGAGCAGAGGTACTTGCTATTTTAAATTTTTTTGTCTGTAACAAGCATTTAGATTTGTTGTTTTCTTGCATTTAACACCAGTTGCTCTTCTACAACTGATTGCAGTCCTTGATGTGGTGTTACCTGGGCTCATGGGCAGAGCCTGAGCCTTTGGAGCAGGCAGGGGCAGAGCTATACTGACTGCTGGAACCAACGTCAGGCAATGCTGAGCTCAGTGGTTTGAGCAGGGACCCAGGACTGGTGATCTGTTGAGATGAAAACTTGACAGATATTAAGATAAATTCATCCTACCAGATCGTTACTCACTTGGAAAGAAGCTACAGAGCTGAAGGTGTCTGTCAGAACAAGTAAGTGTATCAAGCATGCAAGCACAGGAACATTTTTATACAAAGGCAAAAGAAGTAGCAGGTGTGTCACCTCATCATCAGATCACACGGGTTGGTACGTCTCATTCACCCTGTGGTACTTCTAACTGCTTTTTCAGTTTGGCTGTGGTACAAAGCTTCCCAAACTCGGATTTGCTTGGGGCTGGCTGCCAGTGAGTCGGTGCAGCTCAGGAGTGTCCCACTGTGCTCTGCGAGCCCCTGGGCTGCAGAGCAGCAGCGAGGGAGGGACGGAGTGGTGCTTACTCTGGGGGCAGGAGAGTCCTGGAGCTCAGGCGTCCAAGGCAATGAGCTCTGAGCACCAGAGAGCCTGGGGGATACGGGCCCTGTGTGAGTGCACTCTGTGTGTGTGTGTGCACTGCCGCCCTTCTGCTCCCCTCCCTCCCCGTACACCTCCTCGAGCCCTCCCTCCTCAAGAAAGGCAGCAGCAGCTCCTTGATGCAGGGCAAGGAAGACTCAGTGGGGAAGCATTTGGCACTTACTGCAGCATTCACTGCCCAGACATCCCTTCCCTGTTTCCTCCAGGTCAGCAGAGAATCAGGATCTGCCATCGCCCTGCTCTTGGCAGAGAGCAGCTCGTGTACCGCTTTTAAGGGGTTTGCAAATCACCAGTGGTACACCTCAATTTGGGAACCCCTGGTATAGTATCATTATATTTCTACAATCACATGACCTCATATTTTTAAATAATAAATAAGCACAAGGGTTCAAAGTGAGTTTTTGACCTTAACTTTCACATTTCCTGGCCTTTGAGTGCTTAGCTGTGCAACCTTAATATTGCACTAAAATACTGAGAAGCTTTGATTTTCTTGGAGTGTAGGCCAGAAATAGAATAAAGGGGAATTAGAAATGTGGGTTATAGGGAAAAGAAATTAATATAAAGCAAGACATAAAAAGGAGAAGATTTTTGCTTTTTGTTATGCATGAATCCTGCTGAGGTATTGTGAAGGAGGCAGGATTCAGAAAGAGTGGGTAGGTGATTTAAAAACTCCAGTAAAGTCAGATCTAAGTTTTCCTGGTATGAAGTTGGTTTAAAAATAATAAAGCCATCCATATACACTGGAATAGTAAATCTGCACTGAGCCTGCTCATGTTGGGAGTATTTGCCTGCACCTGCTGCCTTTGGGTGGAAAGGGAGTAGGTTTTGTTCTGTTTCACAAAAGAAGAAATTAATACATACAATCTCTGAGAACCCGGCACACTCATCCCCTGCCCCAGCAAACCCTTTGACTTAAGAGTTTCCCAACATGTTCTTTCAGAGGCAAGAAAAGGAGGATGGGGTGGAAAAAAATCTCCTTCTGTGAAATAAGTGGGAGATGCCCAGGGGTGTCTGGGGCCTCTGGGCAGGTGCTGCCTGTGCCCCCAACTCAAGCAGCTCTGCAGCAATGCCCTGGACACTCTGAGCAGCCTGCCTGAGTTCAGAGATCCATCCAGGTCCCCTGGGAAGGTGATCATGTAATCTTGTCTTGCCTGTTGCTTGCCTATTTCTAGGATAGTAGTACCCTGTTGATAAAGCAGTTGGAATACTTAACTTTTTTTTTTCATGGCAGCTGTCAATTTGATTGTCAATTTGAATGGGGAAACATTTATGTGGCAGTTTTGATGTGCCATGTATAAAATATTCATTCTCAGTTGCTTCCCATTCAAGTTAATTTGCTTAATTGAATTGAACTTTTACATGAAATATTGTGCTTTTTATTTGCTAGGTTCTCTCCTATGGGTGTAGATCACATGAGTGGGCTTTCTGGTGTAAATGTTCCAGGAAACGCATCTTCTGGCTGGTGTATCTTCATCTACAACCTTGGTCAAGATGCTGATGAGGGAATCCTCTGGCAGATGTTTGGCCCCTTTGGTGCGGTTACCAATGTGAAAGTTATTCGAGATTTCAACACCAACAAGTGCAAAGGTTTTGGTTTTGTGACCATGACAAACTATGAAGAAGCTGCAATGGCCATAGCAAGTCTTAATGGCTACCGCCTGGGGGACAAAATCTTACAGGTTTCCTTCAAAACCAACAAGTCCCACAAATAACTTGCTCGTGCTTTTTGTATGGAATAGATAATGGAGTGACAGAAGTTGAAACATTTTTGTTAGTGTAAAACTCATTTTGCGCCAATTTTCACAAGTGTTTGTCTTAGTCTAAATGAGAAGTGAAAAGGTTTTATATTCTGGGATGCAACTGACATGTTCAAATGTTTGAAATCCCACAATGTTAGACCAATTTTAAGTTCCTTTAAGTTATTTCATTTAAAACATGTTAAAAATCCCCTGAAATCTTTAGTAGATTGCATTAACTAGACCCTCTGGATGGTGGTAAAATTGAAGCATGCTTTCACTTATGAGACTAACATTTGTTTCATTGAATGTTGTCTGCAAAAACTGGAATTTTCTGAAAAATATCAGGCTGAATTCATTGATTTTCTTTGGTTTTATGTTGTTTTTCCTACCCATCCCCCTGTCCTTTTGTTTCCCCCCAGTTTCAGTAGTATGGAAGAAAAGTTGAGAAATACTAATGTTTTAGTTGACAGTAAATTGTTTGATCAATTAATATTCATTACTCTGTCTAGTTGAGGATCAGGCTTTTTAAAGTCAAGGTCTTGTAAGTAGTAGCATGCCAGCCTAACTTTAACACCATTGAGGAGGTAAGTTGCACACTGAGCAGTGGCCAAGTTGTCCAATTCACAGGTTTTAGAAACGTGACTTTTAAAGCCCACTTTGAGAGGAATGGACCAAAGAGTTTCAAAGAAACTCCGGGAAGATTTCAGAGTCAAAATGAAACTCCAAAAAAGCGAGTGTGAATATATGTTGCTACTTTATCAGACTGAATCTCTTCTGTCCAAATATTTAATGCATGGTGCACTACTTACTGGTACATTATAATGCAGCAAGATACTTACTCATTTTCCAAGATCATTGTAGTTGGAATTCCTTTGGCAGTTCTATTTTGTAAAGAAAAACCAGTTATAAACATTTGAGCATTGTATTTCTCGCATCCCTTCTAATGAGTGCTAGATTTTTCTATTTTAATAGGATTTTGTTTTGACAACTAGCTTTACTTATTGAACACTCAGCAGAAAAGTACTTACAACTTGCAAGTTAGATATTAACCAAAAAACCCCTTTGATTTGTAGATTTAAAGATTAATCCCCCAGGTTTTCTGCAGACTGCCTTGAAACTTTGAGTTGTTCTGTTTCTGTTAATTTTCTTTTGCTTTTTTGTGTTTTTTGTTTGTTTTTACTTTTGCATTTAAGAACATTAAATTTGATTTTGTTTTGCTCAAATTTTGTTTTGTTTTTTATTTTCTGTTCTTTTTTTTGCTAAGTATTGCACAAAGTGTCTAGCTTTCAGAGTGTTGTTTTAAGGAACTGTAGCTCCTCTTTAAGAGAATTTTAATTTACTGCTTTGACAGATGAGTAGAAGAAAAAGAGTTTTGAAACAAGCACCACAAGAAATCCGTCACATAGAACTGGTGTGCCACAGACTGATGTAACCCTCAGGTGTGCTTGGGTAGGAACCTGGGCAGGCTGACCCTGCCTGTACAGCTGTGTGAGCTGCTGTGCACAACTGGAGACTTGGCTCTGGTGTTTATGTAGGTAGAGCAGGTGTGGCAGTGGGGTCTGTGGCAGTTCAATGCAGTGTCTCCTTGTTTTGCCTGAATCTCTGCCAGCCCCAGAGTTCATTTCCAAACTCCAGAGGCCAGTCCGTGCTGCCTGCTCGTCTCGCTCCACCCCCAGCTGACCTTGCCCTGCGCTTGCCGCCACTTGTGCTCTCCTTGTCCTCTCCTTGCCATGGGATCTGCACAGCCCGAGGGCTCTCTCAGCCTCCACCTCAGCCTCCACGTGTGGCTGAGCTGCTGCCCAGCTCCAGGGATGACCTGTGGGAGCTGCTGATGTTCCTGGACCTGCCCAGGACGTATGTAAACCCTACAGATAGGCCTTGGCCCAGCGAGCAGCCTCCCACTGAGTTTGAGCTTGTGTGCAGTGAATGCAGGTGGGATTTTTCCTGTTAAAACATCCAACCTTGCCTCTCCTGCCAGTCTGTTCACTCCCCATCTCTTGAGGGGCTCAGTGGTCTGTGAAACGGTGACTGTGACACAGCAGCCAGCCCGCTCCCACCCCCCAAAGCTGCTCTTGGCTGTCAGAGGTTTCCTTCCACCAATTCATCACCATCCATTTATTACGTCAATGATTATTTCTTTCTGTGTACAAGGAGAGATTGGGAAACATTCTGGGGGTTCTCCCAAGTTAGAGCTGTGTAGCACAGAGAAATTCTCTTACTGTGTCCCATCACTGCTGAGCCCTGCACTGCTCTGTTCCACAGGAGTGGGCTGTAGTCATTCCCAGTTCCTGTCATTCTCTCTTGCTTTATTCCATTTAAGATAAATTTGCTACTAAACTAAATGGGAGTTGCTGTTTACCATAATATTTAGCTGGGGGTTCAGACTTCCAGCAAGTGACCCCTAAACATGACTGTATCAGTACTGGTTCCAAGCATTGGCTATGGCAGCAGCACACTGCTGTGCTGCCACTTCTGAAAAAAAAACCCCCTTCTCTTAGATGCTTTCTGGCATCGCTGTTCCTTGCTTTTTCCACTGCTTCCCTATTTTTCCATCTCTCATTCTTTGCTAAATAAGAAGGAAGTACAGGATATGGTTTTGTACCGCTACTACAACAATCCCTTTTAAAAAAGGTCTGATCCCAGCTTTCCTTGATAGTTGCTCTGGTAATAATTTCCAGGCAATTGGTATGAGCAAAGCACTGCTGCTTGAGTTGGGAAAAGAGGAAAAACTTCTGCTAATATCCAGAGCTGATACCAGTAGTAGTGTATGATCTGCACTATTCTAAGTCAGTAGAACCTTGGCATAAATAGCTGAAGTACAGAAAAAATTGTGTATGTATTCTTGATGCTTTTTGGTCCTAAACAGCAGCCTGTGCATCCTACTAGTAAAGACCAAAAGGAAACTTCTAGGGGTGGAAACTAAATTCTAACAAGACATCTGCTAGGAGTTTTTCTACCCAAAAGGTAGGAGCAACTGGTTTCCTCCTCACGGCGTTCAGCAGACTCTGCTTTGAAGCTCCCACTTGAACAGATCTATTTCAGGAGAGGTTTTGGCCTCTTAATTCTCAGAGTGTTCTGCTTTTTCATCCGTTAATTTGGTGGAATCCAGGTGTTTCTGTCAGGTGATGCTTCTATCAGTCAGTGCTTACAGGATCTTTGTATAACCAAAGGGCTGTCTCAAAGCACAGGTCTCACATTGCTCCTGAGATGCAGTGGTCTCATTGAGGTAGAGAGTTCTGGAAAGTCTTCATTGCTGGATTAGGATGTGATGATCAGATTTTGAAGACCTGTATTTGTTGGTCTGTACTGGAGATGTGCTACAGGAACAGCTGTGATGGGAGTGTTTTGAGGTCCTTCAGAGTAGGTTAAGAGTCTCTTGGGACAGCCTCAGGTGTAGCTTCTGAAGGACCAGGTGTAATTCCTGCTGAAAACACAGTTGTCCATGCTGCTGTCACAGGGCCTCGTGTATAGATGCCGAGGGGAGTTACTAGGTTTTGCTTCCCAGATGTCCACATGAATGGAATTCACCCTGTGCAAAACGCTGGCCACGAGCCTCATCACCTCTAAACCTCCTGTTAACCATCAGCAGATAGTGAAATGCCACATAAATAGGGAAGAGGAATCTCTGATGTTGCTGTATGTGCTTGGTATGAGCTGGCAAAGGCACGTGCAGATCGTTCAGGTGAGGGGATGGCAACACCACAAATCCAGGCACGAGCAGAATCAGAGCAGCTCAGTGTGTTCAGTTCTCTGTGATTCCCTGTTAGATGGTGTCTGTGCACTGAAGTGTTGGATTTATTTCATTTTGTTCTGCAAGCTGCATTATTGTAAAGTTTGGTTTACTTGAGCTGCTCCACGCTCCCATCAGAGCCTGGCCAGTGCAGTTACTGTTGCCTCCTGAGCCCTCCTGTGCGCTGGGACTGGGAAAGGCTTGAGGATCCAGCTCTTAGGGTGAGGGGAGAAGTCACCATCGCCACAGCGGTGTGTGGCCGCACAGCTTTTCCTTCCCTGTGCTTGCATATGTTTTTTGTTCATCTGTATCACGTGAGCATGAAAACCACTGAAAATCCAGAGACAAGTCACTGGAGCAGGATAAATTGTCACCGCAGTGAACACTGCTTGGTCAGTGTGTGGTCACTTGCCTTGTCCAGATGACCAAAGGGTGTTTGCATGGAGAGGACACCTATTTTTGTAGGGGGATTGAACGTTGTAGTAATGTTATTTATACAAAGCAGTTAAAAATCTTTTTTTTAAAAAAACTGGTACCATTTAGAGAAAGAATGTCCAGCAGTCAAAACCAAAATGATGAACTAACTGTAAAGGTGATCCATTATTTTGAGGCTGAGTTTGGAAAATGAATAGTCCTTAAGGTCCTTCAACATTTGTTACAATTCTATGTTGCTTTAATGTTCTGGGTAAGGTCAATAAAGTAGAAATTCTTCAAATATTTCAGGAGAGATTTTTTTCCAGTGCATTCTAAACGGCAATAACTCAAGTTCTTTTTGGATAGTTTATTATTACATATGTGCTTTAAAACAAAAACTTGGAGAATGTCCCCACATTTACTTTTCTAACACAATATACAGGTCATATGATAAAATAAACTGTTTATTCAAAGTACCTCCTCTGATAGCTCTGCCTGCAGAAGGTTGGGGTTTGTGGGAGGTTTTTCACACGACTCTTGTGAACTGCTAGTAGCCTGGTTCAATCACAAGAACACAGAGCAGTTTGTCCAGATGCTGCCTCTGCCAGAAGGTCACCATATTTTTTATTTCCATAATGAAGAAATGTGTCCTTTATAACTCTGTCAGTGAAGCACCTTATTGTTACATTTCTACATTTAGGCATCTACAAATAGCTTTAGAGGGAAGGGACCAAATTCACCTTTAGCAAAAGGAAACACCAACCCCTTGAGCTCCCTGAGTGGGGCTGCACTTGTGTTTTGGCTTTTTTTTGTTTTGTTTTTATTTTCCAAGAGCTGAATTTGTCACCTGAGGTACTTTAATCTCTATTTGGAAGCAGGAGAGCCTTTTTGTGCCTTCGGCAAGTTCCTCTAACCTAGCTCTGCACTTCTCAAGGTTGGCTACTCAGCACAGTAGAATGGATAAATCCAGAGCTCAAGAGGCCAGTGGTTATTTTCTCTGGTTATTATACCTTACTGGGTTTCTCCTTATTAATATAAGAAATGTGGAGTTTGTAAAAAGGGTCTCAGTTCCCTCCCTCTCGCTCGGAAAAGGCGGTACCTCCATGACAAGCAGTGGATTGAAAATCAGCGTTAATTTCTAAGGGTCCGCTCCTAGGTTGATCAGGTATGGCATCGTTTCGGTGGTTGCTTCTTGTCGTAGTCTCACGTAGTCAAACAAAACCAAATTCAAAGTGTTGCTTTCTCCTCCTTCATGATTTAAAATCAGTCAAAGACTTCGTGATCTCTAAAGCATAACCCACCACCCTGTGAGCGGGTTTGACGTTCAACCCTGGTGATTCCTTCTAGATCACACTCGATCAAACAGCAACAAAGGTTTAGAAATATTTTTCTGTTGAGTGGACTTTTCAGCACTGAAATTCGCTTTTGTTGCTAATGATGGGAAAACAGTAATGGTAGAACTGCCTCCTGAAACCTTGGAAAATTGCTTCTGTGTTCACATTTTAGAATCTCAGTATTCTCCTACTGTTGTTCCTTATTTTTAAACATTTTTGAGCAAGTTTTTAGTGGTATGGCTGAACTTTTTCACTTGGTCATTGAGAAGAAAACGACTTGAGACATTTGAAACATAAGTTGGGATAAACCTTTATTTGATGAGTAATTTGAATAATACTGTACTTCTAGTCTTTTTATTGATTTCCTTTCCTTTAACTTATGTAATCTTTTGTTTATAAATTAATCTGTTTGTGGGACAGAAGGTTTTATCAATTGCTTTCCATACTGTACAGTATATGGTTACACATTTTGTATATTTAGTGTGTTTTTAAGTTATTGATTTGTTTTATATCAAATAATTTATTTTTCAGGTACCATTTTCATTTAAACTTTGTTTTTACATGGGTTTACTTTAAATAAAGTACGACACTGCTTTCCAAATGTCTAAAATGAAGTTGAATCCCATTGTGTTATTTTGAGATGATTTATGTAAATTAACTTATTTTAGAAATAACTGCAAAAATGTATCAAGTTCATACTTTGGTTGTGCTTCAATTCAAGTGCTTGGAAATTCTCTGCAATGATTTTTGAGCAGTTTGAAAAAATGGAATTTTCATATTGAAACAGTTCAAAGATTTGTTGATGAAGCAGCAGCTTTGTAGAATCCTGTGGATGGAGTTATGAACATTGTTTTCTATATGGATTTTCAAAATTAAATGAAACAACTCGTAGATATTTTACACTGGTGTTAAGACTTAAATGACATTATCTATGTTAATAGTGCAAAGGAGTTTTGTACTTTTGCCACATGTTCATGGCTAGTTTTGTTGAGCACTTGTTTGGAACATACTTGGGATGCTTTTACTTGAGCCCTGGTGAAGGGTGATGTACTTCAAAATAGAATTAGGCTTTTACTTAATTGCTCATATTTTGTCTTTTTTTCCCTGCAGGAATTGGATTATTATTGTGCAGTTTGGAATTTGACATGTTTTCAGAAGAATCTGAGCTCTGTTCAGGAATAGGCCAATCAAGGTTCCTCCATTAAAGATTTTGTAACTTGTGGCCTTGTTAGAAAGATGGAATTAAAAGAAGGGGCTTCGTTTCCTTTTTATTTTTCAGGAAAAAAAGTCGCCGTCTTTATCTTACATTTTTCTTCCTGATTAAACCAAACCCAAAGCCCAGCTACACTGTTACTCAGAAATGTGTAGTGAAACTTCTTCAGGGAGCTCTTGGCAAAACAACCTCAAGTTGGCATAGTGGAGGTTTAGACTGGATGAAAACTTTCTGCACATTGTGCCGGGGTTGTCCAGCCCCGGGCAGTGGTGGAGTCACCATCCCTGGAAGTGTTCAGACAACGTGCGGGTGGGGCACTGGGGTCACGGGCTGCTGGTCAGCGTGGTGCTGCTGGGCTGATGGTTGGACTTCATTACCGTAGAGAGCTTTTCCAACCTAACAGCTGTGATTCCATGAGAAGGGACCATCAGTGCAGGTCAGGCTCCCTGCTTCCTCGGGTGAGGCTGGGGCAGGACAGACACCCCCAGGTAACACCCTGGGGGAGATTCTGTAAGGGGCCTTTTACAGAAATGCTTCTGAAACCGCATCTTTTTGGTTGGAGGAACACGCATAACCCTGCTGTCTCTGCACAGACTGTGTTCCAGTCTTAGTTCCTTCTTCACCAACACAAACTTTTAGTTTTGGTAAGCTGAAGTCTGTTCTGCTGCGTTTCAGCAGGTGCCTCCTGTCCTTTAGTCACAGAAATAATCCCTCTCACAGCAGGGCTAATTGTTGTATCTTTGAGATGTTGCCTCTGATTTTTCTCTTAACGGCTTACTGTGAAAAGTGATGTAAAATAAGAAATATAAATGGTTTTTCATGTACGATGTCATGGAATGTGTGGCAATGCTGCCTCAGCTCAGGATCTCTTTCAACTCAGGAGTTTTTGATTTGCAGTTATTTTTTCTGTGATGGGAATTTCTCAGTTCAGCACTGTTCACCATATGGAATTATTCATTGTGCTAAATTGGTAAAGAGCAGAAGTGAGAATTTTCTGTTCCTAGCGGTATATCAGTGGATTGTTGAATGTGCAGCATCTGGTGTACTCAGGAATGCTTCATGAGGATTTAGACCTTTCCTGGGTTTTCCTTTGCATGGAGCTGGAACACCTTCTCCATTCTTGCTCCCACCAGAGTTCATCCCATGTGGTTCACTTTGCTCGTGTTTATTGTGACCACTGTTGTATTTTCCATGTTTTTCTTCTATGAAAAATTATGAGGGAAAAATGTTTTTAATTCCAAAAAGCTTAATAACAGACATGGCCATGTGAAGTTCTAGCCCCTCAGAAATGGCTCTTTTTTTAAAAGCAAACCAAAAAAACTTAGTGTAGACCCATTAACCCCCAGGCAGGGACTCTGGTTTTGCAGAATTCCTGACAGACTCCCTGGCTTTTCACTGTTACCCCTCCTTGCTCTGCTGTTTTGGTATCCTGCTTCCAAATTTCACCCCCTTCAGTTCCAGAACAGTGAAAGAGGGAGGGGGGAGAAAAAAGGTGTTAAACTGATATGTCAGAGAAAGATGTCTGAATCATTTTCTCTGTATTTCCTATCCTTAAAAAAAAAAAAAAAAGATGAATATGACTGTAAGAAATGTGCTGGGTCATGCTAACAGTGCACTTGCTCTGGATTCTGTCCCAGCAGTGGCAGTGAGCAGCTATTTAAGGAAAGCCTGGCTGCCATCCCCCCCTCCCATCATTCCCCTCGTGCTTCCCCAGCTCGGCAGTAGCTCAGTGTCAGAGGGGCCCTGCCTGTTCCCCAAATATCTCCTCATCTTGAGAGTCCTGATTTTTGAAACTGCCTTTCTTTTCCCTAAACTGTCCTCTGCTTCCATCCTGTACTGACAGCAGGAAGGGGAAGTGGAACGTTTGGGAATGGTTTTATACGTGTGTATTCCCTGTGCAGCTTAATGAAGGTGAATAAATCACGGTGTTTTGCTCTTTGCACTGTGACACACTTTCTTTTTTGTCTTTTTTTTTAAAGTGTTCATGTATAGGAACAGTGATGAGCAAAATGGGACTCCAAATCTAGTTTGTCAGAGCATAACTTGTACTAACATCTCATTGGCAAATAATATTTCATTGCAACAAAATTAATTTAAAACAAATTTGGCACAGTTAAAATGCAGACTTTCTTTATTTGAATTTTAAGTGTGGTTTATAATGTTCTAAAGGTTGAACTTTCCAGGGTGGATTGACTTCTCCCTGCAGGGCTGGAGCTCCATGCTTATAAAAGAGCGTGTGCGCAAACTAGAGCTTACAAAAAACTGGGTTTGATAAAAATAAGTTTGAGGCTTCCTGTGTTCTCAGAATAGGGATCAGAGGAGCTGTTAAACCTACTTTAACAAACCTGTTAAACCTACTGTTTGAATGTGTTGGAACAGATTCTGCCCCAAGAGAAGGCTCATAGAGGAGAGCAGAGCAGGAGTGGTTTGGCTTGGGAGCAGAGTTGGGGCAGTGTCAGCTGTGCTGAGCTGCTTCCTGCCATGGGCTCCAGCTCCGCTGTCACAGGAGGAGCAGGCACTGCCATTGGCAGGACTCCAAGGCTGTCTTGCACCCCATGAACAGCTGTGGTAAGTAACTCGTGTGCTTCTCAGTCCTGGCACGGAGGGGTTTGGTCTTGGTCTAACCAGACTTGCAGGATTTGTGGTGAAACACTTCTGTGACCGTGTATCCTGCTTTACCTTTCTGTCCCAGGTTGTTCCTTCTGCTTTGCATCTTTTAAGAGACAGAGTGCACATAGGTTTGTGTGTGTGTGTACACAAACATGCAATACCTGTAACAGTACGTGAAACACATGTAGACTGTATTTATGCATTGTTTAGAGTATGTACACAGACCTGTCAGTTGGGTGTGTTCCTGCTGTGTAGATGATGTATATAGCACATGTGGAATGGCACATCTGCACTGTCCCACATCCTGCACAGTGCAGAGCTAATTCATGCAGGGATGTGTGTCCTTAAACAAGATTATATGAAGCTTTCTAAGGCATTGGTCACAACTGTACGGTGATCTGAGGAGTGTGCTGTGGAGGTTTAAGAAAATTAATGTCCGTCTTGGAAAGAATTTAACATCCACAATTTTCTTACTCTAGAAAACAGCCATATCTGTATGTTGGGTCTTAATATTTTTCAGCAGTGGTCCTGTACTGTACCATATCACTGCTGCTCAGGGGGCACCTCCCGTTCCCTTTTCCCTGTGAGATACAGTGCTGTCACTCCATGGGAGTCAGTGACTTCGGAAATCAGTGATTTTGCTTTAAGCCACCTTTACTCTGTATTTTCCATGTTCTGTTTTTACTATATTTCATGGGCCTTAATGTTTTAATCCTTTCTTACTGCAGGAATGGAGGAAGGAAGACAATTCAGCTGCAAGAAGGACTGTGGTTCTAGAGAGATGGCAGTGACTGACTGCGCATGCCACCGCACACGGCATGATAGCCCAGGGTGCATGGCTGGGCCCCTCTACCCCCACCACTGGATTCCCGGAGGGACATCGGGGCTGCTCATGCTTTTTTAGATAAAACACAACAAAGCCTTGTCCCAGTGTGTTCAGAGCTGCTTTTCTGAACAACACAAAGTTCAGGTTTGAGGTTTGACTCACTGTGATGTCTGTGCCTTGTTCAGTCACTCAGGTAGCTCATAAGGACTTGCACCAGGTGTTTTATTCCAGGGCATTGGTGCCTCCAACACTGTAATAGTTCCTGGAGAACATTCTGGCTGCCCTGATTTGCATCTTATCTTGCTTAAACACAGTGATGCTCAAAGGCAGCATTTCCTTTGAGCATTTTTCCTGTAAGGTGGAAACTGGTTGAGAAGCTTTGTGCTTCCCTCCTGATCTTGGTGCTCTGTGCTCAGCTGGGCACATGTGAGCCTCGTGTCCTGTTGGATTGCTGGGTGCCTTGAAGAATGAATGTTTGCAATGGAATATTTGCCCTGATTTTGGTCTTTCTGCGTTCATATGACAAATCCTGACATTACAGAAGAACATCTCTAATGTCCACTCTGTGGAATCCGATGTCCAGCTTCTTTGTCGTTATCCACTCTGGGTTTGGGTGAGGGAATAATGAGGGCTGGTTGTATCCAAGAAGGAAAAAACAGGAAAGGGACAGACTTGTTGAATTGGTGAGATTAAGGCAGCTTGACGTAGTTTGTGAAACATGTGTCAGGAAGGATCCCTGTGGGAGCGTTGGGGTCAGCACGGGGTAGGGAATTGGTTGATAGGAGCTGTGTCAGCCCTTTGTTCAGTGAGGATGGTGAGCAGCATCTAGTCCTAACAAATGGTTTGCTTAGTTTGCTGCACGAACAAGAGGAAAAGAGGTGTGATGTCCTAACATGGACAGGGATGAAGTAGTTTTGCTCAGAAATACTTTGGTGTTTTGTAGTTTATGTGCTACAGCTGGGAGGCAGTAGGGCCTGTGGGGCAGTGCTGCTGACTGAGGTGTCAGCTGAGCACTGTCCATCTGCTGTTCCTTATTGGAGATGGAGGAGGAATTCCTTGCAATGGCTGCATTTTCATCCTGCGTGAAAGCTTAATAGCTTATTAAAATAATGTTACATGGTAAAATAATGTTATGGTACAACTTCATAAATGTTTTTGTATTAGAAGATTTTAGATACTGAGGTCCAAAAAAACCACCCATAATGATAATAATAATCATACATCAAATGTCTTTGTAGATGTAAATGAGGCTCCAGAGGTGAGCTCTGGATATGTTTTAGGTGCTGGTGTTGCTCCAGTCTCCAGCATCTTATACCAACCCTCCACCATCATCTTATTTGTACTGATGAAGCTGTTGGTAGGACTTACTTTAATTAAAAGAAAGATAAGTCTTACCAGTAGTTCCTTTAAATCTGGATCAGTTCTTGGATCTGGTTCCCCTGTAGTCCCTCAGGGATACACATTCCAGCCACGCTAAAGGGGCAGTTAAAGGGTGGGATCAGGCAGCTGAGCTGGGGCTGCGTAATATGGCACTTCCATCAGAAAGTGCACTGGACTGTGCTTGGGGTCAGCTGGGGGCTCAAGGAAACTGGAGGAATTAATTATTCTGGGAAGCCAGCTAGACTAGAGGGTGTACTGTGGATCTGACAGACAGGTGGAGTCACTTTTTAGTCAAAACTGCTGGTACGATTGTCAGTCCATGTTCCTGGCAAAAGCCAAAAAACCTGCACTGGCCAAAATCCAACCCAGGGTATTAAAATCAGAGTAAATGGAGTAGCGGAGGACTGGTGAGCAACCAAAGGTGCTTGTCAAAGATCAGGAAGGAGAGGAGCTATGTGTAAGCTGTGAAGTGGGAAAGGAAGCAGCTCCATGTTCAGCTGAAGGGAGGACGTGACATGTTGGTGACAGGGCAGTGGAAGTGCAAGGACCTGCAAGGGAATGGCTGTGCTAAAACCAGGAGAGATGTGATCTTGAACTTAAGTGCATCATTAGCACGAGAGTTCTGGTAGGAAGTGCATTAACTTGTCCCTCCTGGCAGTGTCTTGTGTGAAAAATGGCACATCACAGAGAAATGTGTGTTAGAGGTGTATGGCATGGGCTGGTACAACCCTGTTAAACTGATCTCTCTGCTGCATGATGTGTTTCCATAGGCAGGACACTTACCCCTGCAAAGTGATGAAGCAGGGAATGAAGGCTGTGGCAGCTTCTTCCAAGGGTCTCTGAACTGGGGAGGCTCCATCATACCAAGGCATGGCCTAAAAAACGACTCTAAAGCCGTATGCTTCAAATTCTGAATAACAGAATTTAAAGATACAGAGCTAAGTGAAAATGTTCAAATACATTTTGTCACAGAATAATTAATTTGGTGGGTTTCTTTAAGAATAATAAGTAAATAGATTTTTAAATTTCAGCAATCCCATTTACCTGGACTTTTGTAAAGCATTTGATAGGATGTTGGATACCACTAAATAAACTTTGGTAGTTACAAATACAGGAAGTTTAGGGTGGGAGTTGCTTTAAAGAAGGAAGGCAGCATGGAAGGGTAAGCAGGAGGTTTTCAGCTGGTGGGATATTACTAATTTCCCAGATCTTTGGGATATGTTTTTGGCATTTACCTATGTTAAAGTATCGTGTATGTGCTATGGCATCCTCTGCTGGAAATAGTGGAGAGGTGTTGTAGCTCTTCCTGGCTTCCCCATTCCCGCTCTCCTGTATGAGGAGAGGTTTTGGAGAGGCAGAAGGAGTGTAAATGCTCTGCCCAGAGCATGGGTCGAGCGTGATGCAGAGGAGTGCACAGACACAGACACGTTCAGGAGCCAGGTGTGTGGAGCTACCACAGGGATAACAGGGATGTGGGACACAGCTGTGAGAGGGAGCTTTGGGTGCAAATTGTTCAGGGCCTGTGGGAGTAGGAGAGTCCTTGTGAGTCCTGTAGGCTCAGTCATGTGCTTTGTAGCATCTTGTGACACAGGACTGAAGCTCTCCAGAAGAGCATGTTGCTGCGGGGGGTCCATTTACTTCTGTGTGTGCCAGCAGTCTGTATCCTTTGGCTGGGAGGTACACAATTGCTGGCAGTGGAGAAATCCTTCCAGGACAGGATTTGGCAATCTGCTGTCAATATTGTCACATTTGTTTATGAAAATGCAGTGGAAGGCTGTTGATGAGAAGTTCAAAATCTCGATGCATCTGTTGTTCAGGGGTTGGTCACACAGGTGACATAGGAGGCTCAGAATGGGCAGACAGTGATTTCTTTCTCCCAAAGAAGCTGGAGTAGAGAAGCTTTTT
This sequence comes from Dicrurus megarhynchus, assembly GCA_013399195.1. NCBI lineage: Eukaryota > Metazoa > Chordata > Aves > Passeriformes > Dicruridae > Dicrurus > Dicrurus megarhynchus. The sequence continues at coordinate 213,683 of VXAD01011240.1, read as the reverse complement.
GGGTGTCCCAGTCCCAGGTGCAGCATGTGGCACTGCTGCTGAGCTCTTCCTGCTTATGAGGAAATAGATGGAGAGGCCCAAGGCTTGTGACACAGGTTTGTGCTGAACTGAACCATCCTGCCTTGCTTATTCTGACAGGGAACCAGCTGAGCAATTTGGTGGTTTTCCTCATGGGGGTGGGAGATGAGGGAAGTGAGAGTGTCCTGTAGGGTAAGGATGTAGTGATGAGAATGAATTGTGCACACCAGAAACCTGCTGTTGACAGCTTTGACCAGCTCAGCACATTTCTCAGGTAAAGTCAGTGCTGGCACTGCAGTGATGATGGGCATGGCTGTTTTCTGTCCAGAGCCAGCCTAGGAGTTGTGGGGATTGTCATTGAATCAATATCCTCCTCAGAGCTATCTTTGTAATCCTGTGGGTTAAAGCAGTGTGTTCCTGATGGTTGCAGGTGAAATCCAGCTGGAGGGTGGTTTGGTGAGGAAGGCAGAGCTTACCTGCTGTGTGTGGCTGCTGGGAGCATCGGGGCTGTGCAGCCGGGGCGGCCCCGTGAGCTGCGCGCACGGGAGGGGTTTCTCTCTGCCCAGGACTCGCTGCCACAGCTGCGTCGGTACAGGCACCCAGCCCTGGGTTCTTCCTTACAAAACACGGTGTTGTTACAGGGCCATTTGCTTTGGGGACCAGGATGTGGTGGTCCTTGTCCCCAGCCCAGTTCAGAGTAGGTGGAATGGTGTGGCTGTTGGCACTGGCAGCAGCAGCAGATGTTCCTGGTGGATGCTTTTCTTTTCATCTGTGTTTGGGTGCTTTGATGGATAACGGAAGAGGAGTCCTGGTTGTTGATATCTGCCCATTTGCAGGGTTCTCGTGTCTCTGGTTGTTTTATATCTGCCAGTTTGGGGGGATTAATGCCCCAGTAGAGCTGCTGGGGGATGTGTGGTTTTCACCCTGAGCAGTGGGACTCACCAGGTTGTTTCTGTTCTCTGCTGCTTGGCTGTGTCACTGCTGAGACTTACCTTGGCTCCCACTCACTGAGCTCCTGCCTTTGCTGGATCATGAGGGGAGAGGCAGGTTTTATGATTGTGGGTTCAGAAGGTGAAATAATTCAGGTCCATAGGTGAATCCAGAGCCTGAGCAGTTCCCTGTGTGTTTGGTTTGCGCCTGGTTGGAAAGGTGAGGGGGTGAAATAGAGCAGAGTTCTGCTTTGGTAACTAGTTGTGAGCAAGTGGGTGATTGCTGCTTGGGAAGGATGTGTATGAATGTTTTATTTCCTACTAAGGCTTCATGTCTAGGAAATGCAGATTGGTGCTAGGGTTAGAGGGAAGTGTGGTCATGAAGAGCAGCTCATTACTTGGAATAACAACTGGGTGGATGCAGCATCCTGAGGGGAAGAATCATTTGATACATAAACACTAAAAACCAACAATTAAAGGTCAGGATTGGCATTTTGTTGGCATTAGGAGGAGAATTGTGAGGAGTTTAGCCTGGCTTGAGCTGTGACACCACCAGCAGATGTCTGTCAGGCTGCAAGTGCAAAGAGCATGTGCTTTGTCTGTCTCAGTGATTGCAGCCTGTCAAAGTAAGTAACTGCTTGGGGTAGAGACAGCAAGACAGAGAAATGGAGTGAGATGTCTAGAGACAGCACAGTGTTCTGAAGTTGGGGTCATGATGCTGCTCTTCTCAATGTTTTAGTACCAGAATCTGGTTTAAAATCCTGCTTTGCAGATGGTTGAAGACTCCAGGAATATTGAAAGGGAAAGAAGGAGGAGAATGGCCAAATACCCATTTGTTGTGTTTCAAGGAAGGACAGTGAGTAGAAGAACTCTGAGGTGAAATGGCCAGGTAAGTGGAGCAGCAAGTTTTGGGTTGGGTGTAATGTTTCGGCTTTACTGTTCTTTCCTGTCTGTGTTGAGCTGTGGTTTGCAGAAGTCCATGGCTCAGAGTGAAAGCTAAAATCTGGCCTTGCAGAGTTTGAAGGCTCAGGATTCTAAAAATAGGTCTCTTGCTCAGACATGTAATTTAGGGTGAGATTCAGTGAGATACTGACTCAAGCCATTAAAATCTTAGCACCCAGTCCAAACCCATCAGTAAGACCCTTCTGAAGTCATCTGCTCCTAAAGCCTGAGATGTACTGCTCAGAAAGGTGCCTGGCTCTCACTGTTGGCTACAGGTGCTTCATCTGTGTAGTTTAAATGAGACATGAAACTTCTACAAAACTAAGGTAAGTGCACATTGCACACCTGGGTGCCAGGACCTCTGCATCTGCACAAGTCTGGCTACTCCTGACATGGATTTTGGAGCATCTTACACAGGGATGCTACAGCTTCCTCCCCACACTGAATCCTGGAAAGTTTGCATCTGGAGAATGTCCAGCACGGTGAGGTGGAACATGCTGCAGAATTGCCCAGGCTGGTGGAGGCCCAAGGTAATGAGTCTGTGGGGCACCTCTGCACCCTGTGCTGTGCATGGCTGGGGGCTGATGGGATCTGTGGGGCACTGAGGGGGGTCTAAACACCAGCCCTGAGGGCCCAGCAAAGGTGCAGATGCAACTTCAGGGAGCCTGCAAGAGACCCAGAGGGGGGCTTTGAACAAGGGCCTGGAGGGACAGGACACAGGGAATGGCTTCCCACTGCCAGAGGGCAGGGCTGGATGGGATCTTGGGAAGGAATTGTTCCCTGGGAGGGTGGGCAGGCCCTGGCACAGGGTGCCCAGAGCAGCTGTGGCTGCCCCTGGATCCCTGGCAGTGTCCAAGGCCAGGTTGGATGGGGCTTGGAGCAGCCTGGGACAGTGGAAGGTGTCCCTGCCCATGGCAGGGGATAGGATGAGATTCTCTGCATTTGAACACTGAATGACAATGTATGAGCTAGATCTGAACTGTTGAATGGTGTGCAGATGGTCCCATGAACACAGGCTCTGATGTGTCTCGCTGAGCTCTCGTAGCGCTGCGTTCTGAGCTGGGCTGTGGTGTGTGTAACCCCTGCTTGATGGACTGAGCTGCACCTGCCTGCAGGAAGGAGTGAAGTAATTCATTCAGATTTTCTAGAAAGTTTTATTATCACATCAGACAAAATGAGGAATTCCTCAAGGAAAGAATATGTACAGTGAATTGGAGAGGGAGAAAACATCCCTAGGGAGGCATTCACTCCTCAGAGGAGCATTTAGTGGAGGTTACATGCTGTGATTGTCAAATAAAAAAGTTGTTTGAGTCATATGTGTCATTCAGAGCTGCTTTAGAAATCTGGTTTTACAGAGAAGCCTGAGATTTTAACAGATTTAAATAATTACCTTCAAAACTTTGTGTGGAATGGAATTTTCAAAATGATTCTAGAAAACTTGCACAGACTAATTTTGAAGTGGATAGTATTTTAAATTAAGAGAGAGCTTTGGGCTGATTTTCACAGCTGTTGTTTGGATTGTATTTTGCCACATGCTACAGCATTGAGTTATTTTGTTATTTTTTTTAGTTTTAGTAAAACACAAACTGAGGCACATTGTGATCCAAAGGAAGGACAGCAGCAGTGCTCTGCTGACTGTGCCCTTCCAGCTGCATTTATACATCCTGAAAAGGTGTGAAAATAATATAAAAGTGAGAGTCCCTGATCAAAACTCATCATTTTTATAAATTCAGATATGTAAAAATAACTTGTGCTCTGGAAGACAACTGATGCACAGAAAAGAACCAATCTGTAGGATCGAGGCAACTTATCCATGGGCTTTAGGAACAAACCAATGTCTTTTGAGTGAGGTATACACTCGAGTCATTCAGTTCAATGAAAATTCATTTAAGCCTAGTGTTTATGGTCAGTCACATCCTCAAATTCCCAAATACCATTGTGGAAATGTATTCCCCAGTCCAGGCTCATGTGGCCAATAGGTGGGTTTTCTCCCCATGTCGGGGAGGTGCCCCAAAGCCAAGGGCTGCTTCAGCTTTTCCTTTTGCGTAATAACCTCAGACTCCATAAATACCTTTCACATGGATTTTAGTTCACCAAAGTAGCTTTCCTTGAATTTTTTTCAGTAAAATAACACTTGTATAACAGCCAAATTCCTTCACCCAGTTGCGCTCCAACTTTATTATGATATTGTACACAGCAACCATAACCCAGGGATCACCTATGTTACCATAGCAGCTGAGATTTTTGTTGTTTGTAAGGAAAACAAGGATTTCCAAGGAAGAAATACAGGTTTAAGCTTGTGTGCTTTCTGTACACCAGATTTCTGTGCTGTAGGGTGTGTGCCTTGCACAGCCTGTACTTCTCCAGTTGCATGGAAATAAGACAGAATTAGATTTTCAGTGCTAGAACAGAGAGAAGCACCTCTTTTTCTTAAAAAAGGTGCCTGGGAAAATAGTTTCAAATACTTTGAAGGTGCAGTGTTATCAGTCAGTGGAATTTGATACCAAAATTTAATACCACAGAATATCCTGAGCCTGAAGGATCAAGGATCATTGAGTCCAACTCCTAGCCCTGCACAGACACCCCAACAATCCCACCGTGGGCATCCCTGAGAATGGTGTCCAAATATCTTGGAGCTCTGGCAGCCTTGGCACCGTGCTCATTCCCTGGGGAGCCTGTTCAATTCCCCTTGTTTTTACCTTTTTTGAGGCTGAATAAATAGGTTTCAGTTTGCCAAGCAAGACACCTCAATTTTCCTGATGTGGGACGTGTGGAACTTCACCTTCCTCCCGTCCTGGTCTCCTGAATACAGTTGGGACAGAATAAAACTCCTCCAGGTGATGCCCAGTGACTGTCCAGACTGCTAATTTCTCGTCTTCTAGGAATCTCTTGTTCCTCACCCCTGATGAGTTTGTGTTGCTCTCTACAAAAGCCCTGCTGACATTCTGGGGTTCCATGGGTGCCACTGGCTCTCAGGGCTGGCATAGGGAGGAGGTTCCCCTCTGAGCAGCAGATAAACACTGGTGTCAGTGTTCCCCCAGCAGCAGGTTATGGAAAACACGGGTGGGGTTGGGATGGTGCCATCCCAAGGGCAAAGGCTGGGACAGTGGGCTCCTCACCAGCTGGGCCATCCCGTAAATCTCCTTCATTTACTTTTCCACAATTTCCACCCGGTTAAAGGTGTTCAGGTGCCTCTCCTGTGCCTGCGTGCAGTGCTGAAGATGGATTGTCCTTGCTGCCTTTAGCTTTTCCCCATCAATAACAATGCCTTCCCTCTATACCAGACCACAAAGAGACTTTCAGAAGCACTTGAATTTTTTTTTCCCTTTGTTTTATCCTGTTAGAGTGGCACAGTGACGACAGCCCAGTTTTGAGGCTGCTGGGCTCGAAAGGTCTCCCTTGCTGTATTTGTCACAAGGTAAAAGGCTGGGTGGGCTCTGGCATGACACTTTATTTTAACCTTACTAGCACCAGCATACTTCCTGCTGATTTCCAAAATCAAAACTTCTCTGCTAATGTGGATCTCACCAGATACTTGGAGATGTTACCAACGCTTGCAAGGCCAGGTTGATCAGGACTCGGAGCAACCTGATCTAGTGGAATGTGTCCCTGCCCATGGCAGGGAATGGAAGATGAGCTTTAAGTTCCTTTCCAATCCAAACCATTCTGGGATTCATAAAGCACCTGACTTGCAGCTCCTGGGGCAAGTTGTACAGAGTGGGGTCTCTAGATTTATTACTGAGATATAATACTCAGTTTTTTCAGTAATAATTTGTTCTTTGTTGCAGTGAGCTCAAGGATGTGCTCTTTAAGTTGTTTTAGTATGACTTGCAGCTACCAGGGCAGGGGATAAAGTGGTCTGGTCTGCAGCAGCCAGAGCCCAGTGATGGCAGTGACTGCCCAGAGGCTCATCCTGCAGCCCCAGCACTTACTCAAGGACCTCTGCCATGGACATTCCGTCCTGCCTTTTGTTGCAGGGTTAATTGTGTGCTGTAATATCCAGAGCTCATTAATGAGAGGAGAGTGGATGTGAAAGTGGGGCTTGTCTCTGCTGCCTGTGCTGGTCAGCCTGGACTCACCTGGGGCATCCAGTGAGGGATGCGGGCGCTCCCATGCACCAGTGACTGCACAAGAAAGGTCTCATAAATCTTGCCTGCTTTAATTACTGCCTTGGAGCAGGTGCATTGGAAGTGTCTGTCCAGCCGTGTCTGGGGGATGTGGGTAACTGTTGCAGACAGATGGGATACTCGGATCCTTGTCCCAGAGCTGGGGCTCCCTGGGGCCTCCCCAGTGTTCACCAGCATCTCCCAGGGCATTTTGGGTGGCTGAGCTCACTCCTGATACAGAGGAACAACCACAAAACCCTTCAGAGCCAGTGATGTTGAACCAGCGTGTGATGTATCAAGGTGATCATAAATGATACGGGAAGGAGGGAGGGATGTCTGGGGAAGCTGCAGAGATTGATTTGAAATGTGATTTTTTTGGGCTTGCAAATGTTGTGACTGCTGCTATTGGAAGAGCAGTTGGGCTGTAATGTTTAAGAAGGTATTAATTAACCTCACCAAGGAGAAAGGGTGAGAAAGGTCAAAGTTAGCAGCAGTGTCTCAAGCTTACGTTGCCCAGGATTCTAATTCTATGAAGGCTTTTGTAAGTAAATAGAAGATGGCTAGTTCTTGTGCAAAAGCTGGTTTATGATATTTAATAGTTTCTGCTTTTCATTTGGCAAAACTGGAATGAATATTTCTTCTAATTTAAAAAAAATTTTACAGCCTCTGACTTCAGCATTAAAGAATTCTGCACAGAAAATGTTTTCTTTATGTGCAGTTGGAGAACAGTTCAGTGATGTGAGTATGGGTCTGAGCTGTGTTACGAGTCCTAATGCTGTGGCAGGAAAGATCAAGAGGGAGAAAAGGGATGAGGTGACATTTTGAGAGACAAATTAATTCAGTGAGATGAATCCTTGGTATAAACGGCTTTTGTGTAGAAAGCTGCCCTGGGAAGCCTGGATTTTAAGGCTGTAATTGGAATTTGAGCTTGGGGACAGATCCTTAGCTGGGAAAATCAACGCAGTTGCAATTGGGCCTGGTTAATTAGTTGTTTGTAATAAAACAGCTGTAGAAACAGGTGTACAGCTGGTCCTTCCTTCCTTCCAGCCACTGGATCCCACTGTCCCTGAGAGAGTGCAACAGCTCAGCTGTCCTGTCTGTAACCTGACAGATGGGAAATCCAGTTATGTCCAACTTGGATTTTGAGCTCTGGACAAAAATTCACTTAATCTTAGTTTTTAGATGAGAACCCAATAGTAAAATAAAAAGCAATGATTAAAAAAAATAATCTCTATAATAAGGAAAACAAAAGCTTCTGGAGCACAGCCTGGCTTCCAGGGAAGAGCTGCTGGCCGGAGGGTTCAGAGTTACGTCCCATCCCTACTGCATTCTCACCAAATCCAGTCTGCTAACCTCCCTAACTTTCAAAAATAGCTGAGCTTGGAAAAATGGGAGTTATAAATCCTTCAAACCCAGCCATTTAAGACAGGGCAGTGAGCTCCCAGCTGTGTCCTCAGGCGCAGGGAGGAGCTGGCTGCCTGCCCCAGTGGCAGAGCCATGCTCTTTGAGTGCCTGCTGGGAGTCCCACAGTCTTCAAAGGATAAGAGATGCTTTTCCCACTTTTTGTGCCAAGGCCTTTATCTTGCAGAGCATCTATGACACTCACAATGTCAGTGTTTAGCACCAAGATGTCGTTCCGGGAGCAGGAATGCTGTTATCTACACCTGGCAGATGTTATAGTGAACTCCTGTCTGATCCAACAAGGTTTCATCAATCATTTCAATCACACTGTCTTTGGGATGCAGGTGTGAGGTCTCTGCAGAAGGAAACTTGTCCGTGTTGCTCACTGGGTCTTGCTGCAAAAAAGAAAGAGCACAGTTTTAATTTCTGGAGAGAGCAGGAGCCTTGTGCCTGTCCTGCCATGTCCAGCGACCCCCTGCCCTCCCACCATGCCATACATACTGGGAGGGGCTTTGGGGCAAAGTCCTTCTCACAGACGTGTGCTATGATGCCAGCAGCCAGGGCGTCACCAAGGACATTGGTCATCGTTCGTAGTCGGTCCCTGCAGAGAGACAGTGCCAGGATGCAGGGGGTGGCCACAGCCAACGTGCCCGGGGTGTCGATGGCTTTGGAACATGTCAGCCCCTGTCCTGAATGTCCGTGCCACTGGTGTTGCCAAGTGCTGTGTTGGTTTTGCAGATACAGAGAGAAAACGGTCCCTATGTGAGCTCCGAGCTGGGGCAGCATCTGTCTCATCCTGCCTGTGTGAGCAGTGCAGGGACCTGCCAGTGCCACCTCCCAAACTGGGACAGCCACTGTTGTGCTAAGTGCAGGGAGAGCTGCCTCAGCGAGTCATAAAACTCCTTGAGATGCCTCTTGAGAAGAAATCCTGTAGATCCAGCCACTGCTCCTCTCTTGTCTACCCAGGTACCTCTCACATCAGTAGAAGGTGCCAGCAGTGCTGGGTACCCTGTGAGGCTGAGAGATTGAAGTGGTGGTGTGTTAACCTTCCTTTAAATGAGGGAAAGAGAAAAGCAGCCATGATACTTGGCACTGTTCCCTCCTCTCCCTGGGGGCCTGTGAAGTACAAACCAGCCACCCACGTGTCAGTTCTGTAACTCAGCATCTGCTCTCTGTGGTTTCTCACCTAATGACTCGCTTTGTTTTTATCTTAGTACTTTAGAATGGCACCTTTCACTAGCTGTGTGTTTATTTGTCTGTGACAAGTGTAATCCAGCATCAGTTTCTGTCTCGAGTGCAATCTGGTTTCACCCATCAAGACGAAGATACATCACCATGAACTGACACTGGGCACCGCCCGTGGCAGTGGCCTGGAGAGCACTTACAGAGCCCAGTCGACGGCGATGATGAGGGTGATGTCCTCGGTGGGCAGCCCCACGGAGGTGAGCACAATGACCATGGTGACGAGCCCGGACTGCGGGATCCCAGCGGCCCCAATGCTGGCTGCCGAGGCCGTGATGCTGCAAAGAGAAGGCGGCTGTGCAATTCAGACCAGCGTGTTTGCATGGCAAGGTAGGTTATTCCTGTGTGGAAGGATTGGAGTGGATCTGACTTCCTCCACCTTCCTGCTCTCAGGTGTTATCACAAATTCCCCTGTGCAGAGCAGGGGCTGGCAGCAGGTGCCCTGGCTCTGTGCTCCCCTCTGCCTTCAGGGTAGGGACTCCCTCATTGAAAGTGCTAAATATTTGTAGATGTATTTAATTATTATTTAGTTACATGCTTTATTTCCCTGCTTATAAAATGAGGATATCCCAATCCTGAAGGGGAATAAATGGCACCTGCACAAATCCTTCTGGGCTCAGCCCTGCAGTGCTGACCTGCTCCAGCCACATGTCTGTGCAGCTGGGCTTTTCCCTACAGGCAAAGTCCTTCACTTGCAGGGGATTCGGGGTGCAGAGCCAGTCCAGCTTTCCCTGGCACACAGCACAGGGACTGGGACACGCTGCACCCTCCCCTCCTCCTCAGCTTCCCAGCAAAGGTCACTGTGCATTAACAAGATCTCTGCAAATGGCAAAAATGCAAGAGGTTGTCCTAATGTCTATAAATAGGAAGAGAGAGAAATAATCTGGCTGCTACAAAGAAACTTTTACCTTATAGTTATAATTTGTCCCAAATCCAGTTCATACTCATTGACCTGGGCAATGAAGATGGCAGCGACTGCCTCGTAGAGCGCGGTGCCGTCCATGTTGATGGTGGCCCCGACGGGCAGCACGAACCGCGCCACGCGCCTGTCGATGCCGTTGTTCTCCAGGAGACACTTGAGGGTGATGGGCAGGGTGGCTGAGCTGCAGGACAAGAAACGAGCAGTAATTGTCTCTGTCATTTGTGTTGAGCTTTCTAAGCTGGAGTCAGTGTGATGGGACAGAAATACCAGCCCTCCCGAGGGTGGATTCTGCAATGTTACACAAATTGCTGTAGCAATGAAAAGTCTCTTCAGTTCTCACCACGTGGGGAATAGACATCATTAGCCAAGTGAGCTGCAGGCTGAGAGAGAAAATGTCAGAATGTTGTTTCAGTGGCTGAAGGCACCACTTTAACGAGCTGTGTGCCATGGCTGCAGCTCTGTTGAACATCCCTGGTGCCCGCAGGAATCCTGCAGCACCTCATGGAGCGTGGGATGGTGTGTGCCAGCACCGGCTGTGCTGGGGTCCAGACAGACCCCTGTTGTCCTCACCTGTCTCCTCCATGAGGGATGCCTGCCTCAGCTTCTGCACCCCTGACCTTTCTCTCTCGTTTCTGTCTAGCATGAAGACAACTGTCCCACAGGAACTGGGATAAGGAATGGAGGAAGAAGAATAGGTTGAAGAAAGGAAACCACGGAAAAGAAGTTGATGACTTTGCGACAGACTCTGGGAGGCAGGGACTGCATTTGGGAAAGGTTCTGGATGCAGTGTGGTGGCCCCAGCCCTGGGCACAGACTGTGGGGCTGGGACAAGGAGCAGGGTGTTCTGTGGCAGCTCTCCCTCCCTTAGCTGGCTGCAGAGCAGAGGGAGGAGAAGCCTGACAGAAACAGAGCTGGAGACCCAGGTTCAGGAGACCAGGTCATGAAGAGTTGCAGAAGCAACAGTTGCAGTGGTGGGCACTGGGGAAGGGAGGCACACTGTACGTGGTTTTATTGGGATTATGTGGAGAAGCAACAGAGAGGCCAGAAAAACCCTTTGCCTGGTCAGATGTTTTCCAGGAAAATGTTTGAATTTGTGTGTCTTCTGGAAAGGATGGTAGTTTATAGTGTGAAGTTTTTTTTCATTGTTATAAGGAATGTATTTCAATGAAAATAGAATAGATAAATGTAATCTAAATTGATTAAAGTCTTTTCAAAGTAGGCAAGATTTTTCTGTGGATGAACTTGGGATACACTGCAGTTGATTTTAGATTGTCAGTAAAGTGTTCAGAAGAGCTTTTGATGTTTTCAATTAAACTCCAGGATCCTAACCCCATGCAGTTTATAAAGCACCTACAACAGTCCTAGTTTGAATTCATGGAAAGAAAACTGCAGCAATTGAATGAAGTGTGCATACACACACAAAAACATTGCTGGTTTGCTCTGGGAAAAGCCCGGGAGAGGGTGAGTGGAAGAGCACCACGAGCTGCCCAGGTCTGCCGACCAGGGCAGGGCCAAGCATCTGCTTCCTCCTAAAACCAGGAGCATTCTCATTTCAAATAGTGCTGGAGCGTAATTTTCCTTTGGGTTAAACCTGTCCTCCCAGAGCTCACCTGGCTGGACACAGCCATGTCTCCCTTGCTAAACCAGATCCCTGCTCTCTGGTATCTGCAGGTTCCAGCCACGTTTTCCTACCTGGAGGATGTAGCTAAGGCGATCAGCAAGGCTTGCAGTATTCCCTGAATGAAAGCAAAGGGGTTTTTCTTGGTGATGAGCACAAAAAGCAGAGGTAAGAGGATGATTCCGTGGAAGGCAAGCCCTGACACTACTGTAATGACATACAGTCCCAGCTTCTGTCCTGTAACTGATGGATCTTCCATCTCCAGGATCTTTCCAGCTATGAGAAATACAATGCCAAAGGGGAAGTACCTGCAAAGAATAAGCATAAAAAATCATGAGGATGCAGCAATCACTGAAGCACTGCAGGACAGACATTGCAGTGTTTGGTACTGGGCGGTACAGTCGTACGGAAGCAAATTCAGTGCTCACAACACATACTTGCAGACGTGCGACCGGCATTGCCGTCAGATAGCAGGAAAGAAAATCAATCAATCAATCAATCAATCAAAACCAGATTTACCAAACGGCCATCGAGACAATTTTCATCACTGCTTCGTTCAGACACTGGCACACGTTAACCAGCGGGGCTCCTCGCTTGCCCATTTTTCCCAGGAGAAGTCCTGCAACCAAGCACAGCAGGTTGCATTACAGGGAGCACCACGGGAGCAGCACCTGTCAAGCCAAGTGTCTTGAGGGTCTGGTGGCCACAGAATGGGGTCACTGCGCAAAACCTGATTTCGTACAGGTTGCCACGTGCTCTTAGGAGTCACAGCCATTCTTTGTTCCAAGCAAACACAAGCACCTGGCTTGTGTTTCTGGCATTTTCTCACAAAGCCCCACCAGACCCAAATCCAGGATTTGGACTCTTCCTTGCACAGGAAACAGATAAACTTCACTGCTGCTCAATGCTGGAAGAGTAATTTCCTGGGGTGGATAAACTGTGGATTAGGTGGATATCTGGATTGCTATTTGGTAATACAAGAATAATGAATTCCGGAAATAAAAATGGAATTTTTTTAAGGATAAGGTGTGGTAGGGCTCTCTGTAGCTGAGGATGTGATGCTGTGCTGCACTCCTGCCCTGCTCTAGAGTGAAAGGAGCCCCAGCTGCCACACAGTGACTGAGCAGCGCTCAGGCCCCCGGTCCTGTGCCCGGTTCCCTCGTGGGCTGGGCTGTTCAGTGCTGGTGGCTCGCAGGCTGTGCTCACATGTGGCTGTACAGTGATACCTCAAGAAGGATCTGAGTGAGTTGCTTAGATACAGGCATTAAGCCTTCTCTCCTAAATCTGTTTTTTTCTTTTGATGTTGTTGCATTAACCTAAACCAGCCTAATTTTCTGTTGAAAGAATACTAGAGCAGAAATACAGGAATGGTTATGGTGCTGTCCTGTCTGCCAGTGCTAAACCTCATTGCTTTCACTGGAGGTTTTCCAGGTACCCATCACGTAAAGGGAAAAGGAACCTTTGAGCATTTGCCCATCTTGTTTCCAGCTTGGTGCAAGTCCTTCTTCCTGTGTTGGCTAAAATTAATTTCGAAGCACTGTGCAGGTGTCTGTTTTATCTTGGAAAAGAAGAATATAGACAGGATCTTGTCCTGCTCATCCCTCTTCACTCTTCAGGGTTGAGGACTCCAAGAGGCCCTTGGTTGGTGGTTGGATCTCTTGCCTTGCTCAAAAGAGAGATGAGGTGGGGTCACATTTGCCAGAACTTTCAGAAATAAGACAAGGCTTGGCATGTTTAAATACCAGCTCTGTGGATATTTGTCCAGTATTTGGTGGACACAACAGCTGCTTTGGAAGAAAGTCACTTCTCTTCAGGTCCTACAGAGGTGATTTGGGAGACATGGCCCAAGCAGACGGACAGATTCCTGCAAGGATCTTGAAAGCTCTGCCCTCGTGTGGGTTTCAAAAGCAACACCCTCAGGGACAGTGAAGAACTGTCAGAGCTGGGGTAGCTGTGTGGGGTCACCCCTCAAAGCAAAGTCACTCTGGGCACCCAGTGGGTGCTGCATGGATGCCTTGGTCTCAGCCCCACAACCTGCCTAATTTTGGTGCTGAACACAAAGTCACTTTACTGAGAGCTCAACCAGCTTCCACCTGGCCCCTCACCTTGCTGCACGGAGGAGGTGATCCCTATTTCCCAAGGCATGGGGCTGTGGTGCCCTGCCTATCCCTCTCCTCTTTTCTGCCGGGCAAACCGCATTAATTCAGCCTCTCCTCATAGGGAAAGCATCCTGTGGGTGTACAAATGCCCTTTATCAAGCTGCCCGTGCCTGGTGCAGGTGATGCTCTGCCAGTCTGTGGCTTTGTGGAGCTCTAATCTGTCCTGGGCAAAACATGGGGAGTGCAGGTGGCGGCTGGGTCTGGCTCAGGTGATCTCCCACTGCCTCCTAACTCAGGCTGATCCCACTCCCACGCTGGAGGGGTGGTGAAGTGTAATCTTAGAAGAGAAAAGCAGCTTCTCCTTGCAGGTTTGGCAGGGCTGGAGGGGGCCACGTGTCCTGTGGGCAGGAGCTCAGCACCTTTCCTGGGTGTCCAAGGTCTGCAGAAGGTGTTGGTTGCTGGGACAGGAGACTGCCAGAGACATCTTCTGGCTGTAAGGATCTGTCAGTGGGTCTGGCTCTGCCCAGTCTGGCTGTGGCCAACTCCTCTGAGGTCTCACATTTAGAACTGGCTGCTCTCTGTGTCTCTGACTGTAGTCCAGCTCACTCCAGTGCTGTGCTGGCTGCGCTGCCTCCACATCTCAAATCCTCTAATTGGCTTTTTGGTTCTTAATACACAAAGTTCAAGCTCCTTGCCCTCACCTCTTAACCTACACGTAATCCTGCCACCATGCTCATCTCACTGCCTCCTACTCTTTTTCCTTCCTGATCCCTCCCTCCTGCCTTTCTCCCTCAGCCTTGCACCCCATGTCCTCTTACGCTTTGAGCCAGCTCCAAGTTCCTCCTTCCAATGACTTTCTCCCCTTTAAACCTCCTCTCTTGCATGTGTCTCTCCACGGCCTCTGCTCCTTCTTCCTTCCTGAAATTGCTGCCGAGCTCCTTTTCCACACAGGATTGCAAGCTGTTCAATGCAGGATGCTTCCCTACCTCCTTCAGAAAGTCCTGTTGGGAATTCCCATATACTTGTAACAGCACCGAGTCTGACCCCACGGTCACATCCTGCCTGCTCAGGGGCTGAACACTCAATGTGAGGGGTTTGGGTCATTGTGCTGAGCTGTGTCCCAGGCAGCCTCTGCAAAATTACACCTCACTTGAAACTTCATAGGAAGGACTCCCCAGCTTATGTAATGGTTTGAAAACCCTCAGGACCTGCACATGGGCTGTGAAGGCTCATGTGGGAAATAGGGGGTGAAAACAGCCTTCCCAGTGCCTACAGCTTCAGTAAGCTCCACCACAGGTGGTGCTGACAGGGGCCTTGGTGTGAGCTCTGTGCTGGGCCCGGAGCTGTCCTGGTTCCCAGGGACTGGGGCAATTAAGGCTAAAAGAACCTTGTCCCACATCTTTAGCTCAGGGAAAGCACGGTGACCGCAGCCGTGGCCACCCTGGGCTGCCTCTGGGCCCGTGGAGGAGCAGGTACCTATGGTTGCTGAGAAGATGACAATCCCCAGGACATTCATCTCATTGCTGGTCCCAGCCAGTGTCCTGTAGGTCATCTCGGGTGATGGTGTCAGCTCGAGGAACACAGGCCGATGGATTTCAGGGTTTTTGTCATCAGGTGCAAAGTAAATAAAATTGACAGGTTTTCCTGGGATCTTTTGAAAACCAGGAGACTTCACCACTGGGACAAGAATAGTTCGATACTGGAAGAGAAACAAAGGAGGGAGGTTAGCATGCTGCTGGCATGAGCTTCATCCTGCTCTGAACACGGAGGCAAAAACAGCCCCAGCCCTAGGCTGAGTGCTCCTGGAAGTTAAAGGTTTGGTTTCCAGGCAGTAAAAGGCTGGTGGAAACAAGGAGTGAGAGACAGGCAAGGGGAGCTGTGGCTGTTGGCTGCAGCCCATCCTCAGCCAAGGCTGCAGAGCAGACTGGTAGTGTTGGTGAGTCGGGTCCCTGTGGGACGCCAGCACAGCGCTGCAGTAGCGCTCTGGTCCCTCCATCGAGCTTTACCGATGCTTTCCCAATGCCATGAGTTCGCTTGTTTTCCCTGTCCCCCCTACCCTACCTGGCCACTCAGTCTGTCCCCTTCGAGCACTCTACCTTCCCTCAAGCGTCCCTTCTTTGTGTCCCTTCCCCTGCCTCTGCCTGCCCACCCTGCTGCCGCCCCTCCCCAGGGACTAAAAAGCCGCTGCACAGGAGCGGGATGAGGGAAGGGATGTGCGCTGCTTCTGTACAGGAGCCTCGCAGGCAGAGGGCAGGCACGGGGGTTCCTGTGAGCCTGTGCCCCCCCAGCACCCTCCTGCCTTCGGGTGCCCACCCTGGGGGGAGTGGGGGGGCATGAAGGGGAAGGGGAAGGGGAAGGGGATGAGTGGGGAGGGAAGGGAGGGGAAGAGAAGGGCTCCTGTCCAGGCTGTGGATGGGCAAAGAGGCAGCCCTGTGTGGAGCTGAGCACCATCCTGGCTGCATGCAGAGGGGTCAGGTGAACTCACCTGCTGGAACGAAGCTTCAACCAGGTTAGAAGGAAACATGTTTCTGTAAGAGACCAATGACACAGGGTTAAAGTCTGTTGTGAGAGCATAGGGAGCATCCTGGGAAGCACTTCTGGTGGGCACAATGTCCGGAGAAGGACATGGGAGCCAACAACAGCTTATGACAGCTGTGCAAACTGAAAGCAAAGAAAGGTTGGAAGGTGAACTCAAAGCAGGACGAAGAACCATGTGTAAATGGGATTGGTGGGAAGCCTGAGTCTGGGATAGACATCTGCTATCTGCAGCCCCCTGCTCAGACCCCGGTCCAGTCAATCCAGTACCTCCAGAAATGGAGATTCTCCCCCAGCCCCTGGGTCTGTGCTGCAAACCCCCCCCCCCA